>CM053026.1:452607918-453120418 GCA_028564925.1 Lithobates sylvaticus | reverse complement strand
ACTGGTCAAAGGAATCAAAAGCACCGACACTGAAGTCAATCTGGAGACATGTTTGTGTGACATCGTGGCTCCAGACACTCAGAGCAGGAGCCACAAACCCAAAAAACACAGCGAGGAGAAAATGTTAGCTCCCTTGGCAGTGACCGAGATTAGATGCAGATGCCTTGTTCTAAAGGGAAGTTTTTCATCATGAGCTAGTAGGCGGCGCATACTAGCTCATTATGCCTTTGCCTTACATGTTTGGGGTTTTTTGTGCGGGTATACAACCGCTTTAAGGGGTTTCTGATGCCAGGACTGATCATGCAACTACCGCTATTGGCTGTCACATGATCGAAAAAGCCCCCCCCCCCGATTGCAGCCATAAGGAGCTTTCTGTTGGGGCCAGTAACTGTACTGGGAGAGTGCTCCTGGCACAGGTTTGTTTACATTTTGGTATGCAAATATGCAGCCACTTAGCGTA
This sequence comes from Lithobates sylvaticus, assembly GCA_028564925.1. NCBI lineage: Eukaryota > Metazoa > Chordata > Amphibia > Anura > Ranidae > Lithobates > Lithobates sylvaticus. The sequence continues at coordinate 453,119,958 of CM053026.1, read as the reverse complement.
AAGTTAAAACACTGCATTTTTTTTAAATGGGTACCCAGGAGGGTATAGCCATACATACTACCAGACTACCTGCCAAATGATACCGTCCAGCATTGCATGTCAGCACTCCTACTGGTCACAGGAGCTTCTATCTTCTCCCTCTCTTCCTTCTGGGTTCAGACAGGAGTCAGAGGTGCTGTATGTGTATCCTGAGCTGCACATGCATGGCTCAGTGTACATCACTGACAGGCAGAGAAGCATTTATGACAGAAAACACCAATAGGCTCTTCTGTCAAAGACCAATTCTTTAGAGACAATGTTCCACCAGTCTGCCATTGTAGTAATTTGCAGGGCCAGAGTAAAGTGTAGTGCCTGCAAGTTACAGTCCAGGTACATTCTCTGGAGCCATTGCCAAGGATTCGCCGACCCAGATTTCTGCTTGATCTGAGCTCTGCATAGCCGCTATGTGGGAATCTTGACCAAAAAAAAAATTTAACACACACACACACACACACACACACACACACACACTTTACATGTGGTTTTAGGTGCACTCCCATTGACTTCTATTAGACCATGCGTTTTCATAAAAGCGCATCAAACTTCTGCATACTCTGATGCGCTTTCAGAAAAAGTGGTCCAATAAAGTCAATGGGAACAGCCTGTACAATTAATGCACCCAACAAAACATAGCACACTGGCGCAAACCCAATCTAACCCCATCTGTTTCTGAATTCCTGTGTCCCAAAGGGCAATGGAAAAAGGTTTAGATTGTGTCATCAGCATGCCCCTCCAACAACAAATTACAGGAAGCTTTGCATTCATTGACAGAATACAAAACTGACTATGAATGGCTGAGTGCCGCTAAGCCCTATGAGATTTTGTTATAGGTGAGAGACGGGAAGGTCCTGTTTCACACCTGAACAGTGCTGTATACTGTATGTAGCCGAGGTTACATACAATTTATACAGCACACCCAGTGGGCGCATGTTGAAGGAAATAGTTTGTCACTTTTTTAAATAGTTTGGCCCGAACAGTCTGGACATCAGAAGTGTGCAGGGCTGCAAATACTGTATACAAAAAAAAAAAAAAGGCAAGACACATTGGTGTAAGGTGTAGAGAGAAAAAAATTTAAAGAAAAAATAAATACACCACAGACCTCCAGCAAGAAAATAATCATGGTTGCATCTCCAAAAGCATGTTTCTACCTCAATTTCAGCAGAAGTTGCTTCTAGATTGTCACTAGAGGACACTGTAAATCTGTGTTCTACGTATACACAAATAAGCTGTCAGTCTACCATACTTGACCAGAAGCCACTTCCTCTGAAGCAAATTAGATGGAAGCATACTTAAAAGAAGGCAAGTGTTTTCAAACACAAGTTTGGGAAAGATGTGATGTAATGCAATTCCATTATTTAACCGGGCAGCAGTGAGAAGAGCACTGATTCGGTCTAAACAAATTTCGAAGGTAGTAATGCTTCAAACTGATCCTTATCAAGCCCTTGGATCATAGGCCCAGGCTGTACATTGAGCCTTAATTTCTGCTGAGCACAGAAATTTTCAAACACCAAAACTGCCTACAACCTAGATGTTTTGGCATATGAAAGCGGTATTAACAGGCGATGGGGTTTAATCTCTACTTAGTATGAAGGGCTGCCTCACTGCAATAGGACTGTACAGGAGGCAGGCAAGCCAGAACTTGCTTGTCAAAAAAAAGTCTGGACATTCAGAAGCAGAGAATGTCAAAAGCCAGGTGCCTGCACATTATACCAGTTATCAAAATTCTGTAATCTTGGCGACAGTCCTTGGGTCCAATGACTGGCTTTGTATAAATTGAGACCATTGTACACGACTAGGCACACCCTGTAGTCCAAATGCTGTTCTGGTACCAGGATTCCACATTTCATATCGTATTGTGGCTAGCACAATACCACTTGCTTAAAAATTGAATACATTAAAACCTTGGAGAGCGAGCATAATTTGTTCCGTAAACATGCTTTGTAATCCAAAGCACTTTTATATCAAAGCAAATTTTCCCATAAGAAATAATGGAAACTCAGATGCTTCGTTCCACAACCATTTATTCATAAGTCCTTCAGTTTATATTCCATATAAAGGATTATAGCAATGTGATAGATTGTGCAACCATAAAATGTTCATCCACAAATGGAAGCCTCCACAAGGAGATTAGACGCAAAATCCAGCAAGAGCTACAGAGTATATAAAAGAAGAGGCGCCTCTAAGTGTAGCAATATGGTTACGTTTAATGAAGGTACAACATTTAGCAACTCACATGGTTAATGATTAAATGGAGGCAGATCTAAGTATGCAGGCATCTGGGGTAAATCTATCCACATAGACCATCCCCCACACCACCAGCTCTCAAAACTGTCAGTCTGCAATTGTGACCAGGAAGACTACCCTGCAGGAGAGCGATCTGAAAGCGAGGCTTGAAGCGCTCGTGGAGGAGAGGACGTCAATGAGGATGGTTTATGTAGACAGCTTTACCCCGGATGCCTGCATACTTAGATGTGCCTGTTTTAATCAACCATGTGAGTTGCTAAATGTTATACCTTCATTAAATGTAACCATATTGCTACACTTAGAGGCGCATCCCTTTCCTTTTATACTCCGTTGTGACATGATGTTACTTGTATATCAAGACATCGCTTGTATATAAAGTCAAAATGCATTTAAAAATTTTGCACGTCTTGCAAAACGCTCTCAAACCAAGGTTTTACTGTATACTGCAGCTTACCAGTTTTGAGGTGTTGGCTGCATTTGTCAATTTCAGGCAAAGACAAAAATTCTCAGCAAGCACAAACACCAGTTTATCTTGTCAAAAATGCAGTATCCTGGTCACTTCCTGTGGCCTGAACTGAAAGTACGTTATCTTCATTCTGTAAAATACTTGTCCCTCTGACCTCAGCCTGGGTGACAACCATGGCACTGTCTATAGATATAGTGGAGTGGGTGCAGCCACTTACGGCAAAACGTGTTATTTGTAGGATTGGGTGAAAAGGTCTTAAAACAAAATTAAAATTTTGTTTTGGGTTTAGATACACTTGAACTACAATAACAAAATTCACCAAATATATATATATATAATCTCTCTCTATCTCTATATTTAGAGCCCATTAAATTTTAAAATGTAAATTTCGACATCAAGCCTTCAGCTGTCACTTACCTTAATTTCAACCTGGTTGAAGGCTTTACCATTGTATACTCCCACCATGCTGCCAACCATTTCTGGCAAGATGATCATGTCTCTCAAATGGGTCTTAATAACCTCTGGCTTCTCCATGGGAGGTGCTTCCTTCTTGGCCTTGCGCAGACGTTTCAGCAGGGAGTTCTGTTTGCGGCGCAAGCCTCTGTTTAGTCGCCGGCGTTGGCGAGCACAGTACAGCTGCATGATTTGCTCACTAAATCATGAGAAAGATAACATTACATTTTGCCAAGCTTCATGTTTAGAAAAAAAAAAAAAAATCTATATCTATAAATAGGAAAATGTGTACGTGGTACCACCAACAATATTCATTCTATATATACAGCCTGGCAGTCATTTGTTATCATAGGCAACAAGTATTTCCATTACCTACAAAAATATAAAATAGCTTACTAGGACATATCAAGCAGCTGGTCCAAATCCACTCCTCTGTATGTGAATTTCCTGAAGGTCCTCTTCTTCTTCTGCTCGACGTCCGCCTACAACAGGCAAAATAGAAAAGCGAGAATTATACCATTCATTGCATGAGTGCCAAAAAATACTTTAGTTAAAGAGGGCCCACAAAAAAAAAAAAAAAAAAAAATTAAAAAAAAAGTCAGCAGCTACAAATACTGCAGCTGCTGACTTTTAATAATCAGACACTTACCTGTCCCGGGGACCAGCGATGCGGGGGAACGAGACCCCCCCCCCCCTCGTTCCCCGCTCGCGGCGCCGGCATTCTTAATGTGGGCACCCGGCTGTGGCTTCACAGCCTGGCAACCGCTGCGCATGCACGAGCGGCGCCATGATTCGTCGCTCACTCATCTGGGACACATGACAGGTTCCAGATGACTGTGCGGCGCCTACGGGAAGTGATGTCATTGCCCGGGCAATGAAGGTGGCAGACTACGAGGGACCCCCTAGCAACAGTCATATAGAGGCGAGTAAAAAAAAAAAAAAATTTCCAATTTTTTTTTTTTTTTTATGATTTTTAAGTCAAATTTTTTTTTTTGGTGGCAACACCACTTTAAGATGCCCTTAATGAGAAGCCAGTCATTTATGGTTCAACAGCAGAAAACTCCAGTAGCTTCTAGTTTCTTTAAAATGTTATTGACAACTTCTGTTTTTGTCTCCATAAGCTGTCGGAGAGCTCCTTTCTCCAGCCCAACACAAATAATATTTAGGAACTGGTGGTCTTCATCCATGATGACCCTCTAACGTCCAAGGTAGTTTTTTGTTTGCCTTCAGTCAGATGTACCACCCATTAAAGTCTATCCAAATATATAGTAAAACGGTTAACTCGCATATCCATTTTATTCCATGACTAACAGTGGGAAAATTCTGTTACTTCCTGTTTTAGGAGACCTGGAAAAGGATCTACACAGAGCTGCCCATGGCTGTAGGGAGATTTGTCATCTATCAGCACTCCTAAATGTGGATGGAGAATCTATTTTTTTTTTGTTCAGCCTGAATGAAAGAAAAACAATCTCATCTAACGAATGGTCAAGTCAAGGCCCCATTCAGACATTGTGGTGTGGGAATGCGTGTTCCAGCTTGCGATTTTCAAGTGTTTAAATGCATAGGGCAGCCCTATGTTTGTCAGCCAAAAGAAGCTTCTGCCCCTTTAAAAATGCATGTTTTGCTGTGTGCCAATCGCATAATAGCAACAAGTTTGTAGTGCCATTAAGAATAACGGCACCTAAACATGCATCTTGCCACAATTTGTAATCGCAGGCAGAATTGTGACGATTTTGCTCACGATTTCAAATCACCTAATGTTAACAGGGCCTTAGGGACAAGTGTCTCTTTATCCCAATGCTCACCAAAACAAAGAGGGTCTTCCTAGTATGGCCGACTATGGTCCTAACCTTTCCTTTATCAAATGTGCAAACATTTTGATCAAAATTCAGCAAGTTTAGCAGGAACCGGCTGACTTCTGATCCATCTTTAGCTCCTTTTGTTCAACAGAAGCTGATCGTCAAGACTGGCTTCTGTCAAACGGTCCTGCAGGAAAAAGCATTGGATCAGCTGCTGCAGCACTGACCAGTGTATTCTGACAGGGCAGGGGAGTCCCTGCTGTCAGAATACAATAGCACATCAGAGGAAGATCCCTACATCCATATCACTCAAACTATTTTGTGTAGTTTTTATCCATTCAACCCAACAGGGCTGGAGAGGAGAAAAAAAAAAAAAAAAAAAGAAAAGCTTTGGAGAAGCTGCTGTACTACCATGTGATGTTAGTATATAGATCTCCTCTGCTGTGCTACTATGTACAGGGGGTCCCCGACTTACGAACAGGGCGCTGCGGGGACCCTCCGCCATTTTTCCACCGTTCTGCGCATGCGCGGGCATACGGAGCCTCGGAAAATGCCGGCAAACTTCGGAAATGTCCGTAATTTGCCGCGCACAACGGCATTAGACGGAACATCGGAAATGTCCGTATTTGTCGGTCTGCGCATGTGTGGCCGACTTCCGAACATTTCCGACTTCCGAACAGGCGGGCAGTCCCTAACGAGTTCGTAACTCGGGGACCCCCTGTAGTGACAGGCTTCCCCCGCCACAATAGTCCAGTCAGTGCTGATCGGGAGACCTTTTAACAGTCATGCCGCTTTGACAGAAGCTGGCCGACTTCTGTGGTACACATGGGCCGATGTCACCCAACATTCTGCTAGGTGTACTAGGCTTCAGGTTCACCATAAATTGTAAAATCAGATAACATTAAAGTAAAGCTCCGCCCAAAAAAGGGGAAGCTCCGCTTGTCTGCCTCATTTGGCACTTTATTTTGCGTGGAGAGATAGAGAATTATATATATATATATATATATATATATATATATATATATATATATATATATATATATATATATATATATATATATATATAATATATATATATCTCTCTGATGGCCTTTATAAATGCTAACACATATATATACACACACACAAAACTTTTTTTACATGGATCCCCCATCTGTATACTACGTGGATGAGGGAATCCTCCCTGTTGAGCAATCATATGCTGACAGGTAGACTTCTGCCATCAGAATACACAGAGTAGCACTGATTGAGAAGGGAGGTTACACAGAAGTCATTTGGTAGATCAACTTGTGTTCAACCACAGAAGCCATTGATGGGTCAAAGTTCAGCAGGACCTTGTTGAACCAGCTGAATTATGATCCATGTATGGCCACCTTAAAAGAAGATTGTAATGTGTGGTCAGCATAGGGCTACCCAGACAAAATCTACAATATATACGTAAAGCATTGTGTAAATTGATGGCACTATAAGTACCTGAAATAAACTATGCAATCACCTTTAGATCTACCATCAAGTATGGAGGATAAAAGTTAAAAAAAAAAAAAACAGATCATGAAGGTCCTTGTATTACACAGTTCATGGTAGATCTAAAGGACAACACAATCAGATTGTATAGTGTACGGCCAGACTTAGGTACAAGATGAAACTCAGTTGGTGAAGCCTTATAGTACTATTTATACAGAATGTTAGCTGCCTGCTAAGGTGAATCAGTGTCCATACATAGTGAGATGTCAAATCACAACCTAAGAGTATAACCCGGTTAAGAGCTTCGCACTATCGTGCTGTATCAGAGAGCGGCCTCACCGCCCGGCTACATGCAGCTGAATGCAGAGCCCGCTATACAGCGCACTATAGAGGCCGCCGAGAGCCGCACGCCTCAACTAACCGGCACAGAGGCCCAGCCGTTATTATGTCCTCCAAACAGCCGCTCCCTCCCATAACCACACACCGCACAACACGACACACCATTACGCCGCCACCGGCAAACACAACCGCTACCACACCGCCCCACACGGAGGATGGAAGCGGATTCCAATTCACACACACAAACCAGCACCCACCATCTTGTCAGGAGCCTTGGGTGAAAAGAGAGATCTCGTTCGTTCAGCGGCAGATATCGCGAGACCTGGCGACACTTCCTGGTTTTGTGCTCGTCATTTCCGGTATATGGGAGCGCGTTATGAGGGGGCTATGGTTACCTCATGTGTATTACCTCATGTTTACACGGAGACTGTACATTATGTATGTGTTATAGTTGTAGAGTTATTATATATAATATGTATATTCGTTCTGCTAGTAGCAGTGTATTTTGCGGACGGAGTCGTCCTGTAGTAGAAGTATTTTTTTGTTACAGAAGCTAAAAGCATTTTGTCAGGTTAAAGTGACACTAAAGGTTTGAATATTTTTTTATTTTTTTTTTTAACCACTTAAGCCCCGGACCAATTTGCAGCTAAAGGACCAGGCCCCTTTTTGCGATTTGGCACTGCGTCGCTTTAACTGACAATTGCGCGGTCGTGCAACGTTGTTCCCAAACAAAATTAGCGTCCTTTTTTTGACCCATCAATGGCTTCTGTGGTGGAACACAAGTTTGAAGAAATAGAGCTTTCTTTTGGTGGTATTTGATCACCCCTGCGGTTTATATTTTTTGCCCTATAAACAAAAATAGAGCGACAATTTAGAAAAAAATACAATATTTTTTACTTTTTGCTATAATAAATATCCCCAAAAAATATATAAAAAAAAACATTTTTTTTTTCCCTCAGTTTAGGCCGATATGTATTCTACATATTTTTGGTTAAAAAAATCGCAATAAGCGTTTATTGAAAGTTATAGCGTCTACAAAATAGGGGATAGTTTTATGGCATTTTTATGAATAATTTTTTTTTTTTTACTAGTAATGGTGGCGATCAGCGACTTTTATTGTGACTGCGACATTATGGCGGACACGTCGGACAATTTTGACACCTTTTTTGGACCATTGGCATTAATACAGCGATCAGTGCGATTAAAAATGCATTGATTACTGTAAAAAATTCACTGGCAGTGAAGGGGTTAACCACTAGGGGGCAGAGTAGGGGTTAAGTGTCACCTGTGTGGTTTTTTTACTGTAGGGGGCGTGGCTTGGCGTGTGACATCACTGATTGTCTTTCCCTATGACAGGGAACAGACGATCAATGACAGTGTCACTAGGAAGCACGGGGAGAGGTTTGTTTACACATACCTCTCCCCGTTCTTCAGCTCTGTGACCCGATCGTGGGACACCATCGGCGATCAGGTCTGTGGGTCCTGCGGCCACAGTCACGATAGGATGCATTAAGGTAAAAAAACATGAACCTTTACAACCCTTTAAGGCCTCTTGTACACTGCAGCTTAAAAAATCTTTATTTTTTTTATTTTTACTGAGGTAAAATATACCCCATTAAGACCCCTTTCACACTGACACTGCTCCGCGTTAGCGGTAAAGCGCCGCTAGTTTTAGTGTTAGCGGAGCTTTTCGGCTGCTAGTGAGGCGCTTTTAACCCCCTCTAGCGGCCAAAGAAAGGGTTAAATGCGCCCACTAGGGTTGCCACCTCATCCCTTTAAACCCAAAAACATATGAATTACACAGGTTCTAAAAAAAAAAAAAATTCATAAAAAGGCTCCAAAAAAATAAAAAATTTTTTTTCACTTACCAGAAATGGCTGTTGCTAGGCAGATCGTCCTAATCTGCCTCTTCCTATTCCGCGGTGATCTTTGGTCTTCTCCTCGCGTTGTCTTCTGGTGAATGGGGCGCGTGTGTTGTGGGAACTGTGTGTGTCCCACAACACAGCGCGCTCCATTCACAAAGCGCACCGGGACCCGAGGGACGGGGCGGCCGAAATTGCGTGCACCCTAGAAAGGTAAGTGCTTATTAAAAGTCAGCAGCTACAGTGTTTGTAGCTGCTGACTTTTAATTTATTTTTATTTTTTATCACTTTAATGCAGATAAGGTAATAAGTGAGTTTAATTAGCAAATTAACCAGCCACAGAACCCGTGTAAAAAAAACAATAATAATAAAAATGCTATAAATCTATCCCATATTTTGTAGACGCTAGAACTTTTGCGCAAACCAATCAATATACGCTTATTAAGATTTTTTTTTTACCAAAAATATGTAGAAGAATACATATTGGCCTAAACCGAGGAAAAATTTGCTTTAAAAAAAAAAAAAATGGGGATATTTATTATAGCAAAAAGTACAAAATATTGTGCTTTTTTCAAAATTGACGCTCTTTTTTTTTATTTATAGCGCAAAAAATAAAAACCACATAGGTGATCAAATACCACCAAAATAAAGCTCTATTTGTGGGGGAAAAAAAAGACGTAAATTTTGTTTGGGTGCAGCGTCGCACGACCGCGCAATTGTCAGTTAAAGCGACGCAGTGCCAAATTGCAAAAAATGGCCTGCTCATTCAGCAGCCAAATCTTCCAGGGCTGAAGTAGTTAAAGGAATGAGGTGGCAACTCTAGCACCCACAAAGTGCTGCTGCCCATTGATTTCAATGGAGAGGAGCGGTGTAATCACTATTTCAAAGATGCAGCTTGCAGCACTTTTTCTAACGTCCCGCAAGCACACCGCTCCAGTGTGAAAGCACTCAGGGTTTCACACTGGGGCTGCAGGGAAGGCATTTTACAGGCGCTATTTTTAGCCCTTTAGCGCCTGAAAAACGCCTCCAGTGCGAAAGGGGTCTAATTGTAATGTGCCTATGCACACAGGCACGTAGACAAGAGCCGTGTATTCCTTAGTAAAGAAAAAATCTTCATTTTTGGTCAGTAATTTACGCCTCATGCGTGCAAATGTCCATTTGCATATTGTACAGAACGCGAGAAATAATTTGCGTGAACAGATATAAATGAAAAACAAAAAAAACGCCCGAAATTACGTCTGAAAAAGTAGATGCTCAAACGGGAGTACCGTGTGCAAGAGGCCTTAGGCCCCTTTCACACTTGTGCGACTTTGGACTGCAAAGTTGTACCCCATGATTTTCAGTGAGTACCATTCATATTTGTGCAACTTCAAAGTATTCCCTGTACTACTTTGGTCCGACTTTGATGCGACTTGAGGTCCACAGACCTCAACATTACACAGGCGTCGCGGCTAAACCGCATGACTTTTAGGTTGCACAAATGTGAAAGGGGCCACAGAGGTTCCTTTATACTGTGAAACAATGAAACTAATACCATACAGTGTATATATATATATATATATATATATATATATATATATATATATATATATATATATACATGCACATACAGTAATGTATATTATATATAATAATAAATACACCCAGACCTCAGATATACAGAGTATTTTAACTGGCAGTCAGACATGATGCTACATTGAGTGGAGGGGATATAAATCTTTTATATTAACCACTTCAGCCCCGGACCAATTGGCAGCCAAAGGACCAGGCCCCTTTTTGCGATTCGGCACTGCGTCGCTTTAACTGACAATTGCGCGGTCGTGCGACGTGGCTCCCAAACAAAATTGGCGTCCTTTTTTTCCCACAAATAGAGCTTTCTTTTGGAGGTATTTGATCGCCCCTGCGGTTTTTATTTTTTGCGCTATAAACAAAAATAGAGCGACAATTTTGAAAAAAATGCAATATTTTTAACTTTTTGCTATAATCACTATCCCCAAAAAATATATAAAAAAACATTTTTTTTTTTTAGGCCGATACGTATTCTTCTACATATTTTTGGTAAAAAAAATCGCAATTAGCGATTATTGATTAGTTTGCGCAAAAGTTATAGCGTTTACAAAATAGGGGATAGTTTTATAGCATTTTTATTAATATTTTTTTTTTTACTAGTAATGGCGGCGATCAGCGATTTTTTTTGTGACTGCGACATTATGGCGGACACATCGGACATTTTTGACACATTTTTGGGACATTTGTCATTTATACAGAAATCAGTGCTATTTAAATAGCACTGATTCCTATGTAAATGACAGTTGCAGTGAAGGGGTTAACCACTAGGGGGCGGGGAGGAGTCAGTGTGACGTGTGTGGTTTTTTTTACAGTAGGGGGGCGTGGCTGTACGTCTGATGTCATTAATCGGCTTTCCCGATGACAGGGAACAGCCGATCAATGACAGGCAGAGTAGGAAGCGCGGGGAGAGGTTTGTTTACACAAACCTCTCCCCGTTCTTCAGCTCCGTAACCCGATCGCGGGATACCAGCGGCGATCGGGTCTGCTGGTCCCGCGGCCGTGGTCACGGAGCTCCCGACCGGGTCGCGAGCGCGCCGCTGGCGGCGCCTGCGCGACCCACGGGCAGGCAAATTAAAGGGGACGTACCCGTACGTGCTTTTGCCTGCCCGTCCAATTCTGTAGACGTATATCTACATGAGGCGGTCGGGAAGCGGTTAAAGTAGTACAAATGCTCGGTTCAGATTAGTGCGATGCGGGAACCCTGCAAATCCACTGCGGGTTCCCGCATCACACCTGACTTGCAGGCGGTTCACACTGCCCTATGTGAACTGCTGGGAGTGTCAATACAATGTTTTTTTTTTTTTTCTCAAAAAAAGTTTTTATTATAACACAAACAAAGAAAAACATACAGTACAAAAATATATACCAGCAGCAGTCGTTACATGAATTGCATGAATAAAACAGCAACTGACATGGATTCCATACACCTATGATTCAGTGTTATTAGCCGTGTCCACGACTTTCAATGTTCAGTAAGGATAGGCTATGAGCTACTGTTTGCCCCAGGCTTCTCCTGCACATACCACTACTCATGAGGTCTGCCTCTTTCACCCGAACAATCACATCATTCAACTCACCTCCCCTATTTATTTCAATGTCGTCTGAGCAAATTAAAGCAACAGCCTATCCATCACAAGGTCTATAGGTGAGATGCCAGGGGTATCTAGCCAGGGTGACCATAGTTTGTCAAATTTGTCTGAGCGCCATTAGAAGCGAAACATAAATGCACACCGACCAGAGAGTTAGGGGGAGAGCTAGACACAATAAGAACACAACTGACTGGCCTACTACAGTTTAAAGCAAAGGCGGCGTTACAAATTTCCCGCAAGGGGATATATGAGTCGGGAAACAAGTGTGGCAGGCTACTGGCACAATCTCTACGATCTCAAAAGGCGGCAGCATATATCCCACATATACACTCTCCGACAGGACAGAAAAAATCCCTACCTTAGCAAATTGCCCAGGAATTTAAATCCTACTACGGGACTCTATACAATCTTAACTCCACCCAACCGAACGCAGAACACATCAGAGAATACGCAGTAGAGTCCTTGATGCCCACACTACCTACTGAAACCTGCTCTCTCCTATGCCGCGTACACACGAAGGGACTATCCCGCGGGATTATCCTCTGGACTGAAGTCCAGCGGATAATCCCCTCGTGTGTGGGCGCCGGCGGACTTTTTGGCGCCAAAGTCCGGCGGACCAAAGTTTTAAGTTTGGTTTTAAAATTATCCGCTGGACTTGGCAGTCCAGCGGACAATCCCGCCGTTAGTGGGCAAGTCCGCGGGACTTTTGAAATGAACGGACTTGCCGCTCAACGGCAAGTCCGTTCATTTAGCACGTGACTTCAGGTTACGTAGCTAGCGTAGGCAGTTACTGCCGCCGCGCTAGCTCCGTGACCTGGCATGGATTTAAAGGGACTCCCCACGCCGAAAAAACGGCGTGGGGGTTCCCCCCAAATCAATGTCAGACCCTCATCCGAGCACGCAGCCTGGCAGGCCAAGAAAGGGGTGGGGACGAACGAGCGCCCCCCCCTCCTGAGCCGTACCAGGCCGCGTGCCCTCTACATGGGGGGTGCCCTGGGGAAAGGGGGGCCGTGCGGCCCCCCCACCCCAAAGCACCTTGTCCCCATGTTGATGAGGACAAGGGCCTCTTCCCGACAACCCTGGCCGTTGGTTGTCGGGGTCTGCGGGCGGGGGCTTATCGGAATCTGGGAGCCCCCTTTAATAAGGGGGCCCCCAGATCCCGGCCCCCCACCCTATGTGAATGAGTATGGGGTACGATGTACCCCTACTCATTCACCTAAGGTGTAAAATGTAAAGTACAAAAACACACACACTTTTGAAAAAATATTTTTATTGCACTGCTCCGGGGGTCTTCTTCCGTCTTGGGGGTCTTCTCGCCGGACTCCTCCGCTCTCTTCTGCTCTTTTACCTAGCTCTTTCACGAGCGGGGAGTCCGGCTACCTTCTTCGTCGTCGCCGCCGTCGTCTGGGGGTCTCGATCCGCCTTCGGGGGTCTTCCGGGGGTCTCTTCTGTTCTTGCGGCGGTCGTCGTCTTCCGCGCCGCCGGCGCCGCCTTCTTCTTCTTGTCCTTCTCGTTCTTCTTCTTCTTCCGATGTTGACCCGTCGCTGTCTCTGCCCGGAATGCCTGTGCCGCTCTGCGCTGAGACTTATATAGGGACATGGGGGACAGGGTCACATGTTCATGTCACATGGTGACCCTGCCCCCTTGTGATGTCACAGTCCCAGCATCCTCCGGGACTGTGACAACACAAGGGGGCGGGGTCACCATGTGACATGTGCATGTGACCCTGTCCCCATGCCCCTATATAAGTCTCAGCGCAGAGCGGCACAGGCATTCCGGGCAGAGACAGCGACGGGTCAACATCGGAAGAAGAAGAAGAACGAGAAGGACAAGAAGAAGAAGGCGGCGCCGGCGGCGCGGAAGACGACGACCGCCGCAAGAACAGAAGAGACCCCCGGAAGACCCCCGAAGGCGGATCGAGACCCCCAGACGACGGCGGCGACGACGAAGAAGGTAGCCGGACTCCCCCGCTCGTGAAAGAGCTAGGTAAAAGAGCAGAAGAGAGCGGAGGAGTCCGGCGAGAAGACCCCCAAGACGGAAGAAGACCCCCGGAGCAGTGCAATAAAATATTTTTTCAAAAGTGTGTGTGTTTTGGTACTTTACATTTTACACCTTAGGTGAATGGGTAGGGGTACATCGTACCCCATACTCATTCACATAGGGTGGGGGGCCGGGATCTGGGGGCCCCCTTATTAAAGGGGGCTCCCAGATTCCGATAAGCCCCCGCCCGCAGACCCCGACAACCAACGGCCAGGGTTGTCGGGAAGAGGCCCTTGTCCTCATCAACATGGGGACAAGGTGCTTTGGGGTGGGGGGGCCGCACGGCCCCCCTTTCCCCAGGGCACCCCCCATGTTGAGGGCACGCGGCCTGGTACGGCTCAGGAGGGGGGGGCGCTCGTTCGTCCCCACCCCTTTCCTGGCCTGCCAGGCTGCGTGCTCGGATGAGGGTCTGACTTGGATTTGGGGGGAACCCCCACGCCGTTTTTTCGGCGTGGGGATTCCCTTTAAATCCATGCCAGCTTGCGGAGCTAGCGCGGCGGCATTTACTGCCTACGCTAGCTACGTAACCTGAAGTTACGTTCGAAATGAACGGACTGCTCCGTGTGTGGGCAAGTCCGTTCATTTTCAAAAGTCCCGCGTTCTTTTGGCCGGCGGATTATCCGCTGGAGAAGTCCGTGCGTGTGTGGGCAAGTCCACACGCTCGGAAAGTCCAGCGGACCTAGCTGGAAAGTCCTGCGGGATTGTCCGCTGGACTAGGTCCGCCGGCAAAAGTCCGCACGTGTGTACGCGGCATTAGAGGAGCCCATAACTTTGACTGAACTGCAGATGGCGATAGGAAACACCAAACAGAGGAAAGCCCCAGGACCAGATGGCCTCACCATCCATTACTATAAGACCTTTCTCCCAGTACTAGGAAACCATCTGACCGACCTTCTGAATGACTTGGGTAAGGGGAATAAACTACACACCACTACCCTACAGGCTCAAATTGCGGTGATCCCCAAAGAAGGGAAAGACCCGACCCAATGCGGGAGTTATAGGCCAATATCCTTGCTGAACACGGACCTTAAGTTGTTCACCAAGATATTGGCCTCAAGACTACAATCCCACATTACACAAATCATTCACTTAGACCAGGTAGGTTTTGTACCGTCTAGAGAGGCTCGAGATAACACCACGAAAGTTCTAAATCTACTCCATCAAGCTACTCTGGCCAATACACCAAGTGTCTTTCTCAGCACGGATGCTGAGAAAGCCTTTGATAGGGTTAACTGGACCTTCATGTTCACCACACTGCAACACATGGGACTAGGGCAGACCATGATGAATTGGATCTCAGCGATCTACACAACACCAACGGCACGAGTCAGGGCTAATGGGATTCTTTCAGATCCCTTCACAATTACAAACGGAACACGTCAGGGATGCCCACTCTCACCTATCCTATTCGCTTTATCCCTGGAACCCTTCCTGTGCCATGTTAGACGCAATCCAAACATTGAAGGGATCGCGATTAAACAGACCCAATATAAAGTGTCGGCTTATGCGGACGACCTACTGTTTTCATTATCCAACCCAACGGTGTCCCTCCCAAATTTGCTTCGGGAATTCTCTATATATGGAGCGCTCTCCAATCTTAAAATTAATTTTAGTAAATCAGAAGCAATGAGTGTGAACGTACCAAAAGCCCAACTTACACACCTCCAATCCAGCTTTCAGCTGAAATGGACAAATACGGCCTTAAAATATCTGGGAACATACATCCCTCAATCAATTTCGAAACTGTACGAGTTAAATTTCCCCCCCCTCCTTAAGAAGGTAAGAACGCTACTGAACGAGTGGCAATCTGGTCTGCATTCATGGCTGGGACGCTGCAATATACTTAAAATGTCTGTACTCCCGAAATTCCTGTATCTGATGCAAGCCCTGCCCATCCGAATACCAAGTAGTTATTTTAAACAAACTCAAACAATGTTTACGGATTTTGTCTGGGCAAAAAAAAGACCTAGGATGGCCAACTCACTGCTTGTCCTCCCCAAGCGCTGTGGTGGACTAGCACTACCAAGCCTTAGAGTATACTACCAAGCAACACACCTGGGGAGATTACTTGACTGGTGCAGACACCAGGAATCCAAACTCTGGGCCCAAATGGAACAGGCACAAAGTATAGTTCCCCTACGAGGCATACCATGGTGTTTTAGTGGTTTGCCGCCGGAGATTAAACAACACCCGTTAATAGGTAGCACAGCCCAGATCTGTGCACGTATCATCGCCCAATCCTCCCTCTCCTCACAGAACTCCCCTATATACCCCATACTAGGAAACCCCCTCTTCACACCGGGTATCAACGACGAGCCCTTTCGGTCCATGTTAGGGGCGGGATTATACCAAGCATTACACTTTAGTGACGGGGGGAGGTGGAGAACGGTAGCCGAACTCTCTGACCCCACAGGCCCATATAGACTTGACTTTATGAGAGCACTGCAACTGAAGCACTTTCTAAACACGATACAGCCCCCGACAGGTAACAACCAACCACTCACATCACTGGAGGAACTATGTAATGACTCAGGAGTACTACCACATACCCTCTCACTGACATACTCACTTATGATTACCCCGCCGGAGGACTTTATCCCACCGGGCTTACTTAAATGGGAACAAGACCTAGGGCTCCAATTCAGCAACGCAAAGAGGCAGTTAATCCTCAAGTACACGCACAAATCTTCAATATGTGCAAAAACCCAAGAGACGAATTTCAAAATCCTGTCTCGATGGTACAGAACCCCAACCATACTCCACAAATTTTTCCCAACAGCAACAGATAGATGCTGGCGCTGCCAGACAGAGAAAGGAGACATACTGCACATCTTCTGGTCGTGCCCCAAACTGAGTCATTTTTGGAAAGTAATACACGAGACGATACAAAAAATGACAGAAAGAATTATACCCACTGACCCGGCAATCTTCCTCCTTCATGCAACCGATACCCCTGACAGGAAATATAAAAATTTGGTGATTCGCCATTTACTAGACGCGGCAAAGGCATGTATTCCACTTTGCTGGAAATCTGCTCTTCCACCGTCCATTGACCTCTGGCTTCAAAAAGTGGAGGAAATAAGGATGATGGAGGACCTTATTCTAACCGAACAGAAGAGACAGGAGACATACACCAAGACATGGCAGCTCTGGTCTATGTTTATTTTTTCAGAGGAAGGGCAGGCTCTGAGAAGGTCGGGAGACGTCACTTGAACAAACGGGTTGATAGATGTATCCCTTGGAGCGTGGGGTATATGCCATTACAGAATAGATCCCACTCTCTGACACTACTTTAACAACGCACCATGGTCGTGGGGTGTACTTCCCCTCATGTCCACCCCCCCTCCCCCGTTTCCCCCCTCTGGTTTCCCTTTCTCCCCCCCCCCTCTCTAACTAACCTTTTCTCTATGCTGACTCCCCCCCAAAGGGGGAGATAAAAAGAAAAAAGGGAGCCGGGCCCGCAGGACCAACACGTCTAAGTCTGGACATGTTAATAGACAAACGTAGATTGCACTCTAGGATGAGACACGCTCCAAACTCTTCATATACGAGCAAAGGCTCTCTATAAAGACCAAATTTATAATAACCTGCTCTGCTCCAAAGCAGATGGGACAGATATTACATTACACAATGCAACATCAGTATTTGACACCATTGTATATCCGATAGTTGCCAAAGAAGTAATCTTTTTTTTTATTTTATTTTTTTTAAGGCTCAAGATATTATGTCAAGTGTGTCATAATGTGAAGTTTATTTTTGTATTTGTATTGCAATCATATTATGTTGTAACCTGTTGGTCCATGTGGGACCTGTTCCTGTGTGAAAAAAAAAAAATTAAAAAAATAAAAAAAAAATTTGTCTGAGCGCCCCCTATGCTGATATATATATTTCTCCAGCCGGAGTGTGTCCCCCATCTGTGCCAGCCACTCCTTCAGCGCTGGGGGTTCAACTGCTTTCCAGTGCCTAAGGATTAATTTGCGTGCCTGAAACAAGGCTCTGGCAATGGCCTGCTTCTGATCCTCTCCATTGGGGATGTCATCCATAATCCCCAGTAAGCAGGGCTTTGGGTCCAATGGTACCGTGACCTGGAAGGCATTTATCGTGGACACGACCCCTGTCCAGAACCGGTGAAGTTTGGGACAGTGCCATAGCAAATGTATGAGATCGCCATGGTCTCTCATACATCTAGGGCAGTGTGAGTCCGATCTCATCCCCATTTTGAATAGTCTGGCCGGTGTGTAGTGAACCCTAAGGACAATGTATAGTTGGGGCAGTCTTTGGGCTAAATTAAGGGAGCATAACTGTAGCGCCTCCTCCCACTGTTCTGCCTTGAAGGTGCCCACATCCTTTTCCCACCTACTCGCCGCCCCCTGAGGGAAGCTCTCCAGATGGGTATGGAGGATCATGGAATAGCATCTGGATATGAAGCCCCTGAACAGAGACGCCTCCGCTATGTAGTGGAAAACAGGCGTCGGAGAGAGAGTCCACGGATCCCCGTCGGATTGCACCGCTACTGCACGTCTCAGCTGCATGTAATAAAAAAGCATTGAGTGGGGGAGGCAAAATTGCTCCCTCAGTGCCGAAAAAGGGCACAGTTTCCCATCAGCAAAAATGTGCTTCAGGAGCGTGACTCAGTGTCTCCTCCACCCACCCCATCTCCTAGTCAATACAAAGTTAATGACACCCCCATATCGATTGCATATCGTTGTGTGAACTGTCAATTTGGACAGGAATCGGATCGCATGGGTGTGAACAACAATCCGTTTCTGGTGCGGGCCAAAAAAAAGGGTCCTGTGTGACTTTGGTCTGAATGCCATGCAAATTCATCCATACAATCTGTGGCTGATTTCGAATCGACACCAATGCCTAAAGGCTGAGACTTTTTTGCATGGATATAATCATTTTATATATAATTGTAATGCCTTATATTACCTCCAGTCTATCAGCCTCCAGCTTCTCTTGGTTCAGATTCTTATCTTCCTTGCACAGAGCCCCTAATGTGATTGTACACAATAGATTTTTTGTTTTAAACAAAAAAAACTTATATTTACATGCTCTGTGCAATGGTTTTACACAGAGCAGCCCTGATTCTCCTCTTCTGGGTTTCCCCGCCAACACTTCTGGCTCCTCCTGCCTCTATAGTGCCCCAAATAGCAAGCTGCAAAGTAGAGTGTCCCTATACTATAGTAAGGTAAAAAAACTTCTGCTTTTAGAATCACTTTCTTCTCCTGCCCAGGACTACATGTCCCATGAGGCATTGCTCCTTACACATTCACAAGCATGGACAGTATACTGAGCTGTATGTGTGTACCACTGTGTATACTGACATGTATGAACGATGTACTGAGCTGTGTGTACCATTGTGTATACTGACATGTATGAATAATGTACTGAACTGTGTGTTGCACTGTGTATACTGACATGTATGAACGATGTACTGAGCTGTATGTGTGCTGCACTTTGTATACTGACATGTGTGGAAGGTGTACTGAGCTGCATGTGTCCTGCACTGTGTATATTGACATTCATGGACGGTATACTGAGCTTTATGTGTGTTGCACTGTGTATACTGACATGTATGAACGATGTACTGAGCTGTATGTGTGCTGCACTGTGCATACCAACATGTATGGACAGTGTACATGCTGTATGTGTACACTGACATGTATGCACAGTCAGGGCCAGATTAATAACATCATGGGCCTGGTGCTGAGAATTTTGGTGGGGCTTTTTATAAAAAAAATAAAATAGAGGGAGGATGAGAGAGAGAAAGAAAGGGAATGAGAGAGGGGTGAGGGGTAAGGGAGGGAGGATGAGAGAGAGCGGGGGGATGAGAGAGAGAGAGAGGATGCGCATGAGCATGCGTGGGAGTGACAGCAATGCAGCCCAGCCAAGGCAAGTGACTGAAAGGCACAGAACCCAGAAGGAAGACCGGGTGAAGATGGAAACCCCCGGGACCCGCTGGATTGATCACAGCGCAGCGCTGGAGGGCTCAGTTTGACAGAAAAGTGTACCCTAATGTGCTGATATGCAGTGCATACTAGTACATTATGGCATAACCTACCTCAGGGCCTCTAAAAAGTAGTAATGTTAGCGAAGTTTACTACCGCTTTAATATCACACGATCCCAGGAGCCGCTCATGGGGCCCCCTACTGACCCGGTGGCCCTTGGGCAGTGCCCAAGTGCATAGTTGCCAACATTTCAAAAATATTTTCTGGGGCACTTTTTTTTACCAGTGGTATATTTAGAGTAGCTGAATATAGCTGAAGTAGCATCCCAGCATGGGGGTTGTGAGGTGGTCATGGAGGGATATCAATCAGCGGGTGGGGGGGGGGGGGGGGGTAACTGGGAGTGATATCTTTTGGAGTAGGGTCTGTCATCTGCCGGTCGG
The DNA here is from genome assembly GCA_028564925.1 of Lithobates sylvaticus. Lineage (NCBI taxonomy): Eukaryota > Metazoa > Chordata > Amphibia > Anura > Ranidae > Lithobates > Lithobates sylvaticus. The sequence continues at coordinate 453,099,702 of CM053026.1, read as the reverse complement.
GAAATGGTCACCTGTTATATAAGTTGAAGGGAGGTGGCCAACATGGGAAGTGCCTGGGGAGTGACCCGGTTGGTGGGGAGTGTGAAATGGATGATGTGTTTCAAGTTTCTTTCACATTTGCGGTAATGCTTACTGCCCTCTGAAAAGTGATCTGTGGTGGATTGCTTTTCGACGAGTGGTATAGCAGCAGCTGACAGGCGTTCATGAGGTGCTACTGCCGCCTCCTTGTTTTTTTTTTTTTTTTTTTTACATTGCTGAATAGTATTTTTACATTGTTGGACTATGCTGCTTCTGCAAGCGGGTTTGGCTTGCAGTTGCAGAGTGGCCCCACTGAAATCAATAGGCGAGTTTGACAGGCGGTGCTGCCTATCAAACTCTGCAGGCTGAGTTAAAGATGCTGCAGCTAAAAAAATAAAAAGAAAAAAAGTTGCAGCTGACAAGTAAAGCATCACAGCTATGGCATTCGTACAGTTCTGTCCAAATGTTATTTTAAGATTTGGGTCAAGGACTTGCGGTGAGGTCAGTGGCTGGTGGGGCACTGGCTAGCATCAGCATGAGATACACACAGGTTACATACGCCACGATCGTTAGAGCGAGAGCAATAATTCTAGCACTAGACCTCCTCTGTAACTGTAAACATGTAACCTGTTAAAAGTTTTAAAGCGTCGCCTATGGAGATTTTTAAGTACTGAAGTTTGGCGTCATTCCACAAGTGTGTGCAATTTTAAAGCGTGACATGTTTAGTATCTATTTACTCGGCGTAACATCATCTTTCATAGTGTACAAAAAAATCATGCTAACTTTAGTGTTTTTTTATTATTTTTTATTCATGAAACAGTTTCTTTAAAAAAAAACATGTTCGAAAAATTGCTGCGTAAATACCGTGTGACATAAAAAGTTGCAATGACCACTATTTTATTCCCTAGGAGGGTGTCTGCTAAAACATATATATTTAATGTTTGGGGGTTCTGAGTAATTTTCTAGCAAAAAAATTATGATTTTTACATGTAGGAGAGAAGTGTCAGAAATGGCCTGGGTGGTAAGGGGTTAATTACCATAAATAAGTAATATACAAATAATTATTATATATTGTTTTTAGGTTATTAAGGCACCGTGAGCTCATCCTCTCAATCTGCTGCAAACAAAGTGTGTCAGCTTGTATTTAACCACTTTGCGCCCGCGCTATAGCCGAAAGAAGGCTACAGCACAGGCGCTAACTGCTGGGAGGGCGTCCCTGGAAGTCCTCCTGTTTACTTTCCGCAATGCGCGCTCCTGAGAGCACGCATCGGGGAAGTTCTGTGCTGGCCGTGTCCCTTGGACACAGCCAATCACAGCGGCGGTTTACAGCGCGATCTGCATGTCCAATGAGAGATGATCTCATATGTAAACATATGAGATCATCTCTCATCGCCGCTCTCCCTCCTCACACAGAGACAGCGTGTGAGGAGGGAGAGATGAGCCGCTGCAGCGGTGAGTAAAAAAAAAAAGAAAGAAAATAAAGTGACCTGTTCCCAGTGCCATCTGTTCCCAGTGCCATTTGTCCCCAGTGCCACCTGTCAGTGCCATTTGTCCCCAGTGCCACCTGTCAGTGCCATCTGTCCCCAGTGCCACCTGTCAGTGCCATCTGTCATCAGTGCCACGTATAGGTGCCATCTGTCATCAGTGCCACAGTGCCATCTGTCATCAGTGCCATATCAGTGTCACATGTCATCAGTGCCACATATTAGTGCCATCTGTCATCAGTGCCACGTATCAGTGCCACCTGTCAGTGTCACGTGCCATCTGTTATCAGTGCCATCTGTCATTAGTGTCACGTGTCATCAGTGCCACGTATTAGTGCCATCTGTCATTAGTGCCACGTATTAGTGCCATCTGTCATCAGTGCCACATATTAGTGCCACGTATAAGTGCCATCTGTCATCAGTGCCACATATTAGTGCCATCTGTCATCAGTGTCACGTGTCATCAGTGTCCCGTATTAGTGGCATCTGTCATCAGTGCCACATCAGTGTCACCTGTCATCAGTGCCACATCAGTGTCACGTGTCATTGTCCTGGTGCTCCAGGGCCTTCAAAAGTGTAATAGGTAGTCAACAAGTTAGATGTGTAATTTATGCTCCCGTGATGGCGCTCCCTGCATGTCGGGCCTCTCTTAAGCCCCTTTCACACTGGGGCGGTTTTCAGGCGGTACAGCGCTAAAAATAGCGCCTGTATACCGCCTGAAAAAACCGGCCCCATTCACTCCAGTGTGAAAGCCGGCGGGCTTTCACACTGGAGCGGTGCGCTAGCAGGACCGCAACAAAAGTCCTGCTAGCAGCATCTTTGGAGCGGTGAAGGAGCGGTGTATTTACCGCTCCTATACCGCTCCTTCCCATTGAAATCAATGGGAAACCGCGGGGATACCGCCCGCAAACCGCCGCTGCAGCGGCGCTTTGCGGAGGTTTTTAACCCTTTTGCGGCCGCTAGCGGGGGTTAAAACCACCCCGCTATCGGCCGCATACCGCGGATAAAACGATGGTAAAGCAGCGCTAAATATAGCGCTGCTTTACCGTCGCCGCCCCGCACCGCCCCAGTGTGAAAGCAGCCTTAGTGGCCAGGCTGTGGAAAAGTCCCACACATGTTGTATCGTAATACTCAGGAGGAGTAGCAGAATGTATTTTGGGGTGTCATTTGTGGTATACACATGCCATGTGAGAGAAATAACCTATTACAATGAAAATTTTGTGGAAAAAAAAAAAAAAAAATCTTAATTTTGCAAAGTATTGTGGGAAAAAATTACAACATCAAAAACCTCACCATGCCTCTTACTAAATACCTTGGAATGTCTACTTTCAAAAAAGGGGTCATTTGGGGGGTATTTGTACTTTCCTGGCTTGTTCGGGTCGCAAGAAATGAGATAGGCCACCAGTACATCAGATGTGATCAATTTTGTATGATTTGCACCACAGCTTGTAGACTCTCTAACTTTCACAAAGACCAAATAATATCCACTAATTTGGGTTATTTTTACCAAAGATATGTAGAAGTATAAATCGTGGCCAAAATTTATGAAGAAAAATTAATAATTTGCTAAATTGTATCACAGAAACAAAGAAAAATGCGTTTTTTTTTTCAAATTTTTTTTTTTTTTTTCATTTATAGCGCAAAAAATAAAAAACCCAGAGGTGATCAGAGCCGGTACAAGGGGGGGGGGGGCAGAAGGGGCGGGTGCCCTGGGCGGTACAAATTATTGGGGGTGGGGGGGCGCAGTGAAGTCCTTGTAAAACAGGCACAGCATATGGCAGCCCGTGCACGGACCGAGCAGCACTCTTGCCTGGACCGCCAGTGTAGTAGCAGTCACTGGCTTGCTGGGACTGCGGGTTTCCCAGCAACCAGTGACGCTGCGTGTGTGCGCCCCGCCTCCTGACCGCGGCTCTCACGCCCAATCTTCTGTCACAAGAGCGCCTGGCCGGGTGAGACGTCACATGCATGCTCCGCCCCGCCCCCCCTGCTACTCGCGGTTCCCGGTTTTCTGCACAAGAGTGCCCGGCCGGGTGTGACATCACGTGCGCGCTCCGCCCCATCCCCCTGCTACACGCGGCTCCTGTCCTGACTCACTTGCAAGATATATCTTGCAGCTTTCCGCCCCACTGCAGCTTGTGCCGACTACTCCTGAGCTCAAGGTATTTGGGGCACATGTTTCCTAAGCTGCACACTGATGGCCATATTTTGTTAAGGGGCACTCTGATGGCAATATTTTGTTAAGGGGCACTCTGATGGCAATATTTTGTTAAGGGGCACTCTGATGGCAATAATTTGTTGTGTCCACCAGAGTGTCCCTTAACATAAAATGTGCCCATCAGAGTGTCCCTTAACATAAAATGTGCCCACCAGAGTGTCCCTTAACATAAAATGTGCCCATCAGAGTGTCCCTTAACATAAAATGTGCCCATCATCAGCCTGACCCTTAACATAAAATAAGTAGCATGCTGATGGGCACATTTTATGTAAAGGGCACTCTGATGGGCATATTTTATGTTAAGGGTCACTCTGATGGCCATATTTTATTTTAGGAGCAACACTAATGGGCACATTTTGTTATGCCCATCAGAGTGCCCCTTCACATAAAATATGCCCATCATCAGCCTGACCCTTAACATAAAATAAGTAGCATGCTGATGGGCACATTTTATGTAAAGGGCACTCTGATGGGCATATTTTATGTTAAGGGGCACTCTGATGGCCATATTTTATTTTAAGAGCAACACTGATGGGCACATTTTATGTAAAGGGGCACGCAGATGGGCATATTTTGTTGTGCCCATCGGAGTGCTCCTTAACATAAAATGTGCCCATCAGCATGCAAGCTTATTTTATGTTAAGGATCACGCTGATGGGCATATTTTATGTTAGGTAGCACTCTGATGGGCACAACAAAATATGCCCATCAGTGTTGCTCTTAAAATAAAATATGCCCATCAGACCAGTTCCAGTAAATTAACCCCTTTGTGCTGCATAAATGGCACCAGTGTCAGTGTTACACTGGTGCCACTAATGCAGCACACAGGGGTTAATTAACTGGCACTGGTCGCTAATGTATCAGAAACCAGTGGCAATACATTAACGCCCTCATGCTGCATTTTACAAATTGATTGTGAGTGAACGCTGTTTCTATCGCATTAAATCCTTATTGAATTTGTATTGTTTTAAGTATATTTTCATTTTAATAACAACATTGATTCTTTCTTAAAAACGGGGGGGGGGGGGGGCGCAGTTTGCCATCTTTGCCCTGGGCACCCAATGGCCTTGTCCCAGCACTGGAGGTGATCGAATACCATCAAAAGAAAGCTCTATTTGTGGGGAAAAAAATGACAAAAAATGTATTTGGGTACAGTGTTGCATGACTGAGTAATTGTCATTCAAAGTGTGAGAGCACCGAAAGCTGAAAATTGGTCTGGGCAGGAGGGGGGTTTAAGTGCCCTGTAGGCAAGTAGTTAAAGAGGAAGTAAACTCTCCCACTCTGATGCTTCTTTTCATTTAGTCCATTATAATACATAATTATCAAACTATAGTTATCAAACTATAGCCACTGTAATCCAGCCCAAATCGCTAATTACTTACTGTTTAAAGAAACTTTAAAAACTTGTTTCCAGGGGTAAGGCAGCGCCATCTTAAGTATTGTTTTCCACAGTAGAGTGCATTTCCGCCCTTACATTGAGCACTTCCTGTACTGTTAACCAAGCCTCCTTCTCAATCCAACGTTTCTATGGAAACCCTGCTTCCCTGTTCATAGCTGACATGTTTTATTTCATAGTATTTACTTGTGTTGATAATCTAGTGTTTGCCTATGTCAGTTCAGCTGATAAGACTGCAGTATTGCTGTCCAATGTCCAAGTTTACACTTCATGTGATGTCACATGGTCACATGGGGTGTAGTAGGAAGCTCTGAGTGATTATGCAGTCTCGTGGGATTGCAGGGTTGTGCCATAGGAAGTCTAATAGATAGACAAGCACACAGAGTGTGCCGTAAATCATGGGAGATATGGGCATGTTCAGTGAAGTCATTCTAAAGAACAAAAAGGATTACAGCAATACTAAGCAAGTAATGCGGCGTACACACGCTCGGACTTTCCGGCGGGATTGTCCGCCGGACCTAGTCCAGCGGACAAACCGCCGGACTTTCCAGCGGAGGTCCGCCGGACTTTCCGAGCGTGTGGACTTGCCCACACACGCCCGGACTTTTCCGGCGGACAATCCGCGGGAAAAAGTCTGCGGGACTTTTGGAAATGAATGGACTTGCCGACACACGATCGGAAAGTCCGTTCATTTAGAACGTAACTGCGGGTAGACGGGACTAGCAAAGGCAGTGAATGCCGCCGCGCTAGCCCCGTCACCTGGTATGGATTTAAAGGGAATCCCTACGCCGAAAAAAAACGGCGTGGGGGGTCCCCCCCAAATCCATCTCAGACCCTTATCCGAGCATGCAGCCCGGCCGGTCAGGAAAGGGGGTGGGGACGAGCGAGCGTCACAACACCGCGTGTCTCTGCCATTCCGGCCAGAGAGAGCGACGAGTCAACATCGGAAGAAGAAGAAGAGGAGGAAGAAGAAGACGGCGCAGAAGGCGGCGACAGCGGCAAGAACAGAAGAGACCCCGGAAGACCCCCGAAGGCGGAACGAGACCCCCAGACGATGGCGACGACGAAGAAGAAAGCCGGGCTCCTCCGCTCGTGAAAAAGCTAGGTAAAAGAGCAGAATAGAGCGGAGGAGTCCGGCGAGAAGACCCCCCCAAGACGGAAAAAGACCCCCGGAGCAGTGCAATAAAATATTTTTTAAAAATTGTGTTTTTTTTTTTATTTACACTTTTACACCTTAGGTGAATGGGTAGGGGTACATCGTACCCCATACTCATTCACATAGGGTGGGGGCCGGGATTTGGGGGCCCCCTTATTAAAGGGGGCTCCTGGATTCCGATAAGCCCCGCCGCCCGCAGACCCCGACAACCAACAGCCAGGGTTGCCGGGAAGAGGCCCTTGTCCTCATCAACATGGGGACAAGGTGCTTTGGGGTGGGGGGCCGCACGGCCCCCCTTTCCCCAGGGCACCCCCCATGTTGAGGGCATGCGGCCTGGTACGGCTCAGGAGGGGGGGGCACTCGCTCGTCCCCACCCCCTTTCCTGACCAGCCGGGCTGCGTGCTCAGATAAGGGTCTGAGATGGATTTGGGGGGTACCCCCACGCCGTTTTTTCGGTGTAGGGATTCCCCTTTAAATCCATGCCAGGTGACGGGGCTAGCGCGGCGGCATTCACTGCCTTCGATAGTCCCGTCTACCTGAAGTCACGTTCTAAATGAACGGACTTTCCGATCTTGTGTCGGCAAGTCCGTTCATTTCCAAAAGTCCCGCGGACTAGCACACAGACCGCGGGTCTGAACTTAAAACTTAGTCCGCCGGACTTTTGGCAGAATACAATACAAGACTGACAGATATCTATAACAAGCAAAATGCCTAGCAAATGAACAGCCTATGGTCTAACAGTACAAATACATTTAAAGGGTTACTTAACTTCTGTAACTGTATGTTCATGATCTCCATTGGCAATATTTCTTATTGGAGACCAAGTTCTGTTCTTGTATCATGAGTGGCTTCTGATCTTCAAAGCATGATGATGTGTCCCCTCTGTCTACTCATCCTTTTTATTTGTACAAGTTTGTTGACCAAAGTTAATGGTTACAAACTTGTTTCCATAACAACCGACTAACAGTCATTCTTTCAGTTTGAGAGACCCTCTCAACCGGTTTACTGTAGCTGTAGAAACAATGGACTGTTGCTATCTACCCATTGTCTACTCAAACCAAACCTGTCATTAATATAACAGTCATTCTTTGAGTTTCAGAGCTGAATACAACGATATCTAACCCCATTGTATGAAAACAGCATTTGTTTGAGAAATCTACTCAAACCAAAAAATTGACAGTAATCTGACCAACTCACTGGTATATTGACCCATGTATCCTATGTCTGATTAATATTAAAAAAAATCATATTTTTAACAAACGCAACACACTCTGCCCTAGATTTTTATTTTTTTCCGACTCCATACAGAAAATCACTTCATTACTAATAAAACTCATTCTAAACATTAATTTTCCTTGAATTCAACACCTCCCATTTCTGTCATTGAGAAGATGTTTCAGTCTTTTAACTTAAAGGTTCATTAGAAAGTCCATCCTAAAGTTCTTTAGAAGACAAGTCCAGGCTTGTAATACATCAAAGGCCTTGCTCTCCACAGCTCTTGCGATCTTCCATCATTCTTTCCATCTTGTAACCACTTTTCTCTGGTCTTCCTATGGATTAAATCGGAGACAGCCTGTGGAGTGGAAAACAAAGCGGATTATCTGCTCCTTCTAATAATACATAAACAGTAGATCCAGGCCCTTCAGCTATGATCTCTCCTCTAAATGGCTTCTTGCCTGGATATCTGACTAACACTTTGCCCCCTGCCTGTACCCACTTCTGACCCTCCCAAAGAACATCAATAGGGAGGAGAGGAAATATACCGATATTTCCCAGAAGATCGCTGCTGTTTATTTTGGAAGGGTTTATGTTATGTAGCCTCACTTTCCACTCTTGCTGAGAAGTATCCACTAACCAGTCAGAGTCCCAGCCACTGTCTTGAAGCTCATCTGCCAATGCAAATATAACTTCAAACCTTCCTGCCATATTCCCTCTCATTCCTAGATAGGCTTTAGCTTCAGATACGTCACTCTTGGTTTCTATGTCATGGGAAGCAGTAACATGGTATCTGTTAAGCCCTGTTCTTTCAGGAACCTTACATAAATACTGAACTCTGCACTCCAGCTGTGGAATCTGTGCCCCAGCCCCTACCATCCTCTCATATGGTGTGCTTTTGGCTATTGGCCTAGAATTTAACAACATGACTGCCTGTGTGAGGACCCGATCCCACCCCCTTAGTGTATGTGTGGGTGTAAGTTTGCGTATCTGGTCCTTCAATAGCCCGTTGTATCTTTCAATCAAACCAGCTGCCTGTGGATGGTATGGGATGTGGCACAACCAGTAGACTCCAGAATCTTTGGCCCACTGCTGTACTGTTGATCCGGTGAAGTGGACTCACTTGGGACAACCATAAGCAACAACAAGTTTCTGGAGCAGTTGAAGCGTTGCGGCTTGATCTGCACGTTTGCAAGGATGAACAAGCATAAGTCCTGAATAGGTGTCCACTGCAGTGCAACAATATCTCAGTCCATTGTTTCCCCGCGGGCAGGGGACCGATGAAGTCAATCTGCCAGATCTCTGCAGGCCTCTCGCCCCTCTTAATCGACCCGGTGGAGTACTTTTGCAATGCCCATTGTCGCACTTCTCCACACACTGTACAGTTCCCTATTACAGTCTTTATCATGTCCATGGATATAGGCAATCCTCTCTGCTGTGCCCATTCATATGTTGCTTTCTGCCCCAAATGTCCAGACTGCTTGTGGGCCTAGTTGGCCAAGTTCATCAAGACAGGATCAATGGCAACCAATAGCAATTAAATACCTCGGAATATATATTTACAAGGAATTGGACAAACTATATGAACTCAATTACCTTCCAATTACAACTAAGATAATAAAGACATTACAACAATACACAAAAGGGATTCATTCATGGTTAGGAAGAATAAACATAATAAAAATGGATATACTACCTAAAATATTATATATATTCCAGGCCATACCACTTTTTCCTTCAAGGAGTATCTTAAACCAATTACGAAAGGCAATTGGAAGCTTTATTTGGGCAGGAAAACCCGCTAGAATAAGTAGGACAATATTAACTCGTACAAAAGAAGGAGGGTTGGCACTCCAAGACATCTCGACATATTTAAAAGCGGCCCTAATAACAAGAATAGTAGATTGGTTTCAAAACGAGCATTCTAAACAATGGGTTAGACTGGAGGAAGAGATCACGGCCATCAGATTGAAATCATTACCATGGGTAAAAAAAGAAAAACGCCCTTTGGATAGTGAAATGCCTTTCTTTGTGGTCCTGACAATGAAGGTATGGGACGGTCTGGTAAGACAAGGTAAGGGATCTTCATATATGGGCCCAATGACCCCTATATTTGACAATCCGGAATTTCCACCAGCAATGAAATTAGGAACCTTTTTTGAAGTGGAATAAAAAGCAAGATACTAGAATATGGGAGATAACTGAGCAAAATAGGTTAATACCTCTAGAAGCTATAGGTATAGAATATAAAAATAACTGGATACAATACTGGCAATTATATAAATATATTTCCTGTATAGCGAAAGAAGATGTACTTAATAGACCCTTGACAGATTTCGAGGAAATCCTGATAGAGGAACAAAAACCAACCCACAATTTGTCTAATATATATAAATATTTAATGAAAAATAACAATAGGCAAGAGATATTACACATAAAAAAATGGGAAGAAGAATTAGGATTAGATATCCCCAAAGAAAAATGGAATGAAGCATTTAAAATAATACACAAATTATCGAAATCTAGTAAACATCAGGAAAGGAACTATAAGCTTTTACTTAGATGGTATAGATGCCCAATAGACATGAACAAAATAAACCCAGAAAATAAAGACACATGTTGGAGATGTCATAAAGACATTGGAACAATGTCACATATTTGGTATTATTGCCCCGGAGTCTATAGCTTCTGGGAGCAAATATACAAAATATATACATTAATGACAGGAATAGAAATTCAACCTGATATTTTGACGTCGGTACTATCAATGAATATGGGATCTGTAAAAAAGGTCAGGAAAGGTACTTTGAAGTATTTTCTTACTGCAGCACGTACTATAATAGCTAGAAAATGGAAAAATAGCGTAAGCCCTAATATAAAGGAATGGGAGATGGAAATGAACGAAATGTGTGCACTGGAAAAAAGAATGGAAATTGAAAAGGAGTTTAAGGAAGAGACAAGGACCGCTTGGCAGACGTGGATCGAATTCAATGCTCTACAACCTAGATGGAGGGAATCTTTAAAATAAATGAAAATATGAAGGGATGAAGAAGAGAGAGAGGCAGGGGGATGAAGGATATATAATTATTATTTCTCTTACGTTCACCGACTGACACAGCTCCTCTCTTAGACCATTGGGTTGTTATGCCACCTTCAGGAGAAGACTAGGCATTACATGTTAACATGTGCTAATAAAACTAGAACTTTCTAGTTCCGCTCAAGGGCCGGTCCCTTAGGTAACAACCCCACAGCATGCTACTGCAGCCTCAGTTTTATTTTGCCTAGTGAAGGAGAAAGACCTAGGAACCCTGATGGGCCCATCGGTCTGTCTGTTTCTGCAGAAGCTTGGTTTTTGCGCAAGATGATAGATCCTGCGATCTGCTATCAACAGCCGGCTGGGTGACAGGCTGGATACCGTTATCCTCGTAGTCTCCCCAGTCCAGCCATCGAGCGTGTGCAGGTCGCAGCTACGGCTCGGCAGGCCACGACGAAACCTCAGCTCCAGAGGTGGTCGGTGAGCTTTTATGCTCCGGGGCATACATATGACCGGGCTACTGATGTCTGCGTCACAGTATGCCGGGCCAGCAGCTACCCTGTACTGATCAGTGAGTAGTTCTGCAATGGAATGTCTCCCAGCTCTTCAGGACTGGTAAGTACAGCTCTCCCTGCCTCGGTGGGGCTGAGCAGCTGGGCATTCCCTGGGAGGTCGATTCGGGGGTCCCTCACCTCCCTCCCTTCTCTCCCTGTCCCTATCCTTCCTCTCCCCCCTTCCCTGTGGGGGATGCTGCATGGGCTGCTGAGTGGTGTGTGTGCCATAGACAGGGGCTCCCCAGGGGGCTCTCACCTGGGGTGGGGACTGCGCTGGGTAGCTGTGCCCTGGTTGTCTGTAGGTCTCTCCCCTGGTGTCTGGAGGCTGTGTCTGCTGATCGCTGTAGCGCTGTTTACCGCCATTTCTCTGCCCAATAGACATGAACAAAATAAACCCAGAAAATAAAGACACATGTTGGAGATGTCATAAAGACATTGGAACAATGTCACATATTTGGTATTATTGCCCCGGAGTCTATAGCTTCTGGGAGCAAATATACAAAATATATACATTAATGACAGAAATAGAAATTCAACCTGATATTTTGACGTTGGTACTATCAATGAATATGGGATCTGTAAAAAAGGTCAGGAAAGGTACTTTGAAGTATTTTCTTACTGCAGCACGTACTATAATAGCTAGAAAATGGAAAAATAGCGTAAGCCCTAATATAAAGGAATGGGAGATGGAAATGAACGAAATGTGTGCACTGGAAAAAAGAATGGAAATTGAAAAGGAGTTTAAGGAAGAGACAAGGACCGCTTGGCAGACCTGGATCGAATTCAATGCTCTACAACCTAGATGGAGGGAATCTTTAAAATAAATGAAAATATGAAGGGATGAAGAAGAGAGAGAGGCAGGGGGATGAAGGATATATAATTATTATTTCTCTTACGTTCACCGACTGACACAGCTCCTCTCTTAGACCATTGGGTTGTTATGCCACCTTGAGGAGAAGACTAGGCATTACATGTTAACATGTGATAATAAAACTAGAACTTTCTAGTTCCGCCCAAGGGCCGGTCCCTTAGGTAACAACCCCACAGCATGCTACTGCAGCCTCAGTTTTATTTTGCCTAGTGAAGGAGAAAGACCTAGGAACCCTGATGGGCCCATCGGTCTGTCTGTTTCTGCAGAAGCTTGGTTTTTGCGCAAGATGATAGATCCTGCGATCTGCTATCAACAGCCGGCTGGGTGACAGGCTGGATACCCTTATCCTCGTAGTCTCCCCAGTCCAGCCATCGAGCGTGTGCAGGTCGCAGCTACGGCTCGGCAGGCCACGACGAAACCTCAGCTCCAGAGGTGGTCAGTGAGCTTTTATGCTCCGGGGCATACATATGACCGGGCTACTGATGTCTGCGTCACAGTATGCCGGGCCAGCAGCTACCCTGTACTGATCAGTGAGTAGTTCTGCAATGGAATGTCTCCCAGCTCTTCAGGACTGGTAAGTACAGCTCTCCCTGCCTCGGTGGGGCTGAGCAGCTGGGCATTCCCTGGGAGGTCGATTCGGGGGTCCCTCACCTCCCTCTCTTCTCTCCCTGTCCCTATCCTTCCTCTCCCCCCTTCCCTGTGGGGGATGCTGCATGGGCTGCTGAGTGGTGTGTGTGCCATAGACAGGGGCTCTCACCTGGGGTGGGGACTGCGCTGGGTAGCTGTGCCCTGGTTGTCTGTAGGTCTCTCCCCTGGTGTCTGGAGGCTGTGTCTGCTGATCGCTGTAGCGCTGTTTACCGCCATTTCTCTGCCCAATAGACATGAACAAAATAAACCCAGAAAATAAAGACACATGTTGGAGATGTCATAAAGACATTGGAACAATGTCACATATTTGGTATTATTGCCCCGGAGTCTATAGCTTCTGGGAGCAAATATACAAAATATATACATTAATGACAGAAATAGAAATTCAACCTGATATTTTGACGTTGGTACTATCAATGAATATGGGATCTGTAAAAAAGGTCAGGAAAGGTACTTTGAAGTATTTTCTTACTGCAGCACGTACTATAATAGCTAGAAAATGGAAAAATAGCGTAAGCCCTAATATAAAGGAATGGGAGATGGAAATGAACGAAATGTGTGCACTGGAAAAAAGAATGGAAATTGAAAAGGAGTTTAAGGAAGAGACAAGGACCGCTTGGCAGACCTGGATCGAATTCAATGCTCTACAACCTAGATGGAGGGAATCTTTAAAATAAATGAAAATATGAAGGGATGAAGAAGAGAGAGAGGCAGGGGGATGAAGGATATATAATTATTATTTCTCTTACGTTCACCGACTGACACAGCTCCTCTCTTAGACCATTGGGTTGTTATGCCACCTTGAGGAGAAGACTAGGCATTACATGTTAACATGTGATAATAAAACTAGAACTTTCTAGTTCCGCCCAAGGGGCGGTCCCTTAGGTAACAACCCCACAGCATGCTACTGCAGCCTCAGTTTTATTTTGCCTAGTGAAGGAGAAAGACCTAGGAACCCTGATGGGCCCATCGGTCTGTCTGTTTCTGCAGAAGCTTGGTTTTTGCGCAAGATGATAGATCCTGCGATCTGCTATCAACAGCCGGCTGGGTGACAGGCTGGATACCCTTATCCTTGTAGTCTCCCCAGTCCAGCCATCGAGCATGTGCAGGTCGCAGCTACGGCTCGGCAGGCCATGACGAAACCTCAGCTCCAGAGGTGGTCGTGAGCTTTTATGCTCCGGGGCATACATATGACCGGGCTACTGATGTCTGCGTCACAGTATGCCGGGCCAGCAGCTACCCTGTACTGATCAGTGAGTAGTTCTGCAATGGAATGTCTCCCAGCTCTTCAGGACTGGTAAGTACAGCTCTCCCTGCCTCGGTGGGGCTGAGCAGCTGGGCATTCCCTGGGAGGTCGATTCGGGGGTCCCTCACCTCCCTCTCTTCTCTCCCTATCCTTCCTCTCCCCCCTTCCCTGTGGGGGATGCTGCATGGGCTGCTGAGTGGTGTGTGTGCCATAGACAGGGGCTCCCCAGGGGGCTCTCACCTGGGGTGGGGACTGCGCTGGGTAGCTGTGCCCTGGTTGTCTGTAGGTCTCTCCCCTGGTGTCTGGAGGCTGTGTCTGCTGATCGTTGTAGCGCTGTTTACCGCCATTTCTCTGCCTGTTGTTTCACTGTCCTTCATTGCATACAGTGTTCGTCGGCCATTTTTGGTGTGACCAGGGAGCAGCATGCTCTGTCTCCATTTTACTGTAGTCCAGTGGCCATTTTCCCTGTGATTGTGTCCTTTATACTGGACGCTCGGCTGCCATTTTTTTGAAGCCTGGACACGTTTTTGGTCAGTGTCAGTGCCATTCAGAGCAGCTCTGCACAGCGTGGTGTGGTCTCCTATGCATCTGGGAGCTGATACAGTATACAGGCACTATTAGCTGGATGGCGCAGAACCAGTCAGGGTGGTGAGTCCTGCGGGAAAGAGCCCCTCAGCCAGCAGCAGTTAGGAGGGTGGGACCATCACTGTCCTAAGTCCCCAACAGGTGGCAGACAGGGTAGGGTCAGCTTGGCTTCAGAAACTGGTGTTTCTTCCCCCAAAATCCAGGCAATTGCAACCAGTTCACCTGCAGACAGTGCAGTGCCTCTGGACGCCTTGCTGGCGGTCCTCAATTCGTTCGTTGCTAAGATGGAGGCGGTGCGTGGGCGCAAAGGTGGTAAACGGCCCCTGCACCCCCGTCCTCCGGGGAGAGCTCTGACGCAGACTCTGGCCCTGCTGAGGCTGGTAAACCCTGTTCTGTCGTTTCAGATGACGCTGACCAGGACCGATCGGACAGTGAGGATGAGTCCCTGTCCGGGTCCGTGCGCAACAAAGCGCTTGTTGGAGCACTTATCACAGCTGTGCATGATACCCTGCAGATTCAGGAGCCAGCAGATCCCTCTGCTGATGTAGGGGTCCCTTTTAGGTCCCATAAGCCAGCTCATTCACCTAGGGTGTTCCTGTATCTGACTTATTTTGATGAGTTCATTTACAAGGAATGGGGGGCGACCGCAGCGGACCTTTTCGGTCCCCAAATACATGGCGGTGTGTTACCCCTTTGAGGAGAGCCTTCTCAAAACATGGTCGGCTCCTCCGGTCATGGACCCACCAGTTTCCGGGTTAAACAAAGTAACCACAATCCCGGTAGAGGGGACTCCTGCCTTTTTAAGGTTCCCACGGACAGGAAGGCAGTGGCTCGTTCCCTGTTTACGGCTGTGGGGTCAGCAATGCGACCAGTACTGGCATCCGCACTTGTGTCTCAGACACTCACTGAGTGGGCAAAACGTTTGCACCGCGAATTGGGAGAGCAACAGGCTTCTCCTGTCTGCGTGGAACTAGCAGACCAATTAGTGCAAGGCCTTAAGTGCATTTGTGACGCGGCCCTGGATACTCTCCCTCTGTTATCCAGGGCTTTAGTGTCAGCAGTGGTGCTGGGGTGCCTGATTTGGCTAAAATGCTGGTCTGCTGACCAGGCATCTATAAAAGCCCTGACGGATCTTCCCTTCCTTGGCGACCAGCTCTTTGGAGCCTCATTAGATGACATTATTGAAAATGCCACAGGTGGTAAGAGTACACTACTCCCACAGGCCAGGAAGGCTAAGGAGCCACGCCGTAGGCAAGGGCCCTCATTTTCCGCTCACAACCGGCTTTTTCGTCCGCCCGGGCTTCGGCTAAGCATCCCCAGCCCGACAGGATGACCTCTGAAGGACAAAAGCGTCCCTGGAACCGCAAGCCTAACAAGCCTGCGAGCAAAAGTGCTACCGCATGAAGGTTTGCCCCTGCCTGCAACGCGGGTGGGAGGTCGCCTTCGGGAGTTGCAGCCCGGTGGGTCTCTCGGCTGTCTGACCAATGGGTCTGCGATCTGATTTCCTCAGGCTACAAGATAGAGTTCCTCTCTTGGCCGCAAAACAGATTCTTCCCTCCAGCATACCCGTACTCCCGGCTCGTCTGGAGGCCCTATTGGGGGCGGCAAGGGACCTGCTGAGTCGCGGGGTGATTGTACCTGTCCTAGAATCAGAACGTTTCCAGGGGTTCTACTCAAACCTGTTTGTAGTCCCCAAAAAGGAAGGGGTATGTCCAATCTTGGACCTAAAAGCCCTCAATTACTTTGTAAAAGTACAGAGGTTCAGAATGGAATCAGTTCGCTCAGTAGTCGCTGCACTCCATCAAGGGGACCCCCTGGCGTCTTTGGACATCCAGGATGCGTACCTGCACATACCCATATGCCTTCGGCATCAGAGGTTTCTGCGGTTTGCAGTTGGGGAAACACACTACCAGTTTGGCTTTCCCCTTTGGTTTGGCATCAGCCCCCCGAGTCTTTACCAAGGTATTGGCTCCTCTTTTGGCGTTGCTGCGACAATGTGGGATAGCGATCGTGGGTTACCTAGACGATCTCCTCCTGAGAGCATCTTCCGCCTCAGAGTTAGAGGAGGATGTGGCGATCACCATGCAGATCCTGCAGGAATTTGGGTGGCTGTTGAACCTAAAAAAGTTGGTGATTGTACCGACTCAGCGTTTGGAGTACCTAGGCTTACTGCTGGACTCCATGGCAGCGAGAGTGTTTCTCCCTTCAGACAAGCTGCAGACTCTCAGAGCCGCGGTAAAACTGCTGATGAACCACAAGTGGTCGTCGCTACGCTTCTGCATGCGAGTCCTGGGACTCATGGTGGCCTCCTTCGAGGCAGTACCGTATGCCCAGTTTCACACCAGAGTCTTGCAGAAGGAGATCTTGACAAAATGGGACAAATCTCCGTTGTCTCTGGATCGGCAGATTCAGGTGAGCCAATTAGTCAGGGATTCCCTGCTCTGGTGGCTGAGGTCCCCGGCACTTCGGTCCGGGAAGTCGTTCCTACCTCTGAAATGGACGGTGATCACAACGGACGCCAGCCTAACCGGCTGGGGTGGAGTAATGGGAGTTCAGTCGACCCAGGGCCTCTGTTCGGTGGAGGAATCCAAGTTGCCGATCAATCTGCTCAAGCTGAGAGCGATCAGGCTATGCCTCTTCACATGGTTGATAAGACTTCAAGAGCGTCCGATCAGGATCCAGTCAGACAACGCCATGGCGGTGGCATACGTCAATCACCAAGGAGGAACAAGAAGCTCAGCCGCCGCACGGGAGGTCGCTCACATCCTTAAGTGGGCAGAGCGACATGTACTGGCCCTGTCGGCCATTTACATCCCGGGAGTGGCGAACTGGCAGGCTGGAGTTGCATCCGGAGGTGTTCAGGCTACTGTGCCTGTGATGGGGCGCACCAGACGTGGATCTTTTGGCCTCCTGTCTCAATCGAAAGGTGCCGAGATTCGTGTCCAGGACAAGAGATCCTTGGGCAGATGCGTCAGACGGTGGCTCCGTGGGATCAGTACCAGCTGATCTATGCCTTTCCTTCGCTGAAACTGTTACCACGCCTGCTCCACAGAGTGGAGGCCGGGGGGATTCCAGTAATACTGATTGCCCCAGATTGGCCCCAGCGTCCCTGGTACGCAGACTTAGTGCGCCTGGTGGTGGACGCCCCATGGCGACTGCCGTTACGAGAGGACCTTTTTGTCTCAAGGTCCAAACCTCCATCCTGCCTTACCATCACTGGTTTTGACGGCATGGCTATTGAGAGCCAGGTGTTGAGGAACCGGGGTCTTTCGGACTCGGTGATTCCAACTATGTTGAGAGCACGGAAATCTTCTTCTCGGAAGATATATCATCGTACCTGGAAGGCCTACATCTCCATGTGTGAGGAGAAAGGTTGGCGTCCGTGCGCCTTTTCTATATCCAGGATCATGTTGTTTCTACAGCAAGGAGTAGACCAGAAACTGGCTTTAAGCACCATTTAAGGGACACATATCAGCTTTGGCTTTTGAACCTGGTGTTATCGGCACTTCAAAAACCGTCATTTGAAGAGATCAGGGAGATCCCTCTGTTGACTCTTTCCCAGAAAGTGGTCTTTTTAGTGGCCATTACTCCGGCTAGGAGGGTTTTGGAGCTGGCGGCCTTGTCTTGCAAGTCGCCCTATCTGGTGTACAGGACGCCGTGGCTGGGTCCTGGAAGGACGCTATGTTTCCCCTCTGTTTGGACTGTGGTTCCTTTAAGGGAACAAAAAGGGTTAACTCACCTGTCAGAGGAAGTGGGTTTAAAAACAAGACAGGAAGTTGCAGGTGTGTGTGTGGAGGAGTGTAGAGGAGATGATGGTGGTTTGTGTTTGGTTTGATGTGCAGCAACCAACGTGGACAGCAGCGTTCTGCCTGGAAGCCTCCTAGCAGGTGAAGTCACCTGAAACCACCCCAAGGACTGTTTGATTGCGATAGCAATGCTGGACTTTGAATGTCGGTGAGACTGAAACCTTTTTCTTTTGTTTTTGCTGCTGTCAAGCTGTTTTAAGTTTAATAAACCTCCTTTTGGGTTAAAAGCCTGTGTCCTGCGGTCTGGCTGGTCCCCCGAACTTTACAAGTGGTGGAGAATGCGGGCACGACAGAGTAACAGGCGTTTTTTTTTTTTTTTTTGCTGTTTTTGCATTTGAATTTAAAACTGACATTTAAAGGGACAGTACAGTGGGTTTATGTCCTGGGTTAAAGCTGCCCAAGCCCTGAAAGCTGAAGCAATGGAGGAACTAATTAAACAACTATCCCTGGCTAATATGCAAGCGCAGACCCGCCATGAAGAAAATACTCGCCTGTTGGTGGCTCAGTTGGCAGCACAGCAAGCAACCCAGCAAGGGGTTATGCAGGCTCAGGTGACTGCCTTAAAAGAAGTAGTGCAGCAGTTTTCTCAGGGTCGTGAGCAAGCGGCTGTTGCCCCTGGCAACCAGGTGACCGTGAGGGCAAGCCATTTTTTGCAGAAATTGTCCCTGAGTGATGATGTAGAGGCTTTTCTTGCTACATTTGAGAGGACGGCAGAGAGAGAAGGGTGGCCCCAGGACCAGTGGGCCGGCCTAATTGCACCTTTTCTCACCGGAGATCCTCAAAAAGCCTACTTCGACCTGCCACCAGAGGACGCTAAAGACTATCAAAAACTAAAGGCAGAAATACTGGCTCGTTTGGGGGTGACTACGGCCGTTCGGGCCCAACGAGTGCACCAATGGAAGTATTGTCCAGATCGTCCACCACGGTCTCAAATGCATGACCTGGTGCAACTGGTAAAAAAATGGCTGCAGCCCAAAGTGTTGTCGGGCCCCCAAATCGTGGAGCGGGTCGTGCTGGACCGATACCTACGGTCACTGCCAGACGACCTTCAACGGTGGGTCAGCCATGGAGACCCCAAAACAGTGAACCTCCTTGTCGAGATGGTAGAGCGATATACAGTGGTGGAGGATCTGCTTGGCCCTACCAAGCGCCAAGGGCCCAGTCTGCCACGGCCTATTCGATCGACTGCCACCCTTCGAAAGGATGTCCCCCGGAGCCCTGGAATCAACACCCCGGAAGGTCAAGAGTCACTCCCAGTACCTCCTCAGCGATCTGTTCCTGTTCGGAGAGGAGGGGATGTACAATGTTGGCGATGTCATTCCTGGGGCCATACCCGGGCCCACTGCCCACTCCAAGAGGAGTCCATGGAATGCGGGGTTCTTCGGAGGGGGTCTTTTGTTGCTCATAGAGCATGTACCACACACCTTGACCGTGGAGAAGAGAAATTTGAGTGTGTAGTCCAAGTGAACCACCTCCCTGCCTGGGCTTTGCTGGATTCCGGAAGCATGGTAACCCTGGTTCATCCTAGAGTAATTGGGAAGATCGGTCCGGTAAGCAAAACTTTACGGGTTGTGTGCATTCACGGGGACACTAGAGAGTACCCTCTCATCTCTGTGTCCATCTCCACAGCATATGGCACTGGTACTCAAGAGGTGGGGGTGGTAAAGAACTTGATACATGATGTTATCATAGGACGAGACTGTCCATTTTTTGAAAAACTGTGGGGACAAGGAGAACTACCTGAACGATCCCAAGACTGGGGAGAAACTAGTTCCTCTGTTCCTACGGTTGAGGGTAATAACCCTAAGATGCCAAATATTCCTAATGTGGATCCGGTTGATACAAATGCTAATGATTGGATTAATGGTGATGAAAGTAGTGCTGATACTGTTAAGGGTGACAAAATGTGTGGTTCGCAGACCTACCTGAACACTGAGGAGGGGGAACCTTCCCCACTTCAGGTAATGCTGGGTGAAGAGGATGAGGAAGTGGCCTCTCATCCTACCCTGCCGGATTTGGGTGTTCCCCAGGGGACATTTGGTACTGCCCAGATGCAGGACCCCACTTTGACCCGTGCACGGGAACAAGTTATAGTATTAAATGGGGTACCCCAAGAGCCAGGTGCGAATGAGCGGTGGCCCCACTTTGCAATATGTAATGAATTGCTTTATCGGGTTACCAAAGTGAGAGAAAATGTGGTAGAACAATTATTGGTACCCCAACAGTATAGACGCAAGGTCCTGGACCTGGCCCATGATGACGTTTTAGGGGGACACCTGGGAGTTGAAAAGACGGAGGCACGGATCACCGACCGGTTTTACTGGCCAGGTCTGAAAGCAGAGGTAAGAAGATACTGTGCCTCTTGTCCCACCTGTCAGTTGACCGCGCCGGTGACCCATTTCCGGAGCCCTTTGGTCCCTCTGCCCATAATTGAGGTCCCATTCGAGAGGATAGCCATGGATATAGTGGGTCCTTTGGTAAAGTCAGCTCGAGGTCACTCCTACATACTGGTGATCCTTGACTATGCCACCCGATATCCTGAAGCGCTACCTCTGCGGAATACCTCCTCTAAGGCTATTGCTCGGGAATTATTCCAGTTGTTTACACGGACTGGTTTTCCCAAGGAAATACTCACGGACCAGGGCACCCCATTTATGTCGAGGGTTATGGCTGATGTGTGCAAGCTGTTCCGGATTAAACAGCTGCGCACATCGGTCTACCATCCACAAACGGATGGGTTGGTAGAGCGCTTTAATAAGACCCTTAAGTCTATGCTCAAGCGGGTTGTACAAAGGGATGGGAAAGACTGGGACTGCCTGTTACCCGCTCTCCTGTTTGCTATCCGGGAAGTGCCCCAGGCCTCCACTGGGTTTTCGCCCTTTGAGTTGGTATATGGGCGGAGACCTCGCGGACTACTGGATTTTGTTAAAGAGGAATGGGAAAGTGAACCTATTCAGCATAAGAGTGTTCTTGAATATGTTTCCCAAATGCAGGAGAGGATCCGAACTGTGATGCCTCTAGTCAAAGAACATTTGCAAAAAGCCCAGGAGGCTCAACGACGGGTCTATAATAGGGCTGCTAGAATAAGGAACTTCCAAGTAGGGGATCGAGTAGCGGTGTTGATCCCCACTGTGGAAAGTAAATTCTTGGCCAGGTGGCAAGGCCCCTTTGAAGTTGTAGAAAAAGTGAGAGAGGTAAATTATAGAGTCCACCAACCAGGTAAGAGGAAACCCTATCAGATATATCATGTAAACTTGTTAAAGCCCTGGACAGACAGGGAACCGGTGACCTCCCTGGCTGGTGCAAGACTTGAGCCTCGGGTTGGGGTGGAGAGTGTCCAAGTAGCAAATACCCTGTCTAGAGTCCAAAGTCAGCAGGCAAAGGAGTTCTTGCAGAGAAATAAAGAGAAATTTTCAGACTTGCCAGGGCTCACTAGTGTCATAGAGCATGATATTGTCACAGAACCAGGAATCAAAGTTTTTGTCCGGCCTTACCGCATTCCAGAGGCCCAACGGAAGGCTGTTGCAGAGGAAGTGAAGAAGATGTTAGACCTGGAGATTATTGAGGAATCACAGAGTGAGTGGTCAAGCCCGATTGTGTTGGTACCGAAGCCCAACGGGACTCTGCGATTCTGCAATGATTTCCGGAAACTAAATGAAGTTTCACGGTTTGATGCCTACCCCATGCCCCGGGTAGATGAGCTTATTGAGAGACTAGGTCCAGCCAGGTATATCACTACATTAGACCTTACCAAGGGGTATTGGCAAATCCCGTTGACTAAGGCTGCTAGAGAGAAAACTGCTTTTTCTACCCCAGAGGGAAGTTTTCAGTACAAGAGAATGCCTTTTGGATTGCAAACTGCTCCAGCCACATTTCAGAGGGCAATGGATAGGATTTTACGTCCTCACCGGGAGTATGCCTCAGTATACTTGGATGACATAGTCATTTTTAGCAGAGACTGGGAATCACACTTGCCCAAAGTCCAGACAGTACTGGACTCCCTTTGGAAGGAGGGGTTTACAATAAACCCGGAAAAATGTGCTTTGGGAATGGAGGAGGTGAAATACCTGGGCTATGTTGTGGGTAGAGGGGTAGTAAAACCTCAGGTCAACAAGGTAGAGGCTGTACAGAATTGGCCCCGCCCCCTCACAAAAAAACAGGTACGTGCATTCCTGGGTATGGTGGGATACTACAGGAGGTTTGTACCCAACTTTGCCACGTTGGCAGCTCCATTGACCGATCTGACTAAGGGTCGGAAATCGGTCATTATGGAGTGGAATGCAGGCGCTGAGAAGGCTTTTTTGGAGCTCAAGTCGGCACTGTGCCAACACCCTGTCCTAGTAGCACCCAATTTTTCAAAAGAGTTTGTTGTACAGACTGATGCTTCCGATGTAGGATTGGGAGCCGTGTTGTCACAGGTTGTTCATGGCGAGGAGCACCCAGTAGTTTTCCTCAGTAGGAAGTTAACACCAGCGGAGAAAAACTACGCTATAATTGAACGAGAGTGTCTGGCCATTAAGTGGGCTCTGGAATCCCTCAGATATTACCTCTTGGGGAGGAAGTTTAGGCTGATTTCTGACCATGCCCCTTTAACATGGCTGAGACAAGGTAAAGGGACTAATGCCAGGGTTACTCGGTGGTTCCTGGCACTCCAGGAATTTAAATTTGTAGGGGAGCATAGGCCCGGGAGACTGCATCAAAATGCAGATGCCCTCTCCCGAGTCCATTGTTTGAGCTCCACTGGTGCCTCCACCTCCTTGGCGTTGGGGCACAGGGGGGGGATATGTACAGGACGCCGTGGCTGGGTCCTGGAAGGACGCTATGTTTCCCCTCTGTTTGGACTGTGGTTCCTTTAAGGGAACAAAAAGGGTTAACTCACCTGTCAGAGGAAGTGGGTTTAAAAACAAGACAGGAAGTTGCAGGTGTGTGTGTGGAGGAGTGTAGAGGAGATGATGGTGGTTTGTGTTTGGTTTGATGTGCAGCAACCAACGTGGACAGCAGCGTTCTGCCTGGAAGCCTCCTAGCAGGTGAAGTCACCTGAAACCACCCCAAGGACTGTTTGATTGCGATAGCAATGCTGGACTTTGAATGTCGGTGAGACTGAAACCTTTTTCTTTTGTTTTTGCTGCTGTCAAGCTGTTTTAAGTTTAATAAACCTCCTTTTGGGTTAAAAGCCTGTGTCCTGCGGTCTGGCTGGTCCCCCGAACTTTACACTGGTTATCCACAAGGATAAGGTGGTGTTGCGTCCGCAACCTGCTTTTCTGCCGAAGGTGGTTTTGGCGTTCCACATCAATAAAGACATTGTGTTACCATCTTTGTGTCCTAAACCAACACATCCTAAAGAGGTGGCCCTCCATTCCCTGGACGTGGTTCGGGCTCTGATGATGTATTTGTCTGCTACTAGTCCCTTTCGGAAGTCAGACTCCTTATTTGTTTTGTTTGTTTGGTGGCTGGTCCGAAAAAAGGCATGGTGGTCTTGTCGGCCACCATTTCCAGGTGGATCAGACAGGTTGTAGTACAGGCCTACGCCTTGAAGGGGCAGGTGCCCCCCTTTCCGGTCACGGCCCACTCCACAAGGACAATCGGAACGTTTTGGGCCTTCTGACATCAAGCGTCTGTCGCTCAAGTGTGTAAAGCGGCGACTTGGTCGTCTGTTCACACCTTTACAAAATTCTACAAGGTAGATGTCAGTGCATCGGCTGATGCCTGTTTTGGCAGCAAAGTTTTGCAAGCGGCCGTATAATTGCAATTACACTTACATTTTTTCCTGTTTTTTTGGTAAAAACACAGTACCTTAAGTAAATGCACTGTTGCATTTGTTACCGCAGTTCTGAGGCGGTTTGAAGGTAGTGACTCCCAGTTGAGGAGCACTCTGTTTGTTTTTTTTGTGGGTAACAAAGTGTTTTGGTTCCCACACGCTGTTGTTTTTTGTGGGTAAAGTTATACTAGTTCCCACATGCCATGGTGGGTGAAGTTTTTATGCTGTTTTCCCACCCCTCGTTTTGGCACTGCTTGGGGACGTCCCAATGGTCGAAGAGAGGAGCTGTGTCAGTCGGTGAACGTAAGAGAAAATAGGATTTTTTGTACTCACCGTAAAATCCTTTTCTCTGTAGTTCACCGACTGACACAGCACCCGCCCCTCCTATTTTTGTCTACGTTATACTGCTTGTTGACGTACTGAGGCTGCAGTAGCATGCTGTGGGGTTGTTACCTAAGGGACCGCCCCTTGGGCGGAACTAGAAAGTTCTAGTTTTATTATCACATGTTAACATGTAATGCCTAGTCTTCTCCTGAAGGTGGCATAACAACCCAATGGTCTAAGAGAGCAGCTGTGTCAGTCGGTGAACTACAGAGAAAAGGATTTTACGGTGAGTACAAAAAATCCTATTTTTTTTTTCTTTTTTTGTGGTATGCTGAGATGGATCTTGATGAATGAATGGAATATAAGGGAAGGAAAGAATGAAATAGAAGTATTAGTAAATTTAAGGTGATATGAAGAAATATATATGGTTATATTATAATGAAGTATGGAATTAAAATATTTTAAATCATAAAGCAAAATATAACCATTAAGATACCTAAAATATACTTTATGTGTAAATGTAATGGTATAATGTTGTAAAAGACATTTTTTTTGATAAATAAAGATATAAAAAAAAAAAAAGACAGGATCAATTGGCACAACTGCCTTCACTTTGGAGATTTCTTCTGCAACTCTGTTATAGTTCTCAAAGTCTGGGACTAGGGGCACATGTGCATCAACATGCCCCAATTTTATGGTGCGGGAGTGAGCTTCCTTCCAGATGTAGTCCCAGACTTCCTTGCCTCCCTACACCACCTTTCCATGAATCATCCATTCATTGGACTTCCACGTGGGCATCCAAGTTGTCAGTCCTTTAAAAACCGCCCAGCTGTCAGTGTAGATAGTGACATGGGAAGAAGGATCCTCCTGAAGAGTCATCACTACAGCTTTCAACTCTGCATACTGACTGGACCCTCCAATTCCAGTCTCCTGCAGGACTGTGTCTGTACTTGTGTTGTGGGCAGCTGCTGTCCATTTACGCCCAGACGAGGCGACTATGGCTGAACCATCAGTGAACCATGCTGACTCTTTCATGTCTTCTGACAGAGACTCAAAGGGTGGAGCCTCTTGAATGGGGATGACTGCAGCACAGGAATTTCTTCTTCTGGCTGGGTGCTGGTAAAAGTAACAAGCCCTGCCAACTGTTTTGAAATGTCTCCAACATCCCCAGCTGCAATACCCCCTCTTTCTTGAAGGTACCACTTCCATTTAATCGGTGTCTGGTTCTGGGCTACAGCTGCCCTAGTGATCAGTCCATTATCTCTCACCCATCCTGCTATTGGTCAATGCAGTATGGATGGTGACTGGGTCCTTTCCTGTAATGGTCTCTACATGTTAAAGTGCTGTGTAGGCCCCAAACAGGTACTTCTCTAGGGGTGTGTATCTCTTCTGTGCCCCTGTCAGTTGTTTGGACCAAAATCCAATGGGTATTGCTCTCAGTTCTTTCTTTTCATTTGGCTGCCACAGACTCCAAGATATGGTACCATTCTGCTCCACTACATCCAGCTGAAATGGTACTCCTTGTCTCACGGATCCCAATCCCTGATGCTGCAAAATAGCTTTTTAGCAGCCAGGAATGCAGTCCGCTGCTCTGAACCCCATGAGAACTCAGTCTTTTTCCGGGTGACATTATATATAGGCCTCAGAATCAGTCCAAGATGTGAGAAACCAACCAAGAGTGACGTATCTGAAGCTGAAGCCTATCTAGGAATGAGAGGGAATCTGGCAGGAAGGTTTGAAGTTATATTTGCATTGGCAGATGAGCTTCAAGACAGTGGCTGGGACTCTGACTGGTTAGTGGATACTTCTCAGCAAGAGTGGAAAGTAAGGCTACATAACATAAACCCTTCCAAAATAAACAGCAGCGATCTTCTGGGAAATATCGGTATATTTCCTCTCCTCCCTATTGATGTTCTTTGGGAGGGTCAGAAGTGGGTACAGGCAGGGGGCAAAGTGTTAGTCAGATATCCAGGCAAGAAGCCATTTAGAGGAGAGATCATAGCTGAAGGCCCTGGATCTACTGTTTATGTATTATTAGAAGGAACAGATAATCCGCTTTGTTTTCCACTCCACAGGCTGTCTCCGATTTGATCCATAGGAAGACCAGAGAAAAGTGGTTACAAGATGGAAAGAATGATGGAAGATCGCAAGAGCTGTGGCGAGCAAGGCCTTTGATGTATTACAAGCCTGGACTTGTCTTCTAAAGAACTTTAGAATGGACTTTCTAATGAACCTTTAACCACTTCAGCCCCGGACCAATTGGCAGCCAAAGGACCAGGCCCCTTTTTGCGATTCGGCACTGCGTCGCTTTAACTGACAATTGCGCGGTCGTGCGACGTGGCTCCAAAACAAAATTGGCGTCCTTTTTTTCCCACAAATAGAGCTTTCTTTAGATGGTATTTGATTGCCCCTGCGGTTTTTATTTTTTGCGCTTTAAACAAAAATAGAGCGACAATTTTGAAAACAATGCAATATTTTTTGCTTTTTGCTATAATAAATATCCCCAAAAAATATATAAAAAAACATTTTTTTTCCTCAGTTTAGGCCGATACGTATTCTTCTACATATTTTTGGTAAAAAAAAATCGCAATTAGCGATTACTGATTGGTTTGTGCAAAAATTATAGCGTTTACAAAATAGGGGATAGTTTTATAGCATTTTTTTTATTTTATTTTTTTCAAAGAATTTTATTGAGTTTTAACATGTTAACAAGAAATTGAAACATACAGAGCATTGAAAAATATTTAGAGCATCAAAAAGTGAATGCATAAAATCGTCTCAAATATACAGTACTGTAATGAGTGTACATGTGGAAGAGACAGTGGTGGCTAGGAGTATAGGGGCATGCTCCTACGACTTCCACTAGGGGAGGTCGGTGTTAGCTGATACTATGAAATTATGATCACGGTGTAATGTGCTCTTGAGAGCATAGAGATCTATAAGGTAAGTGACGTGGAGCGCTAGTGGGAGTAATGATCCAGGAGGTAAGTGTAGGTCATGTAGACACCCTCTGCGATTGACCCGAAAACCATTCACCCCTATAGGGAACATGCTGTGAATGGTAGGGGTCCCTTAATTTGAGGAGAGGTAAATTAGATGTAGAAGGTGAGAACATGACTTGAAGACTAAACCCAAAAGGCTAAGAACATGTGCTTGAGCGTGGGGGGGGGGGGGGGGGGGGGGGGGGGGGGGGTGGGGGGGGGGGATTCCAGTGACTAAGTGAGAGAGTGTTCGTATCTGAGAAAGCTAATAGTTATATGGGGGACGAAAAGGGAGTTGAGAAGGTATCCTGTGTAGCATCAGAGAGGGGTCTTTTAGAGATGAGTGGGTAAGTTCAGTGTATGAAGTCGATGGGGGGGGAGATAAAGGGGGGGTGGAAGGAGTGGTAAAAGGGAGGGCGACAGTACAAGTATGTTTTAGGAGCGCTAAGTTGAGTAATAATTTATGGTGGGGGAAGTGAAGGTTGAGAGGATGGAGTTGTGGAACCTCGAAAGTGTAGCCAACAGGCCCAAGTGTTAGTGAATTTGGTCGGGTTATCACGTGCCTGGCAGATGAGTTTTTCCATGTCTGCCGTTCTGTCTACCCGACGAATCCAGTCGTTGACAGAGGGGGGAGTGGTGGTTCTCCAACGCGCTGGGACGCAAAGGTTTGCGGCATTAATTAGTTGTAGGGATAAAAGCATTTTTATTAATATTTTTTTTTACTAGTAATGGCGGCGATCAGCGATTTTTATTGTGACTGCGACATTATGGCGGACACATCGGACATTTTTGACACATTTTTGGGACCATTGTCATTTATACAGCAATCAATGCTATTTAAATGCATTGATTCCTGTATAAATGACAGTTGTAGTGAAGGGGTTAACCACTAGGGGGAGGGGTTATGGGCTGTGACGTGTGTGTTTTTTTTTTACATTAGGGGGCAGGGCTGACGCCTGACGTCATTGATCGGCTTTCCCGATGACCGGGAACAGCCAATCAATGACAGGCAGAGTAGGAAGCGCGGGGAGAGGTTTGTTTACACATACCTCTCCCCGTTCTTCAGCTCTGTAACCCGATCGCGGGACACCAGTGGCGATCGGGTCCGCTGGTCCCGCGGCCGGGGTCACGGAGCTCCCGACCGGGTCGCGAGCGCGCCGCTGACAGCGCGCACGCGACCCACAGGCAGGCAAATGCACGATCACGTGTATATATACGTGATTTTGCCTTCCCCTGCCATTCTGCTGACGTATATATGCAGTGGGCGGTCGGGAAGCGGTTAAGTTAAAAGACTGAAACATCTTCTCAATGACAGAAATGGGAGGTGTTGCATTCAAGTAAATTTATGTTTAGAATGAGTTTTATTAGTAATGAAGTGATTTTCTGTATGGAGTCTGAAAAAAATAAAAATCTAGGGCGGAGTGTGTTGAGTTTGTTAAAAATATGATTTTTTTAATATTAATCAGACATAGGATACATGGGACAATATACCAATGAGTTGGTCAGATTACTGTCAGTTTTTTGGTTTGAGCAGATTTCTCAAAGAAATGCTGTTTTCATACAATGGGGTTAGATAACGTTGTATTCAGCTCTCAAACTCAAAGAATTACTTAGTTATATTAATGACAGGTTTGGTTTGAGTAGACAATGGGTAGATAGCAACAGTCCATTGTTTCTACAGCTACAGTAAACAGGTTGAGAGGGTCTCTCAAACTGAAAGAATGACTGTTAGTCGGTTGTTATGGAAACAAGTTTGTAACCATTAACTTTGGTCAACAAACTTGTACAAATAAAAAGGATGAGTAGACAGAGGGGACACATCATCATGCTTTGAAGATCAGAAGCCACTCATGATACAAGAACCTGGAATCTGGTCTCCAAGAAGAAATATTGCCAATGGAGATCATGAAAATACAGTAACAGAAGTTAAGTAACCCTTTAAATGTATTTGTACTGTTAGACCATAGGCTGTTCATTTGCTAGGCATTTTGCTTGTTATAGATATCTGTCAGTCTTGTATTGTATTCCTAAGATTGTAATAGTTTTGTATGTACAGCAGATTTGTATAGTAAAAGCACATCTACACACGGCAGAAGTCTTAGCTTCCTTGTTATACCACAGAGTAACCTTGCTAGATAGACGCAAGCGAAACATACAGTGATCAGCACTAAAAATATACACTGACACTGGCTGGGAAGGGGTTAACATCTAGGGCGATCAAGGGGTAATTGTGTGCCTCAAAACGTTTAGTGTGTTAACTGTGTGGGGTTTTTACATCGCTGCTGTATAAAGAGAGCTGTGTTTACCTACACAGGGCTCTCTTCTGTCATTCACTGAGCCGATCAGCGGGTGCTGTCCATAAATCATTGGCCAGGACCAGTTGATCGGCTTGTGCTGCAGCGGACCTAAGAAAGTTAATAAGTGATGGCAGCAACACGTCTCAAAAAAAGTTGGGACAGGGCCATGTTTACCACAGTGTAGCATCTCCTCTTTTTTTTTTTTTAACAACACTGTAAACGTCTGGGAACTATGGAGACCAGTTGCTGGAGTTCTGGGAGAGGAATTATGTCCCATTCTTGTCTGATATAGAATTCTAACTACTCAACAATCCTGGGTCTTCTTTGTTGTATTTTTGATTTTAAGATGCACCAAATATTTTAATTTGGTGAAAAGTCTGGACTGCAGGCAGGCCGGTTAAGCACACAGACTCTTCTACTACAAAGTGATAATGTTGTCATAGATGCAGTATGCCGTTTAGCATTGTCCTGCTGAAATATGCAAGGCCTTACCTAAATAAGACATCTGAATGGGAGTATATGCTGCTCTAAAACCTGGATATATCCTTGATTGTAAAGGTTAGTTTTGTTTTTTTGTCATACTTACCTGCTCTTTGCAAGGGTTTTGCACAGTGACCCCGATCCTCCTTTTCTGGGGTCTCCCAGTGGCGATCCTGGCTCCTCTTCAGTGAGTGCCCCCCACGGAGAGCCAACCCACACTCCCACGTCCGGCTGCTGCATCTATTTACACAGACAGCAGGACTCGGCCTGTCCCCGTGTCACTGAATTTGATTGACAGCAGCAGGAGCCAATGGCTCCTGCTGCTATCAATCTATCCAATGAGGACTCGAGACTGTGGCTGGGGCTGCTGGGCTTATCGCTGGAACGATCAGGTTCAGGTAAGAAAAAGGGGGGCAGCGCAGAAAGTTTTACATCTTAATGCATTAAGGTGAAAATCCTTGAGACTTTACAATTCCTTTCAGCATTGATGGTGCCTTTCCAGATGTGCAAGCTGCCTATTCCATACACACAAATGCACCCCCATGTAATCAGAGATGCAGGCTTTCGAACTGAGCATTGATAGCAAGCTAGAAGGTTCCTCTCCTCTTTAGTCCAGCGGGCTTGGCACACCCATGGTAGCCAAAAAGAATGTCAAATTTTGATTCGTTTGACCATAGAAGTTTTCCACTTTGCAACAGACCATTTTAAAAGAGCTTTAGCCCAAAGATGGCAGCGTTTCTGAATCCGGTTCAAATTTGGCCTCTTTACATGATAGATCTTAAACTTGCATTTTTTCCATGCAGTGATGTCCATTGCAGAATTATGCCTGTTTTTAATGCAGTGCTGTCTGAGGGCTAGAAGATCACAGGCATGCAAAATTGCAGTTTGGCCTTATATCTTGCACACAATGATTTCTCCAGACTTTTGGAATATTTTGATATTATGTACTGTAGATGATTACATAGTAGGTGAGGTTGAAAAAAGACACAAGTCCATGATATATTTTAAGTCTTTGTAATTTTACATTGATGAACATTATTCTGAAATTGTTCGACAATTTAGCTTTTCAGATTGGTGAACCTCTGCCCACTTTTACTTCTGAGACACTGACTCCAAGATTCTCTTTTTTTTTTACCCAATCATGTTACCGACAACCTAATTAGATGCAAAATGTTCTTCCAACTCTTCCTTGTTAGTACCACTTTGGCAGCTTTTATTTGCCCTGTCCCAACTTTTTTGAGCTGCGTTGCTGCCATCAATTTCAAAATTACCTTATTTTTTTTAACCACTTGAGCTCCGGAAGATTTTACCCCCTTCATGACCAAGCCGTTTTTTTGCTATTCGGCACTGCGCTACTTTAACTGGCAATTGCGCAGTCATGCAACACTGTATGCAAATGAAATGTATAGATTTTTTTCACACAGATAGGGCTTTCTTTTGGTGGTATTTAATCCCCACTGTTATTTATTATATAATCGAAAAAAAAAAAAAAGAAATTTAAATTTTTCTCAAAAAGATATTTTCTACTTTGTTTAACCACCTTTTCTGACATTTCTCTCCTACATGTAAATTTCATAATTTTTTTGCTAGAAAATTACATTGAACCCCCAAACATTATATATGTTTTTTTAGCAAAGACCCTAGAGAATACAATGGCAGTCGTTGCAACTTTTTATCTAGCACGGTATTTGCGCAGCAATTTTTCGAACGCATTTTTTTCAGAAGAAAAAATGTTTCATGCTTATATAAAAAAAAAACAACAGGAAAGTTAGCACAATTTTTTTGCATAATGTGAAAGATGAAGTTACGCCGAGTAAATAGATACCCAACATGTCACGCTTCAAAATTGCACGCGCTTGTGGAATGGCGCCGAACTTTGGTATTTAAAAATCCGCAAAAAATCCCCATACTTTTTTTACTGGTTACATAGTTTGAGTTACATAAGAGGTCTAGGGCTAGAATTATTGCTCTCGCTCCAACGTTCGCGGCGATACCTCACGTGTGGTTTGAACACCGTTTTCATATGTGGGCGGGACTAACGTATGCGTTCGTTTCTGCGTACGAGCTCACGGGGGACAGGGGCGCTTTACATTTTTTTTTTTTTTTTTTTTTTTTTATTATTAATTTTGCTTTTATTTTTTTATTTTTTAGTTTGACACTTTAAAAAAAAAATTTGATTACTTTTATTCCTATTACAAGGAATGTAAACATCCCTTGTAATAGGAATATGGCACGATCGGACCTATTTACAGTGAGATATGGGGTCAATAAGACCCCACATCTCACCTCTAGGCTGGGAAGCCTAAAATAATAATAAAAAAAAGAAAGATCACGGCTTCCCAGCCGAGGCGGCGCCGTTATTTGAATGCAGAGGCCAAGCGTGACGTCATAACATCGCGCCCGGGCCTCCAAACGATCATAGAGACTCCGGCGACCATCTAGTCCGCCGGAAATCTCTATGATCACCATCCGGGGGCCGGCGGATCTTGTGTTCGACTCACTGATGGAAGCGGTGAGTCGGGTAGAAGCACCGGAGGGCGGCAGGAAGAGGGGGGGGGACGGGGACGTCCCCTCCCGCCACCCATAAGAATGCTCAAGCGGTGGAACAGCCACTATGATCATTCTTATGGCGCAGGGAATCGACGGCTGAAAACGGCAATATCTGAATGATGTCTGTAGCTACAGGCATCATTCAGATATACCCCCAGGAAGTAGAGGACGTCATATGACGTATATTGGGCGCCAGGTGGTTAAAAAAAAAAAAAAAAAAAGAAATCCAAATTTTGTCATAAATGTATTCTGCTACGTCTTTGGCAACAAAAAATCCAAGTGTATATTAACTGGTTTGTGTGGAAGTTATAGCGTCTACAAACTATGGTATATATATTTGAAAATTGATCAGTACTGATGGCCAAACTCATTTGAGACCCAAAAAAGTCATGACAGTACAAATGACCCCTTTTTGAAAAGTAGACAGCCTGAGGGATTTAGTAAGAAGCATGGCAAGGTTTTTGAAGTTGTATATTTTTGCCACAAATTTTGGAAACTGAAGAAATTAGATTAAAAAAATTCAAATTTTTTTTTGTACATACTGTCACCAGGACAGCGTCATCATATGACTGGTGTGGCAGTGACTGGTGACAGTATGGTAAAAGTTTTTTTTACATACCATCATCAGTAGTTCAGTGTCGCCATAGTAACACTAATACTCTGGGGGCGGCGATCAAGAATTTTTTTTACACACTTTGTAACAGCATTTATTTTTGACTGTCATGAGCAGTGCGCTCCTAATCTGGAGCAGGCAAAATTACATACAATGTACAGGATTGTGCCTGCATGCGCCACCCTGCCGGAGTATATGTACTGTATATGGGTTTATGAGATTCAACACAGCATCCCAGTTTTTTCAAATTGGGGTTGTATACTGTATATACACAAATGTTTTGCATTTCTAATTTTAAACTGAATGGTTTGTTTTACAAGGTAAGGGTCCACATACAATATACTTAATAACATCCACCTAATTATTAAAGAATCCACTTGTATGTATCTCCGTATAAATACAGCTGTTCTGTGAAGCCCTCAGGAGGTTTGTTAGAGAACATTAGTGAACAAATGGCATCATGAAGGCCAAGGAGCACACCAGACAGGTCAGGGATAAAGTTGTGGAGACGTGTAAAGCAGGGTTAGCTTAAAAAATATCCCAAGCTTTGACATCTCACGGATAACTGTTCAATCCATCATCTGAAAATGGAAAAAAAGAGCATGGCACTACTGCAAACCTACCAAGACATGGCCGTCCACCTAAACTGACACAGTCTGGACAAGGAGAGCGTTAAGGGAGAGAAGCAGCCAAGAGGCCCATGGTAACTGGAGCAGCTGCAGAGATCCACAGCTCAGGTGGGAGAGACTGTCCACAGGACATTAGGCTGCATTCTCACACCGGAATGTTTCAAAGCCGAGCGTTTTCGCAGCGATTTTGTACAGGTCACCAATGTAAAAATCAGACAGACATATGCCTAATCTGCCCCAAAGCAGCTCATGTTCTTTTTTAAACTTAAGGCATTTTTCAGGCATTTTACTTCAGGTGACAAAATGCTCAGATGTGAACAGGTGCCATTGAAAGAGATGGGATTTTGCTTGTTGGGCGTTTTTTTCCCAGGCATTTTATGAGCTGAAAACGCTCAGGTGTGAATGCAGCCTTAGTCGTGCACTCCACAAATCTGGCCTTTATGGAAGAGTGGCAAGAAGAAAGCCAGTGTTGAAAGAAAGCCATAAGAAGTCCCGTTTGCAGTTTGCGAGAAGCCATGTGGGGGACATAGCAAACGTGGAAGAAGGTGCTCGGATCAGATGAGACCAAAAAAGCCTAAAAGCAAAACACTACGTGTGACGGAAAACTAACAATGCACATCACCCTGAACACACCATCCCCACCATGAAACATGGTGGTGGCAGCATCATTTTGTGGGGATGGTTTTCTTGGACCAGCATGGACAGGGAAGCTGGTCAGAGTTGATGGGAAGATGGATGGAGCCAAATACAGAGCAATCTTAGAAGAAAACCTGTTAAGAGTCTGTAAAAGACTTGAGACAGGGGTGGAGGTTCACCTTGCAGCAGGATAATGGCCCTAAACATACATTTAGAGCTACAATGGAATGGTTTAGAATTGGATCAAAGCATATTCATGTGTTAGAATGGCCCAGTCAAAGTCCAGACCTAACTCCAATTGAGAATCTGTGGCAAGACTTGAAAATTGCTGTTCACAGACGCTCTCCATCCAATCTGACAGAGCTTGAGCTTTTTTGCAAAGAAGAATGGGCAAAAATTTCTCTAGATGTGCAAAGCTGGTAGAGACATCCTCAAAAAGACTTTCAGCTGTAATTGCAGCGAAAGGTGGTTCTACAAAATTATTGACTCAGGGGGGCTGAATATAAATGCACACCACACTTTTCACATATTTGTAAAAGATTTTGAAAAAACTATTTATCATTTTCCTTCCAATTATGTGCCACTTTGTGTTGGTCTATTACACACGATCCCCAAAAAAAGATAACAGGCCATTTTTTGCGATAAGGCACTGCGTTACTTTAACTGATAATTGCACAGTCATGCGACACTGTACCCAAATACAATTTGTCCTTTTTTTCTACATAGAGCTTTTTTGGTGGCGTTTGATCATCACTGCGTTTATTTTTGGTGCTATAAACAAAAAAAACTACGACAATTTAAAAAAAAAATATATATATTTTTTTACTTTCTGCACTGAAACATATCCAATAAAAAAAAAAAAAAAAAAAAAAAAAAAATCAAATGTCTTCATCAATTTAGGCCAATATGTATTCTGCTACATATATTTTTGGTAAAAAAATTCCCAATAAGCGTATATTGATTGGTTATTAGCAAAAGTTATAGTGTCTATAAACTGTTATATATTAATGGAATTTTTATTTATTTTACTAGTAATGGCGGCGATCAGCAACTTATAGTGGAACTGCAATATTGCGATGGACAAATTGGACACCGACACTTTTGGGAACCAGTGACACAAATACAGTGATCAGTGTCAAGAATATGCACGGTCACTGTATTAATGACACTGGCTGGGATGAGGTTAACATCATGAAGTGATCAAAGGGTTAACTGTGTGCCTAGCTGGTGTTTCAGTGTAGCGGGGAGGTGCTTTTACTAGTGGAAGGCAAGGATCCATGTTTCTTCTTTACAGGAACACAGAATCCATGCCTTCTGTACTGACAGAACAGCAATCTGCCTTGTTTACATAGGCAGATTGCCGTTCTGCCTGTGTATAGAAGGATCCGTGTGACCCGCTGATCAGCTCAAACTCTGTAGATTCACATGGGACAGATTCTTTCTGACATATGCAAGATACTTCCGAAGAGGAATCGTATATTCCTCCCTGTGGCCATGAATGCAGTGTGTAGGAAAGGAGAGGGGTGAGGAGTGTGGCTGGGAGCGTAGATTATCTCTCTTTCTCACTCCAGACTACATGTTGACAGGAAGAGGGAGTGGGAGGAAGGGGGAGATGAAGATGGGCACAGAGAAACAGGAGAGCTGTGTGTGACGTAGACACGCACAGACTACGATCTCTTGGTTCAGCAGACATGGTAACTCTTGGTCAACACCTGGCACTATCAAACAGGTATTGTAGGAGATACAGAGGGATGATTTAAAAAGCAAATGCACCATGCTACTAATTGCACATTAACCGATTAAGCCCCGGAAGATTTCACCCCTTTCCTGACCAGAGCACTTCTTGCGATTTGGCACTGCGCCACTTTAACTGACAATTGCGCGGTCATGCGACGTTACACCCAAACAAAATTGACGTCCTTTTTTCCCCACAAATAGAGCTTTCTTTTGGTGGTATTTGATCACCTCTCCGGTTTTTATTTTTAACGCTATAGACAAAAAAAAAAAAAAAAAAAAAAAAAAAAAAAATCGCAACAATTTTGAAAAAATAAAAAAACACGCATTTTTTACCTTTTGCTATAATAAATATCCCCCCCCAAAAAAAAACTTTTTTTCCCCCTCAGTTTAGGCCGATATGTATTCATTTTTTTTTTTCCACCAAAAATATTGCAATAAGCGTATATCGATTGGTTTGCGCAAAAGTTATAGCGTCTACGAAATAGATCTGCGATTTTTATTGGGACTGCGACATTATGGCGGACACAGACATTTTTGACACTATTTTGGGACCATTGTCATTAATACAGCGATCAGTGCTATAAAAATGCTGGCGGTGAAGGGGTTAAGTGTGTCCTAGGTATTGATTCTAACTGGGGGGGGATGGGCTTCAAGTCACATGACAGCGATCACTGCTCTTGATGACAGAGAGCAGTGATCTCTGTCATGACACAAGCCAGAACGGGGAAATGCCTTGTTTACTTCCCCGTTCTGAGGCTCCATGACACGATCACCGGCAGACATCATACCCGCGTGCGCCTGCTATCCCCGGATCCTAAAGGGGATGTACTGGTACGCTCATATGCCCATCGCGCTGATGTACATTGGTGCATAGCAGTCGGCAGCTGGTTAAAGGGACAGGAGCAGCAACTTATTTTTGGGGTTAACAAACGCTTTAATCTTGGACACCTGTTCATAGGACAGAACATGGTTCTCCGATTTTTATCTTCAATAGTAATGTTCCATTCACATCTTGGCTTTCCGAAAACACGGCAATTCAAAATGGCGGCTAATTGTGGGAAGCCCGTGTGATTCCCCATTCACTTCCAATGGCACCCCGATTGCGGTGTGATTTTACCACGATTGTCAACTGACGGATCGCTGCAAAATTGCGCCATTGGAAGTGACGGGATCGCCTGGGCGCCCCGCGATTTTCCGCCATTTCAAATAGATTCGGAAAACATGAACGGAGCCTAAAAGTACAGTTACAAAATGTAAACAACGGATTAATAATAAGAAACATCACCAAAATGTATCATCCAAAATGATTTTTTTATTCAAACCAGGAGGTATTCACCAGTTAGTGCAAAATGCACTGCACACCTTCAGCCTGAGGAATTTACACCTAGAGATGGCTCCAATACCCCAGAGAACTTGCAGTTAGAATGCAATAAGTAAGGGGCACATATCAAGTCTCTGCATTGGTGACTTTTGAGCAGGTAACTGTTCCCTGCACTCTGCCTCATGTCAAGTAACAAAATCAAGAACTACACTCAGTAGGAAATCACTGGGTAACTCAGAGATGCTGACTTATTGCACTCAACAACCCACAACCCCCAAAATAAAATAAAATTAATGAAAAATATATTCAGAAGCAAGGAGTTAAAACTTTTCTGAACTCCAGTGTTGCCGGAAACCCTGCAATTAAATTAAAAAATAAACCTGCATACATAGTAGAAAATCTTTTTGTTTAAAAAATTCACAATTTTTAAATGTATATATTTTATCTTTAAACATAAAAGTTTACAATTAAATGGTAAAACAAAGGCTCAGAGAAAAAAAATTCCCCCAAAATAAGGAAAACAATATGAACCAATAAACCTGAAGAGTTCCATTAAAGCTGCAGATGTTTTCAAGACCCTGTTTGGAACCAGTGACTCATTGGCTTTATTTGTGCTGATGGGTCAAAAAAAAAGATGTAAAAACTCTTGTCCAAACACCCACAGCTTATCCTTCAAATCATAGAACCTCCACAAGTCTCTAAGCAGGATGTGTCTTGACCAGGTGATTGTCACAAGTTCAGAGGTGGATGCGTCCTTTTGTTTCCACTGTGCACCCCATTCCCTGATGTTAACGTCTATAAGGATGAAATCCTTGCACATTGTGATTCTGTCCTCTTCCCAAGCCACTGCCACCCGCAGGCGGGCCTGCCGATGCCGGTGCAGTTGTTGCTGTCGTGTATGAGGGGGGTTGTTGGCTGAGGTCAGAGTAACTCTGTCCAAACCCACTCATATCCTGTCCATATCCTATAGCAAAGAAACAGACAAGCATAAAGATTGTGCAACCAAAACCAATACACAGTTAGGGATGTTTATAAGAAAACAGGGTAAACGGTGTTCTGTGGTTTTCCCCCCCAAACACATGCACTCTACTATCTTCTAAAAGCGTCATGTTTTTCGTTAAGTTACAAAAGCAGGTGGGCACACATTGGGTATACAATTTTCCATAAAAAAAATTTTGTATTTCAGGTTTATAGCATATCTAAACCTATTTGTGTATTGTACAACATCAGAAAAGTTGGGCATCACTTCCATAAGACTAGCATGTCTTCTCCCATCCACGCTCAATTTTTTTAAGGGTGCAACAGAAACTAAACTTTTACCCCAAGGCAGAGTACAGAGAGATCCCTCCAGCGACTATATGAAACTTTCATTTTTTCATTAAAGTGGAACTAAAGGCAACATTTAAAAAAAAAAAAAAAAACACGTAGGGCAGGCAAGCAATGTCTCTTCTGCAATAAAATAAACCTACCTGCATTAGTGTGCTGTGGCATTTGCAGCCCAATATACATCGCTAGCACAGTCCCTGTACGCCGGGATAACCGACTCCTATGCATATGCTGGAGTCATGTCATCCCGCACTGGCCAATCAAGACTGTTAAAACTGGCACCTGAAAGGTGCTGGGGAGAAGACACCAGCGAGGGAACCCTCTTGGGACTTCGTACCATTGGAGGAGTGAACATGGTGCAGTTCTGCTTTAACAGAGCAAGCTGTCCAGCAAAAGTGTCAGTTAGATGTTTGAGACAAATTGAGGGCTTGTTCACACCATACGTGCATGAAAACCGTGCAGATTTCACATCAGTTTACATGCGTGTGGACATCAGTTTACATGCAGGTCAGTTATGTGCCCTATTCACACCAATGTTGAGGTCATGTCAGTTTTTTCCCCATGCAGAAAACTGCACACACGTTGCAGATTCCCGTACAGAAAAAAAATCTGCACATTATACCAGTGTTGGTGTGAACAGGACACAGAGAACAATTGTTTTTTTTTTGTGCTTTTGCAAAACGCGTTCAGAAAGACTAACTGTCTCTGCACCATGGTGTAAACGAGGCCCTAAACAATAACTAAATTCAAACTACTTGAGTAGGCAGGCTATTTACCTCAGAAGAGACAAGTCTTTTCTACAATAAATCTACCTGCCTCCTTCGCAGTCATCTACAATGTACACTGAGCTGCGCAGTTTACATTTCAGCCACAGTGCACAGGAGTTAGATCACCCGGTACTG
The DNA here is from genome assembly GCA_028564925.1 of Lithobates sylvaticus. Lineage (NCBI taxonomy): Eukaryota > Metazoa > Chordata > Amphibia > Anura > Ranidae > Lithobates > Lithobates sylvaticus. The sequence goes on along the minus strand of CM053026.1, from coordinate 453,059,920 downwards.
GCCAATCAAGACTCCCAAAAGAAACTGGCACCATGGACATCTGGCTGTTAGAGAGAAGGTGAGTATCTGCAGCTTTAATAAGTATCCCTAAAATGGTCAGTTTTTATTATTTTTTTGTAAAATCTTAATCAAAAATGAAAAAAAAAAAAAAAACCCGTTGCTGCAACTGCTTAAAAAGTGTTAGCTGGAGAGTTTGCCACTATTTCCTTAGATGCACTAGCAAATTTAGGACTGTACCAACACCATCATCTTCAGTGTGACAATGCTGCTGTCCAAGGGTGGCTCCTCTGCTTCTCGCCACCCTAAAATAGGAAGTGTGTTACTGGCCAGATCCCCAGGTGAAAACACGGGAAAATAAAATGGTTGTAAAGGTTTTTTTTTTACCTTCATGCATTCTATGCGTGTGCTGCTCCCCCCACACTCCTCCCAAAACTCACCTGAGCCCCCTCTCGATCCAGTGATGTGCGCAAGATGCTCATTGGCTAAGACAACAGGGGGGAGCCACTGGCTCCCACTGCTGTCAATCACAGCCAGTGAGCCAATAAGGAGCAAGCAGGGGGGACAGGGCGGTGTGTCTTATGGGCATGCACCAGTGACCCCGTAGAAAGTGGCTTTGCTATTGGGGGCACTAGTCAAGGGGCTATAAGTGCCGGCAGGGGACCCGAGAAGAGGAGGATTGGGGCTGCTATGTGCAAAACTATTGCAAAAACCTTTAATATCACTTTATGGATTGGTAAGCTGCAATATATTATATTTTTGTTTTGGGGTTTAAATTTAAGACACTGCCAACCAAATCTTGGTTACTAAAGCACTGGGTTACAACATTTTGTTGGACAAAAGCCAGTATTGCCAGTCTGGCCCTATGCCAGCTACAAGTTGCAATATTTACCAGTGCGGTATTAAAGTACTTATTAAGTACTACAAGTGCGACGGACACCTAAGAGGTCAGAATTTGACAAATAATCAAGTTAAGCTCACTACTAAACAATGCTTGTTATTAAGGGGTCACTTTGCCATCTTCCACCCTCCTATTTAATACAACATGCTGTTGATTCTTACGCATCTCATTTGTTTGTGTTTTCTTATTTTCTGCACTGTCATATCTTGTAAACACAATATTTGTATATAAAACTAAAAATTTACGACACTGGTGTTTTTTTTTCTTTCTTATGTTGGTATGTCTTTTAAACCCTCTTAATCAATTAGGATTACAGGAAAACCCTAACACAATAAAGCTGATAAAACTGCTACAAGTAACAATCCTACCTTTATGCCATAAACAAGCCTTTCAAACAAAGCAGAGGCTTTCCAGGCACTAAAAATGATGCATATAGAAACAAAAACATATTTAATTACTGTTCTATGAAGAATATCTTAACTCTAGCTGGATAAAGCATTGTAGAAACAATTCTATTTTTTTCAATTTTACAGTACTTTAAAGTGTGCACTAACATTTTAGTGTGTTTTTTTACTTCAAATTAAAAATACTTAAAAAATATTAAACAGTCATGCAAATATCGTGCAACAGAAAAATTGCAACTGCCATCATTTTATTCTACTCTCAGAAAATATATAATTGAATTTAGAAAATGCAGATTTTAAAATTTGTGTGAAAAATGTAACTGCTGTAGTAAAGTGGTTAAGAAAGGCTTATGTTAGGTTTATATGAGATTTTAGGGCACTAGGTTTAGGTCTACTTCAAGTGGACTGTCTAAATGGCAAAAAAAAATAAAAAAAATCCTAATATTTATATGGGATGTTGTTCCAAAAAGCCACTGAACTCCACCTTGACCAGTGGTTCTCAACCTTTCTAATGCCGTGACCCCTTGACAAAATTTCCCAAGTTGTGGGGACCCCCAACAGTAAAATTATTTTTGTAGTGTGGGTTGTCAGCACCCAAGGCAAGACAAGTAATTTACGCCCCTAACCCATGGACATTTAGTGCTCCCCGAGTCCCTTCCACACGTACAGTATTAAAACCTCATATGGTACATTTTAGGATGTACCAACACACTCTTCGTTCTCCATCCTTTCCCTTTTATCTCTCTATCCCAATTTCTTGTTTTTTTTTACCCCCATCCCTCTCTCTAGCCATCTTTGTTTTCTTATTCGTTCTCTCCCTTTTTCTTTGTTCCTCCCCCTCTTTTCCTCTCCCTTCCATGTATTCTCCATCTTTACTCCTTGGTGGGGGGAATGGGATGAATGGCAGTGCTGGGGGGGGGGGGGGGGGGGGGGGGGGTGGGGGGGGGGGGGGGGGGGGGTTCTGATCAGACAACTTGGGTGCTCTTGATCAAGGTCATCTGCTGATCTGAGAACAGTAGTGGGGACTTTTAATAGCAACTCTAATCACAGGTAGTGTTACTCACTGTGTCTCCAGCTCTGTGGTTTCTCGCAGCAGTGACATCTATGCTGAAATCAGGAGACAGGGTCTCCTCCAGCCCCTCCCACTTCACATTCCTCACCAGTCAGCTGACCTCTAGTCTCTGCCCCCCACCCATGCCGTGAACTGAGTGGGCGGCCGCGGGCTTCAGAAACAGCCCAGCTTGGTGGCCGCGAAAAGGCTAGGAGAGTGGCGCGGGCTTCAGGAACAGCCCAGGATTTGGTGACCCCTGGCAAATCGTCATTCGACCCCCGAGGGGGTCCCGACCCTAGGTTGAGAACCACTGACCTTGACAGAGGGCATAGAACACTGCGTCTAAATGACCCATCAAAAAAAGCTACTAGATGTCACTTCCATCATTATGAAGAGAAGGAACAGATTTTGCAAAAGAACAGAGGAATACCTCACATTAATTTCGACAGAGCTCTGATCATCTATCCATATATGGCAAGAGAAACCTTTGCAAGCAAGGGGGAATTAAAACTGCTACTATACCTACATAAATCAAGGAGACGTCTATCACTGGGGATATCCCTTTTTCTTTCATAAGCAAACACAGATCTGCCACACTGCAAAAACTCCAGACTTCTGTCCCGCACTACTAAACATCCATGTCCTATTGCTTCAAAGCTGGTCTCATCATATGAAACCGATGAACTTCTATGTTCAACTGAAAAAGGGCACAGATCTCGGATCTGCAATGCAAGATGAAGCTTGCTCAGACCCTAGTCATCATATTACAGATTTTGAACTCTACCCTCCACAGCCCCTCCTTGTAACATATTCCCGCTCCTGCAGCCGCCGCCTCTGTGACAGCTGGTATGGGGAACTTATCCCCATACTGATGTCACACAGCCGTGTCATTCATTCGCAGAGTTCCAAAACTCATTTGCGGCTGTGTGCTTGTAGTTCTCAATGAACTGCCACGGCACTGTTGAGTGCTGTGGTAGTTCATTGATTCTTCCCGGAGTGAAACTGCCTATAGTGTGAGACAGCTTACACTAACCATCTGCAGAAATCCTGAATGTCATCAGCGATCTACTGGATTACAAGTGCAATGCTTTTCAGGCTCCTAAAAAAAAAATATTAAAACAAACAAAATAGTAAATGCACATTTTTTTTCTACCTGCAAAAAAATAAAATGTGCATTTATTTAAAGGTGAACTTATCCTTTAAAGGGGTTGTAAACCCCTCATGTTTTTTCACCTCAACGCATTAAATACATTAAGGTGAAAACTTCTGGCAGTGACCAGCCCCCCAGTTTTACTTAGCTGAGCCCCTTCATTCCCTCGGCAGAGACACACTCTACCTCTCTGCACGGGGTCCCGGCTCTTGATTGGATAGACTGATAGCAGCGCAGCCATTGGCTCCCGCTACCAAATTCTCCCCCCCCCCCCCCAGTCCAGCATTCGTGTCTATGAATGCAAATGCTGGAGTCGGGAGCACACCCGCACAGCAACCCCCAGGGAGAGCGTTTTTCCTAGGGTGTTATCTGAGGCGAGGAGGAGCCGCAGAGGGACCCCAGAGGAGGAGGATTGGGGCCACTCTGTGCAAAACGAGCTGCACAGTGGAGGTAAGTATAACATGTTTGTTATTAAAAAAAAAAAAAAAAACACAAAGGTTTACAATCACTAAGTCCTGACCAGCCATTGTTGCTTTCAATCTCTAAATTGTCAGTTCACCGTTGTATGTTCTCAATTTGCGATCTATTCTTGGTATTCTAAAGTTTTACCCGATTAAATATCTCCAACAAAATGGTGACAGTCTGCACACATCAACTGCCTGTTGAATAAATATGAATGAGATGGGTAAAAGATGGCTTCAGCTCCTGTTCTCCACTGATAGTGAACTCCTCAGGCGCATTTCGCTCTTTTTGGGGCTAAACTGTTGAGGCCTCAACAGATGTGGACAAACACTCCTGGTATTTTAGAGATGGTTTCCTGTAACTTTCGCAAGAGCCTCCCAAACTCCCTACAACACCAAGACTGTTAATCCAAAAGAAGAAAAGTTCTTGCTCACTTCAGGCCCATCTCACCGCATCTTGTCACTGTAAAAACTGCTCATAGGAGCACATCGAAACCCTCCAGCATACTTTGTCAGAGAGGGTATGAGACAAGAAAACTGCTTCCATTTGACTAAACACAGATGCAAACTTCTAATGTATACTTCCTTGATCAACACCAATCCACTGAGGATTCATTTTAAAACTTCCAGGTCATCGATACAGATGCAGTACCCCAAGTGCTGGATGGGTACTCTGCTCCCTCTCCCATATTTGATGGCAGTGCCCACTTATTAAATCTTTTTGGAAACTGATCCAATAGCAAAAAATTACCACTGTGAGCCCTCTACTAGACCCTACTTATTGCATGAGATAACCAGGTCTGCCACTGCATAGAGATAATCATTGATACTACACTTTCTGAAGGTGACCAAGAGCCTGATCCCAAATAATTGAACCCCCCCCCCCCCCCCCCCAAGACCACCAGAAGGGTTAGCTACATTAGAAAAAAATCCAACTACATGTCTTTTTTTGGAGCCATTCCTAGAGATCTATACAGTATATCACAAAAGTGAGTACACCCCTCAATTTTTTGTATTATATCTTTTCATGTGACAACACTGAAGAAATTACACTTTGCTACAATGTAAAGTAGTGAATGTACAGCTTGTATAACAGTGTAAATTTGCTGTCCCCTCATCTAAACCGATGGCAACAAAAGTGAGTACACCCCTAAGTGAAAATGTCCAAAGTGTACATTTTTGGTGTGGCCACCATTATTTTCCAGTACTGCCTTAACCCTTTTGGGCATGGAGTTCACCAGAGCTTCACAGGTTGCCACTGATCCTCATGCACTCCTCCATGATGACATCAGAGCTTGTGGATGTTAGAGACATTGCACTCCTCCACCTTATGTTTGAGAATGCCCCACCGATGCTCAATAGGGTTTAGGTCTGGAGACATGCTTGGCCAGTCCATCACCTTTACCCTCAGCTTCTTTAGCAAGGCAGTGGTCGTCTTGGAGGTGTGTTTGGGGCCGTTATGTTGGAATACTGCCCTGCGGCTCAGTCTCTGAAGGAAGGGGATCATGCTTTGCTTCAGTATGTCACAGTACATGTTGGCATTCATGGTTCCCTCAATGAACTGTAGCTCCCCAATGCCAGCAGCACTCATGCAGCCCCAGACCATGACACTCCCTCCACCATGCTTGACTGTAGGCAAGACACACTTGTCTTTGTACTCCTCACCTGGTTGCCGCCACACACTTGACACCATCTGAAACAAATAAGTTTATCTTGGTCGGCGTATGGTCTGAGCACTGACAGGCTTAACCCCCCCCCCCCCCCAACCCCTTTAACCTCTGCAGCACTCATACATACATCTATTCCCAAAGACAACCTCTGGATATGATGCTGAGAATGTGCACTCAACTTCTTTGGTAGACCGTGGTGAGGCCTGTTCCGAGTGGAACCTGTCCTGTTAAACTGCTGTATGGTCTTGGCCACTGTGCTGCAGCTCAGTTTCAGGGTCTTGGCAATCTTCTTATAGCGTAGGCCAGTGATGGTGAACCTTGGCACCCCAGATGTTTTGGAACTACATTTCCCATGAGGCTTAACTACACTGCCGAGTGCATGAGCATCATGGGAAATGTAGTTCCAAACATCTGGGGTGCCAAGGTTCGCCATCACTGGCCTAGGCCATCTTTATGTAGAGCAATAATATTTTTTTTTTTTTTGCCATGAGGTGCCATGTTGAACTTCAAGTGACCAGTATGAGAGAGTGAGAGCGATACCAAATTTAACACACCTGCTCCCCATTCACATTTGAGACCTTGTAACACTAACGAGTCACATGACAACGGGGAGGGAAAATGGCTAATTGGGCCCAATTTGGACATTTTCACTTAAGGGTGTACTCGCTTTTGTTGCCAGCGGTTTAGACATTAATGTCTGTGTGTTGAGCTATTTTGGAGGGGACAGCAAATTTGCACAGTTATACAAGCTGTACACTCAGTACTCTATATTGTAGCAAAGTGTAATTTCTTCAGTGTTGTTGCATGAAAAGATAGAATAAAATATTTACAAAAATGTGAGGGGTGTACTCGCTTTTGTGAGATACTGTATATATATTGACATTTTACTGTAGAACAAGCTTTACATGTTCTCAATGTAGACATGGGAAGACCAGATGAATACAGGCCATGCCACAACTATGCTCTTACTGCACTTCAACTGCCCCCTCGTTCATGCGATTTATGTTCACGGTTTAAACAACTAATTTTCTACAATGTTCTAGTATATGCACCATTCTTTGAATGGTGTTCATTTTGCATAGATGGACTCAGTCTTTATTGTAGGACTTGACCTGTACCTAAAGCGACACTGATATCACTTAGTTGCTCATACATGGCTCGGTTTTTTTCCATTCAGTCAGTGGACTGAATGAAAAAAAACTGAACCAGCTGAGTCACTGTATTCTTACAGCAAAAGACCCAACAGGTTTGCAGCATTTATTAAACTGTTTTTTTTAACAAGCCCAATCATGTGCAGTTGATTAACTGCTCTTGAACAGGACCAGCCATAGACTGATCAAAATACGCCTGGTCCCTGCTGAACTGGCCAAATTTTAATCCATCTATGGCCAGCTCTGTCCTCCAAAAATAATCCATACACATCCCAAACCCCCCCTCGCTTCTGTTTGGAACAAGCAGTGCACATTTGCAGTCATGTACACTTCTCTATACAAACACACCACAAACAGACAAAAGGTTTCCCAGACAGCCTGCAAAACAACCAAATTGGCACTGGTCCTGCATAAGCAATGTGAACTATTGGGTTGTTTTGCAGGCTGGTGAGTGTGCTGGGAAATCTTTTGTCTGTTTGTGATGTGCATTGCTTTTTCCATGAGCGCCTTGCTGCAAAAGCCAGTTATAGGTTGGTGTGGTTGCCACTTTTTTGTACACTACAAACCAAGTCTATAGTCCCCAGTCCACCTCAGGAGCAAGCCAGCCAAAAAAGGAATTTGGAGGCTGAGAGTAATAGAAGGTACTTGTTTAAGTTAACAATACATACTTAAATAGAATGTATTCTCTTCAAACCAGGTTAGCATCACTAACTATTCCACTGTACCCTATGAATCTTTATCATGACTTAAAGGTTTATTTGTAAAACAAAGATTGGGTATATAGAATAAACACAAGACAACAGATGCAGGCTCTGGCATTTGTTTACATCCAGCACAAGTCTTTACTGCCTGGCTACGCTTGTGCATTAGTGCCTCATATACACTTCTATGGGGCTGCATCTTAGGTTCAGAGACAAAAGGAAACAGTCCTATAGAAGCCTATGGGGTACTAATGCACAAGCACAGCCAGGCAGTATGGACACGCAAGGCTGTATGTAAACACACAATGGAGCCTGAGGCAGTCAGATCAAGGTAGGTGTGCATCTGTGGAGGGGGTGAGGGTGTTAGGTTAGCTGAGGGGAAGGGGGCAAAAGAGACTAATGCACTTTGTTTTAAAGTGTACTAATCCTTTAGGAGCAACGCTGAAATGACTGAATGACAAAAGACAAAACCTACCTCACAGAGCCAAATAAAAAATAAAAAACCCTCAAGCTGTTTTAAACCCTTCATACTCCTTTGACGAGCCTCAGCTATCTAGTGGAAGAGGTAGATTTTAATCACATAACCCTTCCTGCCACAAGGGAGGTTTCTCACTTTTATTGTGAGAAGAAAAACCCCTTTGAAATGTAAAATCTAAAAATCCTAGTTCTGCAGCTCTAGCATAAATGCTTTAGATTTAGTGTTTGTACTTGTAATTTTTAAAAGTGTATGTGGTGAACCGTGCCCTTAATATGATTATCTAATTATCTATTAGATAATCATCATATTATTAGCGCGGTTCACCACATACTCTTATCACTGGTTTCACCAACTTTTTGAACGGGCAAATTTTTTATTTTATAATTTATTTATTTGCGTGGGTAGGGAGCCACTGCTCCCCTAACACTTTTAATTTTTAACCAAGCTTCCATTCAAATACTGTTACATGATTTATCTTGACTGGTTTTTAGGGTACAAAATACCCACTACAGACCATCAAAAAATTTTAGTTTCTTCAAATAAATAAATAAAATAAAAAAAAGCTAAAAGCTATGGGCATTTAAAATACCTTAAAGAAAAGACAAAAGACTAATGTTAATGAATGGGGTGGTACTCTCCATAATGGAAGTGGTTAAAAACGATGATCTACCACTACCTACCATCACTTACCTTTTGTGTCCTTCAGAGAGAGTTCAAATCCACTCGGATAATTTCACAAAGCAGGCATTTCCTAGAAAGAGTGATTTCTTCAGGCTTTTTACGTGGGATGATGAAGGCATGCACTAAAACCCCAACCTGATATGCTAACCAGCCAGGCAGCAGGGTTAATGCATGGCATGGTTAGGAATGGAGTGGTCTGCCCCAGACTATATAGCAGGGGAGGGGGACATACAAATTCATAAAAAGCTATAAAGGGAACCTCTCACATCCCTCACAAATGAAGAGCTCCAGCCTCTGCTCAAGAACTGTGCAAGACTTACTAACCACCCAACTACTGCCAAATTACATTTTCAATAAAAAAGTTAAACATTACTCTCATTACTTACCAAATTGGCTAAAAGAAAAGTCTTGTTGACCACCAGGTTTACCAAGATCCTGAGCTGACTGCCCTGGAGGTTGAGGGAATGCCAGTGGCGCTGCTCCAGGAGTACCAGGTGGAGGTGGAACGCCAGAAGTGACATACTGATCAGGAGGAGGTGGAGGCGCATAGCCATAACCTGCAATGGCACAGAAAAAACACACACCCCCACAATAGTTTAACTTGCCAAGTAGAAAAGCTTACTGGATTTTGTAAAAGTAAATTTAAACATTATAATTTACCAAATGGAGGTGTCGTTGCATAACCTGTTGGGAAACCTTGAGCTGCAGGAAAACTTCCTGGAGGTGACGAGACTAGGAAGGGGGTAAAGGCTTGAGGTGGAGGAGGAGCACCCCGGCCAGCAGGAGGCCCGTACCCGCCTGTGGAGAAGACTGCATTAGGAAGAACCAAAAAGAGGTAGGAGAGAATGAAGTGATCTGCCCAAGTTAAAGAAAAATAACATAGATTAATAGGGGATTACTTACCAATAGTCTGTCCTGCTGGCATCCACATGCCTAAGGAAAAACAATGATAAAGTCAGCAAGTGAAAAAAATAAAGAATGGTGTGAATTTCTATTTGCAATGATTAAAGAGAATAAATGTGAATATGCCACATTCGGGATGGGTGTGTTTTACACGCACTCCAGGTGGCTTTATGTACACTTACCAAGCCACCCGTCAGCTTAGTAATGATAGCGACCCGGCGACTGTACAGCTGCCTGATCACTTCCTGTGACCCCCAGAGTGCGCTCCACCATCACCCCCCACCCAAAAAAAAAAAAAACACGTCTCTGGCATCGCATTAAAGGGAACCGGTCTTAAAAAGATTATAAACTTTTAGTGAATGTGTGCGTGTGGGGGGGCGGACGGGGGGACTTTAAAGAATACATTACACTCAAGCACTTAAAAAACACTCCCCCAAAAAATGTTAAGCCCAGCCCTGTTGGGGGAGCCCATGTATGAAAACATTGCTTGCGATACACAGGTTATATACTGCTGCCTACATGGAAGTGAGAGCAATAATGCATGATTAAAGTATAACTAAAAAGGCAAAACAAATAAAAAAACGAATTCCGATGGGCAATAATCCCTCTTTACGCTATCTAAAATTGAAAAAAATAGAAAAAATATATCTATATATATGGTACTCTCACGTTTGCCATCGCTTTGCAGGCGCACGAACTATAGGCCAAATTTTTTTATATATATATATATATATATATATATATATATATATATATATATATATATATATATATATATATATATATATATATATATATATATATATATATATATATATATATATATATATAAATATAAAAAAAACCCCCCCCCCCCCCCATTTTGAATAGAGTAAGGAAGGGTTAGAACCCGTCAGATTTTTTTTTTTTTTTGCCATCTGTGTCCCATTTTAGAGATTTCCCTTCAAATAGCCAAACAGGAAGGGAGAGAAAATCCTTGCAAAATTAAGAGAATTCCTTGGGGACCCCCCAGGTCACCAGAACTAGTGTCCCCACTGGAAGATTTCCCTTCTATTATTTTTCTGGTGACAACCTCAAATTTGGGACTTTTTACTTTCATTTTCAAGGATAATGGTAAACATGACAAATGGAGAGGGCGAATCTCCCTAATGGAGGGACAGAAAAACTGACAGGTGTTCTAACCCCTATCCACTCCATAAATAAAAAAAAAAAAAAAAAAAAGTTTTGCCTTTAGTTATACTTTAGGGTTTAACACGTTGGGCATTTACTTGGCGCAACCTGGGTAATTTTTATTTTTACAAGCTACTGATCCCCCCAAAAGTCTCACCTTGTGGACTGTAACTCTGTGGCCATGTGGGAGGTTGACCTGTCCATCCATTGGCTGTGCTGGGCACGACCCTATTACCCCACTGATTGGATCCTGCAGGTCCAGGAGTTTGGCTTTTACTGTCACGAGGCTCTGCACGTTTCACTTCAACCTAAACAAATACAGAGAATGGTCAAAAATAGTTCCATAGTCCCTGCCCTCTCCCCCTCCTGCTGTGCCCCATATTTGTACTTACAACTAAACTTATAATACTACTATAATTCTATAGATAAAGTGCCAAGGGTCAGTAAAATACTTGACAGGTACAATATATGACTTCATAAGAATTATTAATTCTGTGTACTAAGGGTTCTTATCATGACTATAAAAAGCAAGGAAGCAGAACTTGAGTCCAGTTTGAAGAGTCCTGTGGATGCAGGACAATGCCAGGGGTAATAAAAAGGACAGGTGTACTTCACACGAACTGAAGTCTAAACTTCATTCACAAGCAGGAATCGCATAACAAGACGGGACTGGAATGCTGCTAGGGAGGCTGGTGATTGGCTATATCAGAAATAGCTAATGGAAGATAAAGACTTACCTTCCCCAGGCTAACGCTTTAAGAATCTCAATTTAATTAACTTGCAAATAATGTCAGAGGGAATGGATGTGGTAAGAGAATCTTACACTATATCTAACAAAAAAGTAAACAAAACATGCAAGTAATACAAAATGGACAGTTTGGTCAATAAGAAGCATATTCTTCATACTGTGTTGTTAAGTTATCAGACTGTAACTGCTTTTTGCCCTACACCCCAATCTTTTTGACCTCTGACAAAAAAAAAAAAAAAATTAGAGAACAGGTGACAGACAATTGCAACCCGAATGTCAATAATGTTGCTCTCACCGACAGCCATTTCCCATCACCCTTAAAATTTTGTATTACTATCTTAATGCGTTATTAAACCCACAAGTAATATATACTGCAGCCTAATTATTCTTCGATGTAGTGGCTGTATTCAAATTTTTTGGGCTTTATTTTTACCAGATGTTATTGCCAATAAGTTTGGTATTTTCCCAAACTTCCTTTAGCAGCCCAAGCTGTCCAGCAAAACTAGGAGGGTGGAGACAAACCCTTTAAATACTGACAGGGGTGCTTACCAATTGTCAGCATTTAAAACCTTTATACCAAAAGGAAAAAAAAAAATAATAAATAAAAGTAAAGGCCCTAAAAAGTGTTAGCAGGTGTTCAGCTTTAACTTGTTGGTTAAATCCATATAAACCTTCTACTGTACATAACACTATCCTCTCCCCATGTCGAGTGTTACTGACCAGATCATGAGGTGAAAATAGGAGGGGGAGAAAACTAATGCAGCTGCCACATTTAAAAATTGCTCCCCTGCGATATATAAAATGTTATTTTTAAGTGCAATAGCTTTTAAAAGTGCTCTCATTGCTTCTGCTTGGCTCTGCTTCTCTTGCAGCTACTTGCTGCTGCTTGCTTTTGCTCTTTTGCATCTGCTCTGCTTTGCTATTGCGTGCTCTTTTTTTGCTGCTGCTTCTCTTTGCTTCTGGCTTGCTTTCTCTTTGGCTCTTTGCTTGCTGCTTGCTGCTTTGCTGCTGCTTTTGCTGCTTGCTGCTGCTTCATTGCTGCTATTGCTTCTCTGCTCTTGGCTTGCCCTTTGCTGCTTTGCAGCTTGCTTTCTTGCTTTTGCTTATAGCTTGCTTGCTGCTTGGCTTCTTGCTTGCTCTTTTTTTCTTTGCTTGCTATTGCTCTTGCTTATTGCTCTAAATTGCTGCTTTGCTCTTTGCTTCTCCTTGACTGCTTGCTTGCTTTTGCTTGCTTTTTGCTTTTGCTTTTTGCTTTTGCTGGCTTAATGCTTTTCTTGCTTTGCTCTTGGCTTATGCTTTTGCTTGCTGCTCTCTCCTTGCTATTGCTGTCTCTATATCTTTGCTTGCTGCTTTGCTGCTGCTCTTGCTCTGCTTGCTTGCTGCTCTTGGCTTGCTTTTGGCTTCTATTGCTTTTGCTTCTGCTATTGCTTTTTTTCTTTCATGCTCTGCTTATTGCTTTATCTGCTCTCTGCTTGCTTGCTGCTTTTCTAATGCTGCTTCTGCTTGCTTTGCTTGCTGCTTCTTGCTGTGCTTTTGCTTTTGCTTGCTCTTTGCTTATGCTTTGCTGCTTTGCTATGCTCGCTTTGCTGCTTTTTGCTCTTTTGCTCCTCGCTGCTTATTGCTTTTGCTGCTCTTGCTCTTCTGCTATTGCTTTGCTGCTTGCTTTGCTTTGGCTTTGCTATTGCTCTGCTGCTTTTTGCCTCGCTTTTTGCTGCTGCTTTGCTATTGCTTAAATTGCTCTATTGCTCTACTGCTTTATTGCTTTTGCTTGCCTTTTGCTTTGCTTGCTTTTTGCCCTGCGATATATAGCTGACTGCTTTCATTGCTGGCTTGCTTTAGCAATGCTCTTGCTGGCTTGCTGCGTTTTGCTGCTTTTGCTTGCTCTTTTGCTTGCTTTTTGCTTTTGCTGCTTGGCTTCTTGCTGCTGCTTTGCTTGCTTTGGCTCTCGCTTCTTTGCTGCTGCTTTTTTGCTTTGCTTTGCTGTTGCTCTCTTTGCTAGGGCTTGCTTATCTTGCTTTTATGCTTAGCTATGCTTTATTGCTTTGCTGCATTTGCTATGCTGCATTGCGTTCTTTGCTTTGCTCTTTGCTTTGCTTTTTGCTTGCTTCATTCTGCCCTTTTGCTTTTCTCTTTTGGCTTGCTGGCTTGCTTTGCTTTGCTTAATTGCATCTATGCTGCTTCTGGCTTGCTTGCTGCTTTGCTGTGCTTTTCTTTGGCTCTCTGCTTTTAATGGCTTGCTGCTCTGTTTGCTTCTTTTGCTCTTGCTTTGCTGTGGGCTGGCTCTTTTTGCTTTTGCTTTGCTTTGCTAAGGGTGGCTCTTGCTGCTTGCTATTTGCTTAGCTGCTTTGCTCAATTGTGCTTTGTCTTGCTAATTGCTGCTCTTTTGCTTGCTATTCTTTTCTTTGCTCTGGCTTTGCTTGCTAAATGTTATTTTTAAGTGCAATATATTAATTGCTTCTTTGCTTGCTGCTGCTCTGTGCTCTTGGCTAAAATTGCTGCTTCTATGCTGCTTCGCTCTTCTTGCTCTGCTTTGCCTTTTGCTCTTGCTTGCTCTTGCTTTTCTTTCTCGCTTGCCCTCTTGCTTCTCTGCTTTTTTTCTGCTAGCTCTGCGTTGCTTTTTATTGCTCTCTGCTGCTTTTTCATGCATTTTGTCTTTGCTATTGCGCTCTTCTCTTCTTAGCTTTCTCTTGCTCTTGCTTGCTATTGCTTTGGCTTGCTTCTGCATGCTCTTTGCTGCTTTGCTATAGCTTTGTTGCTTCTTGCTGCTGCTCTGCTTTCTTCGTGCTTCTTTATTGCTTTTGCACGTACTGTAGCTAGGCTCTTCTCTTGCTGCTTGCTTGCTTTGCTTGCTTTGCTTTGCTCTGCTATTGCTCTTCTTGCTCTTGCTGGCTAAATTGCCATTGCTCATTCTCCTTCTGCTTTGCTTTGCTGCTTTTGCTCTTGCTTTAATTGTTCTTTCTCTGCTTGCGTGCTAAATTGCTGCTTCTTTGCTTTGCTGCTCTTGCTGCTCTTGCTCTTTGCTGCTTGCTTCCTTCTTGCTCTTATTGCTTTCTCTCTTGCTCTTGCTGCTTGCTTTTTTGCTCTTTGCTTGCTTTGGCTTTGCTTGCTTATGCAAATTCTTTCTCTTCTTGCTTGCTGCTTTTAGCTGCTTGCTTGCTTTTGCTGCTTGCTATTGCATGCCTAAATTGCTTATTGCATTGCTTGCTTTGCTTGCTTTTTGCTTTGCTCTGCTGCTTCTTCTATGCTTCTTGCTATTCTTGCTTCTCTCTTTCTTTTGCTGCTATTGCTTGCTGCTGCCTTGCTGCTTTGCTGCTTTTGCTGCCTGCTTTGCTCTGCTCTTGCTGCTGCTTGCTTTGCTTTGCTCTTTTGGCTTTTGCTTGCACTTGCTTTTATTTATTTATTTTTTTTTTTTTTATGATTTGGTTTGCTTTGCTTTGCTTTGGTCTTGGCTGCTGCTCTTGCTCATCTTGGCTCTTGCTCTGCTTTTTGCTTGCTTTGCTGCTCTTTTGCTTATTGCTGTCTTTGCTTGCTTTTTGCTTGCTTTCTTTGCTTTCTTGCTAGCTTGCTCTGCTTTGCTTGCTTGCCTTTCTATTGCTTGCTTCTTGCTGCTGCTTTCTGCTTGCTTTATGCTCTTTTTTTGCTTTTGCTATTGCTACTCGCTTGCTTGCTTTTGCTGCTTTGCTGCTTGCTTTTCATGCTTCTCTGCCCTCTCTTTGCTCTAATCTTGCTTGCTAAAAAGCTTTTCTGCTTTGCTGCAATTGCTTGCTTGCTTGCTTGCTTGCTCCCCTGCGATATATAAAATGTTATTTTTAAGTGCAATAGCTTTTAAAAGTGCCATACAGCACATCTATCTATAAACACACAGTATACAGTTATGGACAATTTTTTTTTGGTACCCTTACAGCTCATTGGATCAATGTTTTATTCAGCCAGACTGGAATTTGCTATAATGCATATTGACAGACCACAATGTTTCAGGGAGAAAGGGTCCTTAAGACAGGCAAAACTGAGTTTTTTGGCAAGTTGCATCAGCTGTATGTTCACAGATGAAAAAAAAGTTTTCATAGAAAGAACATTGTACCTATTGTAAAACATCAAGGTTGCTCGGTTAGATATTAGGGCTGCTTTGCTGCGTCTGGCAGGGCCCAGGGCGTCTCAAATAAATCTCAAGACCAAGGAATTCTGTACAGCCCATGGTTATCCAGTCTCAGCCGCAAATCATGGATCATCCAACAGGATAATGTCCCAAAATGGGCACAAACAGCACTGAATTATTCTGAAGTAGCCCCAATCGGAACATCTATGGAACGTGCTGAAACATACAGTTTGGAGAAGACACCTATCAATCCAAAAACTGCTGGAACAGTTTGTTCATAAAGAGTGGCCAAAACTACCTGTGGACATGTGCAGAAGTCTCATTGAGAGATACAGAAATCACCTGTTTGCAGGGTTATAGAGCTAAAGGGCGATAGAATTAAATATCAGGTAATGGTATCAGGTTTTAGTTTTTATCCATGCCATTTTCATTTGTTTTATTATAAATATTCTGTTTAATCAAGACTCAAAAGCAATATATGATTTTATTTATTTCTTTTCCTGTATAAAGAAACAATGATGGATGCCAATTACTTTTGTCAGTTTCAAGTTATTCAGAGAAAAACGTGGGTTCTTTTATCATGGAAGTGCACCAATAAATTTGTCCACAGCTGTACATCATAAACACAGATCAATCTATTCGCTCTCAAAATGAATCCCAAGGTCACAACAATGATGATCGGGATGACATTTGAGTCTACTGTGCAAGCATCAAATGCTCACGTAAGTGAAAGCATTTTTTTTTAACCATCGTAAACATGTTAAAAAGTCACTGTTGTGCCAATTTGTGTTCTCATCAAACCCTAACACTAGCAAGTTACAAACCATTTTCCCTCCTGAGCGCACATTAATGTTGAAAGGGGAACAAAACTCTCCCAAAGAAAAGCATACTTTTACTTTGAATTTTACGGTTACAGTGGGTATAGATAATAATCCCCCCTCCCTTTTTAAAATAATCACATTTTGCAGCCTGAAATGAAGACACAGTTTGTTTTATCCAGATGTATTTACTCTTATAATATCTAGGTGAAAGATATAACACCAACATGTCAGAAATTAAAACAGAAATCACAGAGTTGGGGGGAAAAAAAAAAAAGGATACAAACACATTTCAAAGGCTTTATCATTGCCTAGAAGCACAGTGAAGTCCATTAAGAAGTGGAAGGTATTTGGCACAACACAGACCCCCCCCGCCCCCCCCCCCCCCCCCCCCCCCCCCACCCCCCCCCCACCCCCCCCCCCCCCCCCCCCTGGATCAGGACGTTGATTCAAATTGGACAGAAGAGCCAAGAGGAAACTGGTCAGAGAGGCTACCAAGAGGCCTACAGCAACTCTAAAGTAGTTGCAG
This sequence comes from Lithobates sylvaticus, assembly GCA_028564925.1. Classification (NCBI taxonomy): domain Eukaryota; kingdom Metazoa; phylum Chordata; class Amphibia; order Anura; family Ranidae; genus Lithobates; species Lithobates sylvaticus. Next base: position 453,043,011 of record CM053026.1, on the reverse strand, counting down.
GAATTTTTGACAGAGTGGTCATTGTATGCGTGTGACAACAATATAACATAATTCTCCACAAATGTGCCTTGTATGGGAGGGTTGCAAGAAAATGCCACAACTCAAGAATGGCCACATGCAATCACGACTGACCTTTGCCAAAATGCACCTTGAAGATTCTGAGGCCACATGGAAAAAGGTGTTATAGTCAGATGAGACTAAAATTTAATTATTTGGCCTCAACACCAAATGATATGTCTGGTGGAAATCCAATACAGCTCACCATCCAAATAACACCATTCCTACATTAAAGCACAGAGGGGTAATATCCCGTTATGGGGGTGTTTCTCTGTAGCAGTAACTGGAGCACTTGTCAGGATAGAAGGAAACATGGATGGGGCAATATACAGTCAAATTCTTAAATGTAAATCTGCTGCCCTCTGCCAGAAAGTTGTCAATGGGAAAGTTTACTTTCCAACATGACCATGGCCCAAAGCACACAGAAGATATGACCACACAGTGGTTAATGGAGAAAAGATGAACATCCTTGCATGACTTAGTCAGAGCCCAAACTTGAACCCCATTGAAAATCTGTGGAATGACCTGAAGACTGCAGTCCACAAATGGTCACCATCAAATTTAACTGAACTTGAGCAGTTCTGCAAAGAAGAGTGGGCAAATATCGCACAGTCTAGATGTTAAAGCAAAAGGTGGTCCAACAAAATACTGGACACAAAGGGGGGGGTGGATCCTTTTTCCAACTCAGTGATTCAGTTTTAGATTTTTTTGACATGTTGGTGTTTTATCTTTCACTTGGATGTTACACAGCTGGATAAAACAAAAACTGTGCCCGTCTTCATTTCAGGCTGCAAAGTAACAAAATTATTTTAAAAGGGAGTGATTCTTTTCTATGCCCACTGTATGTATCCAAACTTTCTTCCCAACACGTAAGGGTAGACTACAAATGCTAAAAAAGGTATAATGTGCAGGACATCCGCAATGAAAAAAATGCTGAAGGATGCAAACAGATTCAGGGGAGGACTGGACTTAAAACACCCAGGAGAGGATTTGAGCAAATAGGGCAGATAAGTGTATCTCACCTTTTTTGTTTAGTCACTGCTCAACCAACTGCGAATACTTTGAGGATGTCAGAGAGAGCCTCTAATTCTTGTGGGGTAACACATTGTATAAGGAAGATGCAAGAGCCAAATCCAACACCCAGATCTGAGGCTCATAAAATGGGTTATAATAGTGTACTGGTAAAGATTGTTATACCAGTCTCAGGGACCTCTTGTATCGAATTGTATTGCAACTGTACTGTCTGCCTCCATTTTATAAAGCACTGTGAAAACTGTTGGCACTATAACTATATAAATCCTGTATATTAATAATGTTGATTTTAGTAAAGGTTATACTGTGCCACTGGGGAGACCTTTCAGTGTGTTAGCTCCAAGCTATTAACCTATTTTCACAACAGCCAACCCACAGTGTAGGAGGCCACCCTACAGTATTTCATACACCTGACAACACAGTATGAACAGATCACTTTACTGCAGAATGGTTAAACTACTGAGAACATGGCATCTATACCAAAGATTCACAGTAAGTGACCAAGTAATGAAACAATAACAGCAACCAGTCCTTCGTGATGTCTAAAAAAAAAATGAACAAAAAAGGTATACATAACACCAGCTCTTCCCACTCATTTAACTCCCAACCTCATTTAAAATTTCTAATGAAAAATGACATCAGAAGGAGTGGCAGTAAACCAAACCTTAAGCAGCAGAGATGTCCTTGGGGGGCCAAACAAAATGTCTAGGACATTGCATTCAAAGAATAGCAACAAAAATAAGATGCATACCCACAGAACCTAAACTATCAAGTTTCTTATTCTTCCAGAAACATGTATATCCCACCAGCCCTATACCGCACACTACTGGCCATTCACCAAGGACATTGACTGCTACCCAAGGCTTAATTCAGTCTTAAGGTAAAATAAAACTACAACTACACACTTTTTTGCCCATGATGTCGTGAAAATGCATGTTGACAGCCTGGTCCACTGATTGGTCGTCCTCGAAAGTTATAAATCCAAAACCTAGCCAACGACGAAGAGTGAATCAAGGTAGCAGGGTGTTGTGACACAAAACAGGATGATGAACAGTATTAGGAGCAGAACCAAGGCCGTAGCAGCAGGATCATATTAAAGCAACTGCAGCAGTTCCTTATACACCCAATGTTCTGCATGTAGCAGAAGACAATTGTACTGCATTATTAAAAACAAAGTGCTTGTATTCAATCTACTATTTCTAATACTGATTTGGCAAGGGATACAAGCTGTGAGGTTGCTTTACAGTCCTGATGCTTCCGCCCTGGTGGCATTTTGCTTTGCAGCTAGTGCTGACAGCAGCCATATATTGTTCTAAAGCGTTAAACAGAGATACAATATCTATAACAGCTAAGAACTCTCAAAGCTTTTCCAACAAAGTTGAGAAAGCCCAGAGTATGTATTGGAGAGAAAAAGCTATGTGAATCCACAAAGATACAGGCCAAGCTGAGATGCAGCAGGACAAAACCTGCTGTCAGCAGCAAGAGCAAAAGACATGAAAATAATTCTCAAAAACAGAGGATTAAATTCCCACACTACTTGATATGAAGTGTAAATGAAATAAATCGGCAGTGCTGCACCCTGTCACAAGACTATCACTGCAAAAACCAAAAGGAAATCAGTAAGTGCTTCAACCTTTACTGGCATCTTATTTCCAAATGCTGAAACAATGAGAGCTAGCTAAATTTTTATTGCCATTTAACAATTATGGTAAGCAATGATTCTTTTGACCTTCACTAGTGTGAAACTAATGGACTTGATGTAGAGTGAAGGTATCTTAAAAGGGTAACCCAACTATTATGGCTATTCTAAGCCTGGAGAGCAAAATGTATACAGCAAAAACATAGTATACCTATTTTACCTCAAAATGCCTGTCCATGGTCTTAAAGGAAACCTGTTTTGCCGTTTAAGGGCAAAAGAAACAAGTCTACTTTAAAGCCTCTCCCAAGCAGCATATACTTACCTTTCTTTCACTACCCCAACATGCCATATGAAAATCCATAAGCACTATGTAAGCTACAACTCCTGCAATCTGTGTCTTGCACAGGGCTTTCCTTTCACACCCTGCATCTGAATAAAGCCGCACTTTACTGCATTTTACAGGACTGCATTAAAGCTAAAACAGGTTGTTTGGGCCAAGATGGCCCAAACGACCTATGTCCCTCGCAAACATGTGCGGTATAAACTGTACATAACCGAGGCTACATACAACATACTGCACTGTGTTCCAGCCGAGACTTCCTATCTCATAACCAAAACACACTAGTGTATCTGATCAGCGCTCAATCAGAAAGCAATATAGTCTAGCAATGAACACAAAGCTTCCTCTGATTGGCCGTAGTGAGTCAGTAGTTGTGACATCAGCCTACCCCTCTGACCAGAGGAGGGTTTGTATTTATTGCTAGAATGAACGCCAATCAGATAAACTTAAATGTGTTCTAGGTATGAGACAGGAAGTCTCGGCTCGAACCCTAAACACAGTGCGGTATGCTGTATGTAGCCTCAACTACATACAGTTTAAACCGCACTTCCAGCGGCCTTGCATGAAGGACTGAATTTTTGTGGGCCAAACTATGTAAAGTGTAGCAAAAGAGTAAAGTGTAGCCTCGCCCACACTCCGCCCCCTGCTGATCAGAGTCTAGGCTGAGGATGCTTCCACACTTTACATGAGGGTTTTGTGTGATGTCTGGCAAAAGACAGGCCCACTATATGCACACTTCAATAATCTTTATACCAGAAATTACAAAAACAGGACAATTATTTGAGGAGTGAATAGTTCCTACAATGCAGAATTTAACAAAAAAGGCTTCTTATTCATGTTACACAAGAGCATATTAAAGCACTACCAAATATGTAGTTTTCTGACGTATAACTAATCATATTGCAGTGCATCTACAAAATTCAAGCTTTGCTGCAAAACACAGTTCAGCGCACCGCAAAAATAGTAGCTTTGCACTGTTAAAATTTACAATGACAAGATCTGAACACTGCCATAGATTTTAACTGATTTTCGCACCAGTGTAAATGTACCACAGAGGTGTGACTAACCCTCTAAGTAGGCACACTTTCATTTACACCCCCCAAGGTTACAGCACCCATCCCTTATCTAACTAAATTGGCCTGTACCTGAGTGATAGAGCTTAAAACACCTAGAGAAAAAAAAAGAGCTAGAGAGATAACATTAATCACAGTCAAACAAACAAAACAGACAACTTAACAATACTTTACTGTAACTTAAATGAGTGAGAATGTAAAATGAGAAACACTATAAAAACTTAGCTTAAAATGCAAGGAGCATTCTACTATATCCATAACTAGACAATGAAATGGACAGGAGGACATTCAGATGGCAAACTATTTTGACACTATGTATGGAACAGGCAATGAATGTTCTGCAGCCAGAACCAGCATGTGACCTGGGCTCAGGAGAGGAACACTGAGTAGTATAACAAAGAGCAGACAACAGGGCAGAAATTATGCTTCCTGCACACAATGCAGAACTCCTGGGATTCTGATTGGTGCACTGGCACTATTTCAGAAGTACCATTCATATGTAACAAAGGAAAAGCAAATATGGCAGCTTAAAAAGAAATACAGGTGGAAATGTCAGATGTCTAAGACAAACGTCACAGCTTGCAAATGACCCAAACTGCTTCCTGCAGCAAGAGGGGCTGATGCTCAGTTTTGGATTTCAGGATTTTCTTATTTTCAGCTCAATTTACAAATGCTGTCAGTTTGTACACTATAGTAACACATCTCCAGTGTAAAATGGAGCATGGATTAAACCCCAGGAAGGTGAAGACAGGAATGTGTGAATTTCTGGTACTTGTAAAATTGTTTGCCATCTAAATGAAAAGGATGGTGAAAAAAAGACTGCAGAATAGGATGGATCAGCCTTTATTTACCTCTGGGCCTCTGTTTTTCAGCATCATAAATCATCACAACCTCAGTCACCTATGAAGAGAAGAAAGAATTGTATTGCTTTTTGAAACACTACTTCAGAAAAAAAATCCTTTTGCCCAAGCAAGGGCATAGGAAGACCTATGCTAAAAACTAAAATACCTTTGTCCGCAGTAAATATTTTACAACTGCAGCTTTAATATTAAAAGCACAGAGATAGAGATCTTATACTTAAATCAGGTTTAACATAGGAATACAATCAAACTGCAAGAATCAAGCATTGTATTGTTTCAATATAGTCTGTACACCATGTGAGCCAAGGCTCAAAATACAAAAAAATAAATAAATACACACAGCAAACTTACATTTTGTTCCATTCTAGTGGTGTGTAACTATTGCTGTGAATTCTGTGCATGGCCAGGGCTACAGGCGAGTTAGAAGCAGTGGCAGCACATCTGTATGACTGATGTCACTGCTATGCACTTTCCACCGATATAGAAACAGGAGAGGCTACAGGCCTGCAGCAGGAGAACACATATGGGCGACAATGGCGTTGTCCTATTTAAAATTGTAGTATGTGAGTGTTGTCACCCTACCTGGATTACCTACTCTAAAGTGAACAGTAAGATTAAGCAGATTACTATTGCTAAATTAGAATAGACTATGCAAAACAAACTTTAAAGGAACGTGAGGGCAAGCATTTAAGATTCTATAACCATGTCATCTCTGAATCTGTCTGCGTTATTTACTTTTTCCCATACAAGTCAAAAACAGGTAAGTGTTTACAATTCGAACATCATGTATATGATGCAAATATCTTATGGACTACTAATATCCTTCAAGCCATATTGTGTACCAGAGAAAAAAAACAAAAAATTGGAAAAAGAATTCAGGGATCCATATAAGCATATTCTCCATTTAGCAAGTTGGTTGAAAGCCCAACAGTGTCGTTATCCATATGGTCGTTAATCCCATTATACCTGGTACATTGAAAATGGTCAGTAAACCAAATTCAGAGAAAGAGGGTAAGAAAGGTGGAAAGAGAGAAAAGAGAAAGGAAAAAAAAATAAAATAAATAAACACGGAGGGAAAGGGGGCGGGGGGAGGGGAGCGCAAGGGCAAAAGAGAGAGGAGCCGGGGGGGGATAAGTGATTGGATTAGAATGGCGGGCCCTGTTGTACCTGCTCCCCCTGTCCCCCAACCACTCCTTTGCATGACTTGAACCCTCACATTCTTTATAGGCAATACGTGTGTCAATTCGTTGTCTAGGAATTTCGAGATTTGGAGCTTTAAAGCGAGTCCAACATGTTCTCGTAAATTTTTGTATTCGTTCTTGGGAGATACAAGTTCCTCCATCTCCTCTATTTTAGAGAGCCTAGGGAACCATTCTCTGACAGTCGGGGGGAGGGGTGCTAGATCGCCAGTGTATCGGAACAAAGTCTTGCCGCATTTACCATGTGCATAGCTAGAGATTTGTAGTAATCTTTTTTTTTTTTTTAGACATTGTCGTGTGGTGCAATAAATATTGCGCGGAGTGTAATTTAATGTATATGTGGTTACATGTGTGTAATGATGTCGTGTACCTCTTTCCAGAAAGGCTGGATGGAATTTACAATCCCAGACGTGGAGCATTGTGCCTTCTGCTTTACCACATCTCCAGCAGGTATTGGGTATGGATGGCGAGAATTTGTGGAGAAGAGAGGGGAGTGCTATACCAACAGATTTTGATTTTGTAGCAGTTTTCCTGAATAGCTACGTTCATGGAGCTGTTGTGTGCATATTCGTGTATGGTTTCCCACTCCTCGTCGGAGATGGAAATCTGTTATTCGCTTTCCCCATGCATTACGTGCAGGATCTCTAGTGGTGCGAGACTCGTTACAATGCATAAATGAAGGATATTAAATGTCTTTGTGGTGTTGTTCGTGTACAAAAGGGATTCAAATGGTGCGAGTTGTCTTGTCCATGTTGATGGGAAAGCCTGTGTGGAAAGGAAGTTTCTTATCGGTCTATACGTCCAGAAGGGAAAAAGAGTTAGAGAGAAGTCAGTCAAATTCTCACATGAGTGAATGGTGCCTTTTAAGAAAAAGTGGTGTGCCCTCATATCCTTGTAGGGCCATTCACGACTCAGAAATTAGCCTATGTTCCCTGGGGGAAGTCAGGATTTCCTTTTAATGTGGTTAGGGGCCCCGGAACGGCGAAGGCTGTAGATTTAGCTGCTCGTGTGAAAGCCACTAGGGAGAGTTGAATGAGTGGATGTGTCAGGGGACTCTTTTGGCCAGTGTCGAGGCAGTAGCCAGGGGAGATTATGGATTGGGATTTGTATGAAGGAGTTTTCTAGATAGACCCACAATTTCTTGTATTCATGAATATTCTGGTCTGCAATTCTGGTGAGATGGCAAGCCAAAAATAGTATTTGTAAAGGTCTGGGTAAGCCAATTCCCCCATTAATCTTTGTTAGAGTCAACCGGCTATATTTAATACGTGGTGGTGAGTTATTCCAGATAAACAACGAGCAGGCCTGTCTGTATGTCGCAAAGAAAGATGTCGGGAGGTGGATTGGGATAGTCTGCATTAAGTATAAAAAGCATGGGAGAATAGTCATTTTAAGCAAGGCCGAATGGCCAAACCATGAGACATTTAAGCCTGCCCAGCCTTTTAGGTCCGCTTTGGCCTTGTTCGACGCAACATGGAAATTACATTTGTATAGGTCTGTCAATTTAGTGGTAATTTGGATTCCCAGGTACGCAATTGCTTCCCTTTTCCATAGGAATGGAAAGGAGCCCTGGCAACGTTGTTTCCAGTGTGGTGAGGGAGACATTCAATGCGTGAGATTTCGTATAGTTGACTTTGTACCAAAATGTTCTAGGTCTTTCAATAGATTTGGTAGGGTAATGTGCGGCGACCTCAGTGATAACAGAATGTCGTCCGCAAAAGCAGCCACCTTGCAGTCTCTATTCCCTATCTGGATTCCCTTAATGTCAGGGGTTCAATCTTAATTTGTTTAGAAAGGGTTCCAGGGTGAGAACATAGATCACGGGGGACAGCCCTGGCGGGTTCCATTGCCAATAGTTAAGGCATTTGACAGGTGGCCGTTCATTGGAAAACTTGTGGCAGGGTTAGAATATAATGCCAAGATATGGGTCAGCATGCGCGACTGGAGTACCATCACTTTCAGAATCTCACACATGTAGTCCCAGGCCACCCTGTCGAACGCCTTCTCCACATCTAGCGATAAGTCAGCCAATGGTGAATGTTTAAAGCTCGTATGGTGTTGTCCCTGGCTTCTCTACCTGGGACAAAGCACACTTGATCTAAAGATATGAGGTTAGGGAGGAGGGGTAACAATCTATTGGCCAGTATCTTTGCATATAGTTTTATGTCCACGTTTATCAAAGAGATCGGTCTATAATTTGAGACTTGTGTGGCATCTTTAGGGAGGACTCTTATGTGTGCATCTAACATGCGTCCTGTGGCCAAATTAGGGATAGAGAGGGCATTGAAGGTAGAAAAAAAAATCCTAGGAGACAAGACATTCATGAAACATTACCCGGTTTCATCCGTTTCATGGCAGTCTGCAATTCCAGTTCAGAAAGGGGGCTTTACATCTCCTTGGCCTGTTGGCTTGAAAATCGCTTGTGGGCCGTATTGGGCTAAAAACTTTAATTGCTTCCCTTCTGGATTCTGGGGACATTGGGTTTGTGGCATCTGAACTTGGGTTATAAAGCTTAGAATAATAGAACTCAAAGCTTTTAGCTATATCCTCATTGGTCGCATGTAATGAGCCATGACGATTGCCTATGTGGTGAATTGTGAGAGATGCTCTAGAAGCTTGCACTGCACGTGCCAGAAGTCTTCCGCTTTTATTGCCGTGCTCTTGGAATACTTTCTGGCGAAGCACGTATTGGCGCTTTGTACGTTTCCCCAGTAGGATAGAGCGAGTGTGTAGTACTCCTTGTAGAGATTTTTGTGAGGAGTGTTTATGGAGAGTTTCTAATCTTTCAATTTTGTCTATCAGTGTTTGGACCATTTCCTGGTGCTTTCTTTTGCAGCTAGAGACAATAATTCTCCCCAAAGCACACATTTGTGCGCCTCCCATAGTGAGATTGGGGAAATATCTGGGGTGTCGTTCTCAGCATAGTATAGCTGAAGTCGTGATTTGAGTCGGGAAAGATTGTCTGGGTCTTTCAACAAGGAAGTATTTAATCTCCAAGTTTTAGTCCTATGGATTGTTTCAGGAAATGTTAAGGTGAAGGAGATCAAATGGTGATCCGATAAAAACATTGGTTCCATCGTTGCCTGACTAAGGTAGGTAAGGTCTCGCTAAGAGAGAAAGAAATAATCCATTCTTGAATATTTTTGAAACGGGGTAGAATAGAATGTGTAGCCAACTGCTCCCTCAGCAGGAGATCATCCACAGCAGCAAGAGAACAGGGGCTAGAACTGATGCAGACAGGCCAAAGGGAAAAAGGCAACAAAGTAGTAATGCTGTGAACCCGATAGTAAAAACGCAAGTATCATTTGATGTCCAGATAAGCATCCTTTATGTTGACAGAGGCCAGGACAATGATTCCATACTGAATGTTTGAACGCAAAGAAATTGGTTTAGAATGTGTGGTTCCAGTATGGGATGAATATGTCCTTTCACCTTAGGAAGCCTGAATAGGTTTGAGTAGAAACCCTGGAACTTTTCTTGTTCTGAAGCAAAGGCACTCTGATAAAGAAGCTGCTTGAGAGCAGTGTGAAAATCTCCCAGTCTTTGTGGAGAAGCTGGCAGGTCCAACAGCATAAATCGGGGTGGATGGCACAGACAAACTCTAGTTTGTAGCCCCCTGGATACGATGTTCTGTACCCAAATTTCACATTATACTAATGAATGCTTAAAATAGTTACCCCTAGAGGATGCAAGTTTCTCAGAATCCTAAATTCTAGTCTAGTTTCTTAGCAAAAAGGGGGGGGGGGGGGGGATGAAAAGTTGAAGTTCATCTTTCAGTACACCCTCCCCACCCCCTACTGCACTTACCTCTGTGGATGATTAGATTTCACTGCCCATGCAGCCAGTGTAGAGGTCTGGCATTTGAAAACCACAGGTCTTCTTTCCTTAGGGACACCTGGACAGATCAGGGTGATTCTGATTGGTCATGTGCCAGCACGTGACTAGTCAGAATTGCTCTGATCCATCCCAGAAGACCATGGCTTTCAAACGGCAGCTTCAGCTTTGCATTTTTGGTGCAAGTGTGAACTTTCACTTTAAGCTTTTTTGGGACTTCAGCAGGACTTGTAAAAACAAACACTTACCACGCCAAATCTCTTGAAGTAGTCCCTTAGCTCAGCTTCACCACAATTGTGAGGGATTCCACCAACAAAAACTTTGTTAGACTTATTGCTTTCAGCTCGTGGGCTTTTTGGTTGCTGTACAAACAAAACACAAAATCGGTATTCACAAACTGGCCACTTCATGTGTTTAACGGGTTTCTTTTATTACAAAAAAATATAAATAAATTGCACTACTGCTTATAGATTCAGTCCTTACCCAATCTTCTCGTGATCTTGATCTTTCTGGCTGCATTCCACGAGGAGTGCATGGCTTTGGGTCAATCTGGAAAACAATACTGTTCTATGAATACACACGCTAAAGAAAAGTGTATAAGTGTGTACACACACAGTTTATCAATAGAAAAAGTATTTTTTTTAAGACAGTTACAAAAATATGGGCAGTCCCTATATGCTGTCCTACAGTTCACACAACTGACATGAACAGTAGATCTCTGCTCACTTTACTCCACACATGACAGAATAATCCTATTCCAGCATGTGCTCCAGAGTTTAAAGTGCACCTGCCATGGTAGAAATAAGGGTGCTACCACTGCAGAAATCAGCAGCTTAGCTGTTTCTGGCTTCAATTCTTCTGGGTCACTGACCTGGAACAAGAATTCAACACATGAAAGTCTCAATTATTTATTGCCACACTTGTGTGCACGGATTCAAATTATTGATGCCAAAGCATCAACATTTAGGCAGCCAGCCATGTCAATGTTGCTTGAATTAGTAAGGAAAGATTTAAACAGATAAAGCAACCCTGGTTATGCAGCTCTCATCTCTCTCCATTACTGGAGTTTGACCCATCCATGGCAATAACAGAAAACAGAATAAAGTACTTACGTTTCTGCCATCCAACGTGTGAGGTCTGCTGGCTAAAACTGTTCCAACACAGTTGGGATCTTTAAATTTGACAAATCCAAAGCCTCTTGACTGATTTGTTGTTTTGTCTTTCATTATCACACAGTCAACGACTTCTCCATATTGGGAGAAGTATGTGCGCAGGGTTTCTGTTTAAGGCATATACATATAGAAGGCATAAAGTTATTTCAGTTTCTAAGTATGCAACATTGCAAGAGTTGAAATATTTGTTGGCATGAGATACATATTAATACTGAGGTAAATCCTTACACAGCTAACAAATTATTTTTGTTTACATTAAATGTTTAGCTCCCCTTTACTTCAGTAGCACATTTAAAAAAGCCACTTCTAATTCGAAGAGTGAAGCAGGAGTTTGTTAGGCAAAGTACAATAAGCAGTCTTAAAATTAGGAAAATGTGAAAAAAAAAAAAATCACACAAAGTCCCTACAGAAGTATATAGGATTCTACTGTGCACAGGGGATGAAGAAGCAGGCCTACAGGATGCAACTATTGTGGTAAGTTCTATTGGCGATAAATCAGTTACTGTCCAGCGGATGGACCTATGGCGAGTGTCAAATTCACTGCTTTTAGTTTTTTTGGTGTATATACAGTACATTAAGACAAATATATTATTGAATACCAATATCAACAAGAAAAAAAAAAGTCTATGTAGGGGATAACACAGGCTTCATATTGAAGTGTAAAAAGGAAGTGTCTGTGCTGCTCACCACAGAAATACAAGTTTTTATCTGCCTAGCCAGGCTATAAATTCAAAAGGATTTGTATTACATCTACATTAAACACAGATTATGCAGTCAGAGGAAGATAAACACCCCCAATTTTAGCCTAGCAATGACAGAAAGAAGCAGAAGGTAGACTAAAAAAAAAAGAAATCATTTAAAACTGCAAACATCTTCTAATATGACAAGCAACAGTGCCTTACCCTGCGTTGTACTCCAATCAAGGCCTCCAACAAAAAGTTTTCTAGGAGAGAAAAAAAAAAAAAAAAATAAATGTAATTAGTAAAACACAGAAAACACCATAGTTCCAATTCAAATGTCTGCCAAACAAAGTCAAACAATACAACAATCACACAAGTAACCCACATGAATTATATAGAGATCACAATTACGTGGTAGTAGTTTTTAATGTCAGGGGTGTTTTAACCTTTCGACTCTCCTAGGTCACATTGAAAGAAGAGAAATGGTCTTGGGCCACACAAAAAAAAAAAAAAAAACACCAACAAAAAAGCCCCAGCTAAACTTTGCGATTTTAAACAGCATGCAGAATTGCTGCGATTCTGCCACCCACAGTTCCAAATCGCACTGCAATCGGGGGAAAGCGCACCACGCGTTTTTGGATGCCATTTATTCCTAATAAAAGGCTCCTGCTCCTTTTTGGGCAACAAGCCTTGCGCAATGCGCTTTGAAAAAACTGCCACATGATTCTGTCACGCAACATTCATGGCAAAATCGCACCGCGTTTGAGGTGCCATTTACCACTTCCTGCCTAGCCTATTGCAGAATGACGGCCGCAGGGATTTTCGTTGATCCGGGTGGATGTCGTATGAAGTCCTCCCAGGCCGCGCTGGGGGTGCAATCTGTCACCCACTGTGTCCACCAGACACAGACGATGACATATCACTTTACCCAGCTGGCTGCCCATACCATGTGATCACTGTGACCAATCACAGCAGGTCGCTTGACAATTGTAAACAATGAATGGCTTCATTTCATGCATCCATTGTGCATTTAATCTATTGTGTTGCTAGCTGTGATTGGCCACAGCTGATCACGAGTTACAGATGGGTTGTGATCACTGTGACCAATCACAACTAATCACAACAATATTCACTGAATTAGTTTCATTCAGTAAAAATAGTTGCTTATACCAATGCAATTCATTGGTATAAGCAATCATAATGTGTAAAAAAGAAAAGAAAATCCTGATCACTTTCCCAGAGCAGTACAGTGTTACTTTGGTAACACTGTATTGCTCTGGTCAAAGTGTGTTCAACCACCTCAATACAGGGCACTTACACCCCCCTTTTATTTTTTTTAGGAAAAAAAAAAATACTAAAATTTTGAAAAAAAAAAAAATAAGTTTTTCTTAGTTTGTCAGTAAATTTTGTAAGTAATTTTTCTCCTTCACTGATGGGCGGCACAGTTAGCCAGCACTGACTGGCATCACTTATGGCCACTGATTGCTGGCACTGGTGGGCATTTAATTGTAATCAGGGCACTGATGATCAGTGCACCGATTACATCCCTAGATGTCCTCTGTAAGGAGATGCCACTGATTGGCTCTCCTCACACTGTCAGTTTACCAGCAACTCCGTGATTACATGTGACCGGCTGTGATTGGAAACAGCCGATCACATGGTTAAAGAGCTGCGGCTCTTTACAGAGATTGGGGTCGCGCCGTGTTCTAGCAACATGGTGCGGCCACGATCGCCCCGCGAGAGCAGTCGTTCTGGGAGGCAGTCATATGACGTCCACCCAGAACAAGAGCCGCACTGCCCAGCTGTCATTTGATGGTGGGCGGGAAGTGGTTAAAAAATAAAAATAAGCAAATTTGATATATAGATCTATATTCATTTTTTTTCTTTGCATACTGTCACCAGTCAGTGTCCCTGGTCACTGCTACACCAGTTATATGATGCTGTACTGCACTGGTGACAGTATGTACAAAAAAAAAAAAAAAAAAAAAAAAAAAAAAAGGGATTTTTTTTTTTTTTAAAAGGTCTTCATTTTACAAAAGTGTGACAAAAACTCGCCATGCCTCCTATTAAATACCTTGGACTGTCTACTTTCCAAAAAAGGAGTCATTTGGGGGGGTATACAGTCCTGGTGTTTTTGGTCCTCAAGAAATATTTTTATCTATATACCACACACACACACAGTTGTGCTCATAAGTTTACATACCCTGTCAGAATTTATCATTTCTTGGCTATTTTTCAGAGAATATGAATAACACAAACTTTTTTCACTCGTGGTTAGTGTTTGGCTGAAGCCATTTATTATCAATCAACCGTGTTTACTTTTTAAATCATAATGGCAACAGAAACTACCCAAATGACCCTGATCAAAAGTTTACATACCCTATTTCCTAATACAGTGCATTGCCCCCTTTAACATCAATAACAGCTTGAAATCTTGTGGCATTTGTGGATGAGGCTCTTTATCTTCAAGATGGCAAAGATGCCCATTCCTCTTGGCAAAAAGCCTGAAGTTTCTGTAAATTCTTGGGCTGCATGAACTGCACGTTTGAGATCTCCCCAGAGTGGCTCAATGATATTGAGGTCAGGAGACTGAGATGGCCACTCAGGAACCTTCACTTTATTCTGCTATAGCCAATGACAGGTTGACTTGGCCTTGTGTTTTGGATCATTGTCATGTTGGAATGTCCAAGTATGTCCCATGCGCAGCTTCCTGGCTGATGAATGCAAATGTTCCAGTATTATTTGATAACATACTGCATTCATCTTGCCAATAATTTTGACCATATTTCCTGTGCCTTTGTAGCTCACACATCCCCAAAACATCAGCGATCCACCTCCATGTTTCACAGTAGGAATGGTGTACCTTTCCTCATAGGCCTTGTTGACTTCTCTCCAAATGTAGTGTTTATGGTTGTGGCCAAAAAGCTAAATTTTGGTCTCATCCCTCCAAATGACTTTGTGCCAGAAGGTTTGAGGCTTATCTCCGTGCTGTCTGGTGTATTGTAAGCGGGATACTTTGTGGCATTTGCGTAGTAATGGCTTTCTTTTGGCGACTTGACCATGCAGCCCATCTTTCTTCAAGTTCAAGCCATGTTTTCAGAGAGTCCTGAAGTTATTTGTGGGTGAGCAATTTTCCTGGCAGTTGCGGCTGACATTTTAGTTGGTTTACCTGACTGGGGTTTGGTTTTAACAGAACCCCTAATTTTCCACTTCTTGATTAGAGTTTAAACACTGCTGATTGGCATTCTGAATTCCTTGAATATCTTTTTATATCCATTTCCCGTTTTATACAGCTCAACTACCTTTTCCCGCAGATCCTTTGACAATTCTTTTACTTTCCCCATGACTCAGAATCCAGAAACGTCAGTGCAGCACTGGATGAAAGCTGCAAGGGTCTGTCAGGAGTCCAGAAACTCATTGACCTTTTATACACACACACTAATTACAAGTAAACAGATCACAGGCGAGGATGGTTACCTTTAATAGCCATTCAAACCCCTTTGTGCATGTTATCAGGCTAAAATCACCAGGGTATGTAAACTTTTGATCAGGGTCATTTGGGTAGTTTCTGTTGTCATTATGATTTAAAAAGAGTAAACACAGTTGATTGATAATAAATGGCTTCAGCCAAACACTAACCATGAGTGAAAGAAGTATGTGTGTTATTCATATTCTCAGAAAAATGGCCAAGAAATCAAATTCTGCCAGGGTATGTAAACTTATGAGCACCCGTGTGTGTTTACACATAGACCATAGTTTGTGGACTCTATAAAACGTTCCTACAGACTAAATAACAAACATTGATTTGGATTATTTTTGCCAAAGAAATGTAGCAGAATACATTTTGGCCAAAACTTAAGAAAGATTATTTACAAAATTTTATAACAGAAATGAAGACAAATATGCCTTTAGTCAAAAAATTCTGTCGCCCCACCACCCCCCTTTATTTAGCAAAAATAAAAAAACACAGCGGTGACTAATACTACCAAAAGAAAGCTCTATTTGTGTGAAAAGGAAGGGGGTGAAAGTGCTTTGGCCATACTTCTCCTTTAGAGTGCTTTCACACTGAAAGCACCCTGGCGTTGGCGTTTTAGCGGCGCTATTCAGCCGCTAGCGGGGTGGTTTTAACCCCCGCTAGTGGCCGAAAAAGGGTTAAATCCACCCACAAAATGGTGCTGCAGCTGCGCTTTGCCGGCGGTACAGCAGCGCTGCCCCATTGTTTTCAATGGGAAGGAGCGGTGTTATTCACGCTCCTCCACTGCTGCAAAGAAGCTGCTGGTAGGACTTTTTGTGACGCCCTGCCAGCGCAGCGCCCCAGTGTGAAAGCACTCGGGCTTTCACACTGGGTTTGCAGCTGAGGCTTTTTTCAGGCGCTATTTTAAGCGATATAGCGCCCGAAAAACGCCTCCAGTGTGAAAGGGGTCTTAAGGATGAATGGCACCGAAATAAGTGTGGTGCAGTTTACCTTGACTGCAGTGCGATTTGGAACTGCAGGCAGAATTACAGCGATTCAAAAATCACACAGTGTGAATGGGGCCTGCAGAAAATGTCTAGCAGATAGTTGGATTTCGGATTGGTGCTAGCTAGCGGGAGTCTCTACATGTGCAGCCAGTGCTACTGGAACAATAAACTTTAATATTTTCAGCTTTACAAGCCATCCCTGACCTCTCTAGCTGCTTTTATTGGAAAATTATTGCTTCTTAAAGCTCCTCAAAAGAGCACAACAAAGACACTGGATTCAGGTTTTAGGCCTGGTTCACACCCTTGCGTTTTTATGTGGATTATGGAACACACAAAAATGCATTTCATAAACATACACTAAATCCCATGAGGCTGTTCCCATCTGTCCACTGCGTTCATAAAATAAGGTATATCTGATTTTTTTCTGCATTTTATGCTCTGTTAGGCCTCATGTACACTGCTGCTGGTAAACGGACATTCAGAGGCAGTTGGATGCTCCTGAACTCATCCAATGTTATCTTATGTGTACATGTACACAGGTTAATTTAATGCCATTTTTAGGCAATTGCATTTATAGGCTCTTCTTTGAAGAAAAAAATGGAGTTCAGACGCTGAAGTTTCCGATGCCAAACGTGGCTAAATGTGGTAACTCTCGTTTAGCCGTGTTTCGTTTACAGGCATTTTTCAATTTGAAAAAATAAAAACTTTTTTTCTAAACGCAAACGCGGCATGTGAACACAGCAAAACTGACGTTTTAAACGTGGGTTACTATCTGTCAAGTTAAATCGTTCAGGAAAAGTTGTAAAAATGCCCCATGTACATGAAGCCTAACTCTCAAAATCCAAAACATGCTACAATGCTAAAAACAGAAGCATCCCAGTTGTTGCACCCCCCCTAAATACTAAGTTTTCACTTAATCCAGTGATGTGTCCATCTGTAGTGACTCTCTCCTCTCGCTCTACATTCACAGGACAGACAGCAGTGGGAGCATTTGGCTGCTGCCAATCACATCTTGTGAGAAGGGGAGGGGGTGATTGGGCCGAGTTGCACTCTGTGCATCTATAGACACACATGGGGTTGATTTACTAAAACTGGAGTGTGCAAAATCTGGTGCCGCTCTGCATTGAAACCAATCAGCTTACAGTTTTCTTGTCAAAGCTTAATTGAACAAGCTGAAGTTAGAAGCCGATTGGCTACAATGCACAGATGCACCAGATTTTGCACTCTCCAGTTTTGGTAAACCACAAAGAATCTAGCTTGGGAGTGAGTCCACAAGTTTGCTCCCACAGCAAGTGCTTACTAATGGGGCAGACACAGAAGAGGAGGAGCCAAGAGCGCCAGTGGGGGACCCCAGAAAAGGTGGTTTGGGTCACTTTACACAGCAGGTAAGTATAACATGTTTGTTATTTCTGTTTTTTTTATCTTAATGCATGCATGAAGATAAAACACCTTCTGTGTGTAGCAGCCTTCCAAGCAACCCCCCCACATTACCTACCTGAGCTCCTTCTCTTTCCAGCAATGTCCACGATCCCTCAGCCATCCAGTACACTCCTCCTGATTGGCTGAGACAGAGCAGCGGCTCTATTGGCACCCGCAGCTGTCCAAGTCAGTTAGCTCATCAGGTGAGAGTGGGAGCGGGGCCAGGTCAGGGCTACATGTCTGAATGGATACACAGAGCTCGGACTCGGCTTGGGTGACAACCTGTAGCAAACTGCTGGCTGAGAGGCACGCAAAGGAGGGAGGGGCCAGGAGCAGCAAAGAGGGACCCGAGAAGAGGAGGATCTTGGCTGCTCCGTGCAAAACCAACTGCATAGAGGAGGCAAGAATAACTTTTTTTTTTGTTTTTTAAAAACAGAAAAAAAAAAAAAAAGTGAGCCTTTACAATCACTTTAAAGTAGAGCAGTTCATCACATTGCTTTCTACTCTTCTCAGAAACCTTTGAGCATTAAAGCTGATGTCCATCTGTCATTTTAACTAATTTGTTTAGGCCAAGCTGGCCCAAAAACAAACTATTTTCTACACTAGCAGATGTGCCCAATGAGCACACTGTATAAACTGTATATAGTTTCTTTGGGTCAGCTTGGCCCAAATTAACTGGTGCTAGTTCCACATTAACAAACATTTTGAATGAATTATTCATATTTAAAGATGGCCCTGTTATGGGATTCTGCAGAATACCCCTCTGCCTTAACTGGGTAAATGCTTTATTATGGCGATTGCCACATAATCTTTCAAAAAAAAAAAAAAAAGTCTCAGCTGTCAGGGTGTACAGATGTCTGTATACAGATCTGACCCTGTACACCCAACCTAAAAACTATGTTCCAAGAGAGAAAAACCACAACAGATCAAACATGGAGATGGGAAAAAATTATCATCTACCATAGAACTGTGCAGCTTGGTCACTGAGCACCCGTATTCATATTAAAATGAGTCTATTTGCATTGTACTGCCATATTAAAGATCTGAGAGGAAGACCATTCCATAAATGGGTTAATGTTTATATTTTAACTTAAAATGCACTGCAGCCACGCTTTAAATCTTAGCTTCCACTTTTGGCAGGTCAGAAAGGGATAAAATCTAAACCATTCTACAATTTACAAACACAAAGAGCTCTTAAAGGCTAACTCCACCTTTAGCAACATGGTACATCTGTATTTAGGGAGTTACAAGTTGCTAAGCAATTTAAAGCGATAGCAAAGTTGTGGTGTGGTTTAGGTTTAAAATGATGCTAAAGCAGCGATTTGTTTTGCAGAATATATATATATATATATATATATATACACACATATATATACACACACACACACACCAGTTGAGCAGAGGACATAAACTGTTCAATTAAAGAAAAGTGCAGAGGCACTTACAACTTGCTGTGTTTACAAGCACAGACTACAGGGTGTTCTGCGCTGCTTCCCAGAACTTCCAGGGACTACATGTCCACTGATGCCAAGCACCACTGTGTATGGGCACCCCATCCAGGCCTCTGGCTTCCTGTGCACCCAGCAAACAAAAGTAAGCCTGGATTCGCTTTCCTAGTGGTGGAAAAGGTGGCTCTATAGGACCATAAAAAAAAGTAACGGAGACACCCAAGAAGAGAAAACCTAAGACAGCAATCTTTGGACTTGGAAATACTTGGACTGCAATTGTAGGTCTGTCTGATAAGGTCCCCTGGTGGGCAGATCCTCAGACATCAGCTTCTGAGTCACTGACCTGAAAACTTGCTGCATGCTAGCTGTTGGTTAATTACTCATATTGTGAAAGTTAAAAGACAAGCAAGCATCTAGTATTTTCAAAAATGGGCAGCAATGGTTCAGTATTTCTCTATTACATGCATCCTCTAAAAATGTCTAATGTGTTTTCACTAACTTGGATGTAAAATCATGGCATATATTCTCCATGTTTTATATATAATGCGATTCTGTACTTGCCAAATATGCTACAGAAGTCTCTCTCCACTGAGTCTGGCTGCAATCATTTTAACTGTGGGCAGCTGAAGCTGCTGCCTGTTCACTTCCTGGATTTACACATCGAGGCACACCTGGAGCTCTCATTGGACCTCTTATGACTCATCTCCCCTCCTTTCCTGGCAAATTCTCACAAGGGTGAGAGAGCGCTGGGCATGATGTCATAACCCTGGGATTATTATCAGAGAAGAAACAGGAAGTTGGCTGTATAAGGTATTTACTGGCAGAAAAAAATAAGTTTTACTATCCAAAGTTAAAACAAGGGCAGAAGATTTAATAGATGGAAAGATAAAAATAAAAAAAAAAAGGACTGAAGGTTCCACTTTAGGAGAGTCTATTTCACATCTATGAAGAAGTCTTTCTGTATGTGGAGGTTAAATCTTTTCCTCTAGAGTGCCCCTTGTCTTTTGTAATGACCTTACAGTAAATAACTGTTAACCAAGTTCACTACAGGCGGTCCCCGTGTTACAAACAAGATAGGGCCTAAGTTGAATTTGTTTGCAAGTCGGAATGGTACATTTTTTAAGTGTAGCTCCAGCCCAAAACATTTTTTTATGTTTTTGGGATAACATAGGGAAGGGTTAACACCCCTGTAACATTTGTTTTGCTATACAAAAAAAAAAAAAAAAAATGGGTAAATTCGGAGCACTCAGGTTAAGGGTACAAAATTAAAAAGGTGACTGAATCAGGGCTATTCTGAACAAGGGCATAATGCATTAGTCTATGACCATTAGTCCATAAAACAACTAAAAACAAATGCTCATGTCAAAGAAGGCTGCCAGCTGACAGATAGAAGGTGATCTGGAACATATAAAAAGACAAAAAGCAGCGCCTTCTAAGCGTAGAGAGAGCCTGAGGAAGAAGCAAGCATGCTTTGAAGGCGTGCACCGCCCCGCTGACCCTGTACCCGGAAGTGATTACACTGCTGCAGCTGTGTTCCTGTGTGTGCTGAATTTCATCCCCTGAACATGAGTTCCACTGCTGTGATCGGCCCAAGGGAGGACACACAGACATCCCAGCCACCTACATCAGGCACCAGACAGCTCTCCCCTCCGGGACAGCGCGGATGATGTTATTATAAGACATGCCCAAAGCCATCACTTGTTTGTGAGTGTGTTTTCACCTATTCATTTTCTAAATTAAACCGTTTTAATTGCTAAGTGTGTGTGTGAGTGTGTGTCCAATTTTATTTGGATGCAATTGTCAGAGGAACTGCAGTCTGCTCACATAATTTGTAATAAAAGCATATTTTCCATTCTGAAACTTCCCTCCAACCACTTTGCATATAATTTTATAAATACTGCAATTCTGTACTTGCCAAATATGCAGCAGAAATCTCCCTCCACTGAGTCTGGAGTAACCATTTTAATTGAGGGCAGCTGAAGCTGCTGCCTGTTCAATTTCTGGATTTACACAGACACACCTGGGTCTGAAGCTCTCATTGGCTCTCTTATGACTCATCCCCCTCCCTTCCTGGCAAACTCTCACGAGAGTGAGAGAGCTGTGCATGATGTCATAAGCCTAGGCTTTTTACCAAACAGGAAGTGGGCTGTATAAGGTATTTACTGGCAGAAAAAAATGTTTTACTATCCAAAGTTACAACAAGGCTAGATTTAAAAGATGGAAAAAAAATAAAAATAAAAGACAGAAGTTCTGCTTTAAAGTAATGCAGTGCTGTATCGCAAAAAGTGGCCTGGTCATAAAGGCCATAGGTTGGACTTGTGTCTTTTTTCAGACTCACCTATGTATGCAACTATGAAAGGGGGGGGGGGTAAACCTTCCAGAGGTTAAGTGGTTAAAGATAATATCAGAGTACGTTTACTCGTAATCAAACAGTATTGAGAGAAAAAAAATTAGAGAAACCTGTCCACGGAACAATAATTAGCTATTCCCAGTGAGGCCGGGCCTTAATTACCCTGCCTATAAATACTAGTGTCAGAGAAGGGAATAGGAGGATGAAATCTATGGGGAGCAGGGCTGCTCTGTACCCCCTGTGGGGCTGCTCCTACATATGTGCACTCACTGCGCCTACCGTCTAATCAGAATAATAAGCAGGAGCTGCACACAGCAATTACCAAACAAAGGATGAACCTGTCAAACCGGTTTATAGCCAAAACCTCTGAGCTGTAAGAGATCAAGGCCACTGATGCAGCTTAATATAAAAAAAAAAAAAAAATGGCTGAGAAAAAAAAAAAGAGGGTGCTCAGCTTCTACAGAGTCCCTGTTCAGATCAGACTTGAAATAAAAAATAAAAAAAACGGGGTCTGGAGCAGCATAAGAGGGGAATCATCACAGCAGTTGCTTTTTTTTGTGGTAGACTGAATCTCAGCAGCCATATGGGATGTGTCTGATAGAGGGATCACCCCCCAGCAGGGTGCCAAGCGACCCAGAACGAGGCACGCTACAGCCATGCGGAAGTAGACGCTCGATAGGTACTCGATTATGCGCCCTGCTCCCCCACCAGCAGCCATGCATCACATATCTTATCACCATGAGGTGTCCTTCCAGCAACTGCCCGGCCTCGCCGTCTGACCTCCAGGCCTGTCCCTGCGCTGCTCACACTCTCAGGCCTGGCATCCCCCCTCTCTCACACACATACACACACGCTCGCGCTCTCTCAGGGTCACGCAGGCCTTTCCTTCTCCCACGAACCAATTTCAACCCACCGCGTGCACCCAACTGTCTCCCCCACCACCACCTCGTGTTACTCACCCAATCTCATCCCCGCCCTGACTGTTCATTTCTCCGCGGCCAGTCCCGGCTCTCAGCCGCTGCTCTCTCCTGCTCCGGCCAACGGTAACACGGCGCGAGGCTACGGGGTTTCCACGCAGGGGGCGGCGTCATCACGCACGCGCGAATCACTGAAGAGAGCTTAGTGTGGAGGAGAGAGCTGGGAAACACCGTGTGACTGGACGAGCTAAGTCAGCACTAGAGGGCAGGCTGCGGCTCTGCTTCCCTTTCACTACAAACGGAGCCATTTTCCCAGAGACAAGAACTTAGCTGGCTAGAAAGAGCTGTGAAATGGGTGCCTGCATGGCGTGAGGGGATGGCTCCAGGGGATACTGTGCTCCGCACAGCACGTTAGGCAGCATACTGCTGACTGAATGTTATTTAGGCCTCATGCACAATGGACGTTTTTGACACAGCTTTTAGGGGCTTTTTTTATGCCTAAATGCATGTTAAGCCTCGCACATACGATCAGATTTTTGGACGACCATTCATCCGTTTTTTGTTGCATGCTAGTCTCATGTCGAAAGTGAAAATTCTCTTACAACCGAATACAACTTCAGAAGCGACAAATAGTTTTGTATGTATTCTTTCGTTTCTGACCATGCGTAGTCTTGCTCTTACAATTTATTTTTTTCGTACGAAAACCGTACTAATT
The DNA here is from genome assembly GCA_028564925.1 of Lithobates sylvaticus. Classification (NCBI taxonomy): domain Eukaryota; kingdom Metazoa; phylum Chordata; class Amphibia; order Anura; family Ranidae; genus Lithobates; species Lithobates sylvaticus. The sequence continues at coordinate 453,019,815 of CM053026.1, read as the reverse complement.
AAAACGAAAATCGGAAGTGGAGTTCACATCCGACAAAAATGTTATAGTCTGCACTAAGGATGAGTTCCGGCGTGTTCGCATAGGGCACTTGCAGAGCCCCCGCCAGGATGTCGACACTGCGCTAATCACAGGCAGTGAGACATTTCCCGATCTCTGCAACGGCGCATTGGGAAAATGTCTCACTGCCTGTGATTAGCGCTCTGCAGTGCCGACTTCCTGGCGGGCTCTGCACGTGCCCTATGCGAACACGCCAGAGCTCATCCTTAGTCTGCACATCCAGCTTTTGTCGTACGAAAAAACGGAATCGACTGTCAAAAGCACAATATTAACGATCCGAAAATCGGCAGATCGTTCATCAGATGAAATTTTACTTACGATTTTCGTATCGCGTGTATGGGCCTTTTTGTTTATGTTAAAGTGGAAGTAAACCCTCCTATCGTTTTCAGCCAAGGAAGCTGCCATCTTGGCCTCTGTTTAATTTTCAACTGCCATGGTGATCAGTTATGAGACCAGCCATTGCATGGTTTGACAGTTTGGTTGAGAGCACATTGAATGTGCAGTTACATTCCAGGCATGTGCCGGAAATGTAACTGTTTTTTGAAACCGTTAAATCTTTGGTTTTACTTCCACTTTAAGTATGGATGAGCTCAGGCTTGTTCACAACCCGCACGTGTAGAGCCCGCCAGGAAGTCAGCACTGCACAGCGCTAATCACAAGCAGTGATTTCCCCATCTCTGCAGCCACGCATCGGGACAATGTCTCACTGCTTGTGATTAGCACTGTGCAGTGCTGACTTCCTGGTGGGCTCTACACGTGCGGGTTGCGAACAAGCCTGAGCTCAGTCTTAATGTTAAAGCGGAGCTCCGTCCTGGGGAAAATTATTTTTTTTTTAAAAGTCAGCAGCTACAAATACTTTTAAAAATCGGACACTTACCTGTCCCAGGGTCCAGCGATGCGGGGGAACGAGGCCCCCCCTCGTTCCACGAGCCACTCGCGGCGCCGGCATTCCTAATGTGGGTGCCCGGCTGTGGCTTCACAGCCGGGCACCCACTGCGCATGCGCGAGCGGCGCCGTGCGCCGTGATTTGACGCTCAGTCATCTGGGACACGTGACAGGTCCCAGATGACTGTGCGGCGCCGAGGGGGAAGTGACGTTTAGCCCGGGCAATGAAGGTGGCAGACTACGAGGGACCCCATAGCAACAGGCATTTGGAGGTGAGTAAAACATTTTTTTTTTCCAATAATTTTTTTTTTTATGATTTTTAAGCCCCTTTTTTTTTTTTTTTGACCGCAACCCCACTTTAACCGCTTCAATACAGGGCTTTTAAACACCCTTCCTTACCAGAGCACTTTTTGCGATTCGGCACTGCGTCGCTTTAACTAACAATTGCGCGGTCGTGCGACGTTACACCCAAACAAAATTGACGTCCTTTTTTTCCCACAAATAGAGCTTTCTTTTGGTGGTATTTGATCGCCCCTGCGGTTTTTATTTTTTGCGCTATGAACAAAAGAAGAGCGACAATTTTGAAAAAAAAACACAATATTTTTTACTTTTTGCTATAATAAATATCCCATTTTTTTTAAAAAAAAAAAAAAACTATTTTTTTTTTTTCCTCAGTTTAGGCCGATACGTATTCTTCTACATATTTTTGTTAAAAAAAAATCGCAATAAGCGTATATTGATCGGTTTGCGCAAAAGTTATAGCGTCTACAAAATAGGGGATAGATTTATTGAATTTTTTATTTTTTTTTACTAGTAATGGCGGGGATCTGCGATTTTTTTTTTCGTGACTGCGACATTGCGGCGGACACTTCGGACACTTTTGACACATTTTTGGAACCATTCACATTTACACAGCGATCGTTGCTATAAAATTGCAGTGATTACTGTGTAAATGTGACTGTCAGGGAAGGGGTTAACACTAGAGGGCGCTGCAGGGGTTAATGTGTTCCCTAATAGACGTGATTCTAACTGTAGGGGGAGGGGACTTAAGGGGAGGAGACCGATCATGTGATCCTCTGTACTGGGATCACATGATCGGTCTCCTCTGCACTGACAGGACGTGGAGCTGTGTGTTTACACACACAGCTCCACGTTCCCGCCCGGTCCCGTTGTTTTAACGGGCAATCGCGGGTGCCCGGCGGACATCGCGGCCGCCGGGCACTCGCACCGGGTCCCGAGCGATGCCGCGGGCGCGCGCGCGCGCCCCCCAGGCGGCCGGGAATCCGAGGACGTCATATGACGCCCACCCAGGATGGTAGATCCACCTTGTGGGCGTCATATGACGGCGGGCGGTATTGAAGTGGTTAAGTACACACACCACATCAGGCAATAATCAGGTGCACTGGGTTCCAGGTGCTAACCTCGACTCGCCACCGTTCACAAAGAAAAGGAAGAAATTGGTTGCACACCAGACCATCAGATCAACAACAATCCCGGGCCTTTTCCATAAAATGCATGGATGTGAACTACATCTATAGGAAACCTTGTTAAGTGGACTGTAGTGTGTTTCTGCAAAACTCAAAATGCACTAAAAAATGCATAGATATTCCCAAACGTGCTCAAAGACTTCTCTAATTTCCAAACCCTGACCGATCTACAGATCAGTTTCTCAAAATCTCACGCCCTGTATATGTAATTGACGCAAGCCATAATACAACAATGTCAAACTAAGTTCCCGTCTACTTGGAAGCAGGCAGTAATAACGTATCTGGGCATTAAACTAACTTCCAAAATACTTGACCTATACTCCAAAAACGATCTCCCGACCTTGCAAAATCGAATTCAAGACCCGTAGTCATTGTCAACAGGCCTCTTTTATTGGTTTGGACGTGCAGCAATCATTAAACACATTTCCATTTTGGTCCTACGTCCAAATCTGACATTTCTTAACAAACCCTAAACTTATCACTCTGGTCTCGCCAAAAAACGCCATTCAAAGCGTTCTGCAGCAAACAGGAGCCACAAAAACATTTAATTTCCGACACATACTCCATCCAATCACAACCCCAAGCCAAAAAAAGCGAGTAGCAAATGAGAATAGAAACTCTCCGTAGACTTAACAGGATTGGGAAAATATATACACATGCATACACAGGATCAGTTAATGTTTCTACCCAGGAAAACGGATTTAAAATTCTTTCAAGGTGTTATAGGACTCCCTCGCCATTACATCGGATTTACCCTAAGGTCTCGCCCAATTGTTGGCTATACAACAACGCTGAAGGTTCACTATTATACATATGTCATATGTCCACAAATCCAACCATTTTGGAAGGAAGTCCACCGCCTTACCAGCCAAATTACAACATTCCCTTTAGACTTCGTACCGGCACAATTCCTGTTACATCACACATCCATTTCACTAAACACTTACAGCCGCTCTCATATGATAAATGCAGCAAACATGTGCATACCGTGGCGTTGGCGTGACCCCAACCCTCCCACAATAGCAGAATGGCTAAGACGCATTACAAAAATCGCAGAGATGGAGGAACTTGTACAACAAGCAAAAGAGATGCAATCCAAATTCAACAAGGTTTGGTTGTTGTGGCACCACTTTATAACTTGACGAATTTGCTTGACTATTGGCCTAAAAATGGAATCGAACCGCTAACATCCAATACCACCTATCAGAGGAGAATGGAGTCCCTAAATCCCCCCCCCCCCCTTTCATTTCAAACTTTACGGTTCATTACAGTTCACACTCAGAAAATACACCTTTAGAGAAGGGGAGGGTAGTCTATATCCTCAACACAGTTTGAGCCCAATTGGGGTGCCTAGAGGGTACTGGACTGTGTCCCTGACCTTTCTCATGACTACCAGTATTGCTCAATGTTTGGAATGTTTATATCTGTTTCCACCCTGATATGTCTTATGTACCTTTATAAATAATATGCTCATTGTATGACCTCTTTGTATGAAAAATTGATAACAGTTTTTTACGTGCATTACACAAATTTAGCACGACTTGCTTGTGACTTCTTTAACAGAAGTCAATGCAAGTCGTACCAACAGTGGTACAGGAACCTTTTTCTAAGTTGGAGTGACTCAAGTCACACCAATTGGAATGGTTCCATGGGGTGTGACTTCTGATGTGACGTGCTCTAAAGTCAGCGCACTTGTCACAGTGTGGACCAGGCCTTATTGTGTGGTTTGACCACGCTGTTATGTGGTGTATTTATGAGCTGTGTCACATTACATAACCCTGATGAAGTATGTGTTTTTTTTTATATATTTTTATATATATATATATATATATATATATATATATATATAAGTATAGGGGTGCCAGGCATACGAAGACTGTTGGAAAGGAGAGTACTTTTTCATTATCTGGGAGACATGGCCTCAGAGGAGAAATGCCCCTTACCAGAAAAAAATAGAAAGACGCTTGTTTATTTCACAGCTGAGTGGAAGAATTATTATTATTATTATAATACAGGATTTATATAGCACCAACAGTTTATGCATCACTTTACATATAGAGGGGGAACAATAAAATTATAATACAGTTCAATACAGAAGGAGTAGGAGGGCCCTGCTCAGGGAGCATACAATCTAAAGGGAGGGGAGGTTATACAAAAGGTAATAGCTGCAGGTACAGTTCTTAGGTGGATGTGGGGTAGGCTTCCATGAATAATTGAGTTTTCAGGGATCACCTAAAGGTGGACAGGGTAGGGGTTGAACGGCCATACTGGGACAGGGAGTTCCAGAGGAAGGAAGAGGCTCTGGAGAAGTCCTAGAGGTGAGCATGGGAGGAGATAACAAGGGAGCTAGAGAGCAGGAGATCTTGGGAGGAGCAGAGAGGATGATTTGGGCGATATCTGAAGATGAGGTTGGTGATGTAGCTGGGGACGTATGTTGTGGTTAGTATTTTGAATTTTATACGGTGGGTTAGAGGAAGCCAGTAAAGGGATTGGCAGAGAGGAGCAGCAGTCACGGATCGGTTAGTGAGGTGCACACTGAAATATTTCGTTTCAGAATTTCGTTTTCGTCCGAAGAATACATTTATTTAGTTTTTCCCAAAATTTGTTTTTATTTATTTTGTTTCCTTAAAAAATGCATTCGTCCGAAAATCCGAAATAATTAAGGTCGAATCTTTCATTGAAGGCTTATGGTGTCTGTCGAATGTTCTAAGAAGATTCGACGGAGCAGCTAAACTGTACGACGCCGCAATCGTACATTTCCGGTCGAATGTGCTACCTACAAGCTATGGTAGAATTCTAATGTTGTATTACACTAGTGATAATTATATTTATTAATTATTATTACTAGTCAACCAACATTAGAATTCTTCTATAGCCTATGGGCAGAGCATTTGACCATAAATGTCCGCTCTGGCCAACTGCTTCGTCAAATCCTTATGTCGAATCTTTTCTCTCTATGTCAAATAATCTTGGACTAATAAAGCTAAGGTTAGGCACATTCGACCACAGGTTAGATGGACACAGATCGCTATTGTCAGCGTCATGTCGAATCTCCTATCTATATCGAGCTGTTGTCACAACGAAAACGAAAATAAAGCATTTGTTTTTGTCGGATCTTTCGGTTTTCGGAACCTGCACGTTCGTTATCGTTTGTTAAAACAATAACGAAAATATGCGATTTTTGTCCGAATGCACATGTCTAGCAGCAACATTCATAATAGACTGAAGGGGGGATAGCCTATGTAAAGGTAGGATGGTGAGGGGAGAGTTGAGTAAATAAGTTGTTTGGTGTAGTTAGTCAGGAATGGGCGAATTCTGGAAATGTTGCGAAGGTTAAGGCAGCAAGATTTAGGCAGTGATTGGATGTGGGGGCTAAAGGAGAGGTCAGAGTCTGGGATTACACCCAGCGCCCTGGCATGTGTGGAGGAACCAATGGAGGGGATCGGGGAGGAGGAAATATTACAAGCTTAGTTTTAGAAAGATTGAGTTTGAAGAAGTGGTGTGACATCCATACTGATATGTTGCTCAGAATGAAAGTTATTTATGTATTTTAGGCGGCTAATATTATGTCAGAAAAAATTATCATATTTTTGTTTGACTCCATTTTGCGGTCTCTCATTCTTGTTTGTGGCTTTGTGTTTTTAACTGATGTCAGATTGTAGCAATTGTAGTTATGTGAGAGGGCCTCTTTAACAAACACGACTCTTCATCTGCAATTCTTTTCTAAACATCTTACGATCTTTATGACTACCTTCAAAATCCACCCAACAGGTGCTTTTTGCTAAATGAGAAATCTCTGGGGTTTTTCCTACCAGTACCAAATTCACTTGACCAGCCTGACATCCTCCAAATGGACAAAGGTTAGGTCTCCCCTGAGCATCGAGAGTAAGGATGAGCTCAGGCATGAACTTCAGACACGAGTCCAAACACACCTCAGCTATACCGTTGGGAAGCTTACAAACCCAACAGCCAATCATAGAGGCGAAGGCGTTCACTGCAGCTGCATGTATGCAAGGGGTGTGTATACCTGCGGTTGCAGTGTGGTTAGTGCCCCCACCAACTAAGATTGGCTATTGGCTCGACAGCTTCCCAACGAGATAGCTGAAATGGGTTTAGACTCGTGCCTGAACACACATGAGGTCATCACTGATTGAGAGCAATCATGACGCTCTCTGGATGGAGAGAGACTTGAGCTTCATTCACACAGGCACTTTTGCCGTACAGTGTGAATGAGTTGTACATTTATGCAGCTGTAGCTGCTGGTGGTTGTGTGCAGGCAGCCTACGTTACTTTGAGGATGCAGCGGGGTGAATGGACACCCCTGTACATCCTAGTTTGACAGGTGTGCAGGGGGAAGGCCCGGTGTCTTGTCGAGAACTGTCCTTCATCGGATAGTGTCCACCCTGTACTGCGCTTGCGCAGTACGGAGGACAAAAGAGGACGCCAAAAGTCTCCGAAGATGAATGGCACCTGCACACTTAATAGTACCTTCTGCCCTGAGTCCAGGTTCAAGCCCCACCATCCAAGTGGACATTGAGTTAGAATAAAAATATGCAGAGCGAAGCAAGGCCGTGTCCGAAGCGTGGCGAGCGAAGCAAGCCCGCGAGGGGCCCTGTTACAAAGTGCTGTTTTACATCATCTTTGAAATTGCACAGCATTCATGCTGGGGTGTCAATGTTAAAGCGGAGTTCCACTCAAAAGGGGAACTTCTGCTTATCTGCCTCCCCCCCCCCTCCAGTGCCACATTTGGCACCTTTCGGGGGGAGAGGGGAACGGGTACCTGTTTTTTTTTTTTTTACAGGTACAGTTCCCCACTTCTGGGAGAGCGGCCCGTGCCCCAGTCACCCGGAAGCTCAGCCCCCTCCTTCCTTCGCCTCTGGACCAATTAGAAAGCGCAGCGCACTTCGCACATGCGCAGTAGGGAACCAGCTGTGAAGGAATGACGGCGGCTGCAACCGACAGCCGATCTAAAGATCGGCTGGGGTGCTGACATGGCGGGCTCCCTGGACAGGTAGGTGTCCATATATTAAGTCAGCAGCTGCAGTAGTTGTAGCTGCTGACTTAAAATTTTTGCGTGCAGGGCGGCTGGACCTCCTCTTTAAGCAAACAACACCACAAAATGGTTCGCAACACGCAGTGCGATTGACAGGATTGGATTGCATAGGGGTGAACACCCATGCTATCCAATTCCAGTGCGGGGGGAAAAAATAGGGTCTTGCACCTTTTTTTCATGCGGATGTGGTGCAATTTGAGCCATACAAATGAATGGAGCCAGAAGGGATGTCAGCCAAGCAAATCTCTTAACAGGAATGCAGGAGAGCGTCTCTGTGATGTTGACTAAGGGGACGGCAGAGATCCTCGGGGCTGGACGACTTAAGTAGGCAGGACTGATGAGCAGGATATTATCAATAGCTGAGTAATGGCTCTTTCACACGGACGGTCTGTATGTCCGTTTTTCATCCTTCCGTTTTCAGATGCAAAACGGTCATACATGTATTCCTATGGTATAGCGGGTGTCAGCGGATGAACATCCGCTGACACCCGATCTCGTCCGTGCCCGCTATGGTCCGTTTCTGTAGACGGAGGAAAACCCTATTTTTCCATCCGTCTGCAGAGCGGATCGGATGACGACGGACTTTACGGTCCGTCGTCACCCGATCTACCATAGCGGCCAGCTCAGAGAAGGAAGGGCTGGGCCCAGCCCTGACATTAAATATATTTGAAGAATTTTCAGGGGTTTGTCCTACTATCTTTTGCAATCTGTCGTTCGTTGATTTCCTTTTTACATATTCTGTTATATTCATTGTAACATTTAAACTATGATAGCGTTTCTACATTTTTATATTTTTTAAAAGATTAAAAATATTCCCTCCCAGTCTAAGTCCTAGGGAGCAGCCCTCATCGTTGGAAAATTTGCTCTCTTAAAGTTAAGTGTATTTATCTTACCCGTATGTGTTTGTTGCTTACAGCTAACATTAAATTAAATCATGTTATGGTCACTACTACCCAGATGCTCTTTTATATCAAAAAAATCAAAGGGATATTGATGGGCTTGCTGCGTGCATAGCAAATTATAATAATTTCTATGTGGACTCTTTTGTTCCAAGAGTTGTTCATTGTTTTTTAAATATTACACTGTGAACCATGAAGGACTTCAAGGATATTTATAACTCCAAAGATATTCATAACTCCAAGAATATGTCTTTTAGAGCTATAGGGAGGAGTTACAAACGATCCAGAGGGACCTGAAAACAAAGATTAGAGAGACTAAGTGTCAGGAGCGTCTAGCGCTCGTGCTTTTCATTCCAGCATCCAGGGTTGGGTTGTGGCATTCTCATTGTCTGTCTGTCCACCTGCAAGGTCATCGATGTGGCCAATCTCTGGGTGGAGACCAGATATGATTTAAGCCAGCCAAACCTTCAGTCTTGCGCTTGTGATAAAGCGCGTATTACCTGTTCAAGCTCCGTGTCTGTCTGCCCTGCTCTGCTAGATTGGATTTCCCTGTGTATGACCTTTGATCGGATAAAGACTATTCTCTGAAATCTGCCTGCCTTTTACTTGGACTGTCATTGAACCACTCTGCCTGTCTGCCAACCTGTCACGGTTATGCAATAATCTTCCCCTGTTTGCTTACCTCTCCTCATGTGTTCAGACTAAGAGGCCAGCCACTCTCACCTGGTGGTTTTTATAACCTCTCCTCTAAGCATGGCTCCACCCCAGGCCCTATCAGGGAAACCTATATTAACCTGTGCACTGCAAGCCAGTGGTGCTGATCAACCATTGTGTATCCATGGTGTGTTCGGCTTCCTGGTTCCTGCTTGCCGTGTGCTCTGTTTGTCTCTGTTACCGACCTTGGCGTGTTCTCAACGATTCCTGTCTGCTTGTGACCTTGACCCTTTGGCATGTCCCCGATCCATCCCTGTCTGCCTGTGACCCTGAACCTTTGGCGTGTACTCTGTTGTTCCTGTCTGCTAGTTACCCTGACCTCTGCCTTATCCCCTTACTATCCTTGTCGTTCCAGCCTGCTGCTTCCTTCTCCTGTAGTCTACTGTGAGCGTGAGCTGTGAGACCCTGGGGGCCTCGACCTGGAGCCAGACTGCAGCAAAGTCCATCCTCACCACTAGAGGCTCTGGCGAACACCTGCTGGCTCTTAGACTCCGCGCCCTGGGGAATCTATGCTCTTGCTCCCACTGGGATCTGTGTTAGTGATCCAGTAGACCTGTGTCTTGAATCTCCCTGATTACAATCCGCAGCAGTCAGTCCTAAGGTCCACTACCTAGCGGTGCACTTCCGATTCCTACTGAGTGCACCTGTCACCTGGTCTCAGGTGACCTGACACAACCACAAGTACCTGTTTGCCTTGCTCAGTTCACGCATGCCCTGGCGTGGTAGCCAGACACTATAGCAGTGTGTATAAATCCTGGGGGCAACCGAGTACCGGTCTGCCTCCTTGCCTTATGGGAAAAGGGGCTGCTATGGGTGAAGAACACAGTAGCCAGCTATAGGTTACCACCTGCATTTGGGGTAAGTGTGACATTATCAAAAGCCTTTAACTAAATAAAAAAAATTTCAGTGAAGATGTACTCTACTCAGGCTCATTTTTTTGCTGAGGAGAGTGGCAAACTGACACGCCAAGATGAGGAACTGTCTTTGCACGTAAACGCACCTCTAGCAGTAACGCAGAAGCCAGAGCCCAAGGTAAACTCGCCTGACCATTTTTCTGGTGACCCCCATATGTTTTCCAACTTTAAAAATAGTTGTATGCTATACTTTAAGCATAAGTCACGCTCTATTGGTTCTGAAGCACAGCGGATTAACCAGATTATTACATGGTTGCAGGGGGACCCCGAGTCCTGGGCTTTTAGCCTCCCCACAATAAACCCAGCCAGAGGGTCAGTTGAAGCTTTTTTCAAGGCCCTAGTTTTACTCTATGATGATCCTAACCGTGCCCACTCAGCTGAAACTAACCTTAGGTCATTACGTCAGGATAAACGCACCGCTGAACAATACTATTCTGATTTCTCCCACTGAGCACCTGGCTCTAGGAAGCCAGTTTGGGTTAGGCTTATCAGACTCCATCAGTAGTACACTACCCTGAACCAAGGTCCTTGAAAGAAGCCATGCAAGTAGCCATCCGTATAGACAGGCGTTTACGGGAAAGGCGTGCTGAGAGGTTTGTTTCTTTGCCCCTAGTACGCTGCCAATTTCTTCTTCATCGGGCCTTCCTGAGCCCTCTAAACCTCTCCTGGAGGATGAGCCCATGCAAATTGGCACTACCCATTTATCCTCTGGAGGAAAAGGCTAGAAGAGTATACCAGGGACTCTGCTTATGTTGTGGCAACCATGGCCACTTTGTTGCCAGCTGGGAAATGCCAGGAGTCTAGTGCTGGTTGCATGGTTTGCAGGAAATATATTCACACCATTCCCCCATCAACACAGATAGTGCTGACAGGGGAATCCCTCCTGCCGAGCAGCCACTTGCAGGAAACGCAAGCAAATCTGGCAGGCTGGTTGTGCCCAAGTTGATCGATCAATTAACTTAGTAAATTTAGCCTGCCCATTAAAGACTGTACACACAAGAAAATCGTACAAAAAAAAATTCACACAAGAAAATCGTACAAAAAATACTGCTTTCAAAGTGATTGTACAATAATATGATTGTTTGTACACCGCTTTTACCCTAAATTATCCAAAGGGACAAACACGAACATTTTTCTTGTACGATACCACATTGTACAATTTTTGTCCAAAAATATAATAAAATTACAATACAACACATTACATCACTTCTGAATTTTAATTCTGTCGTACGAGAATTTTCGAACTTTAGTAAACCCTTCATTTTCGAAATGGAAACTAGAATGCAAAAAAAAAAAAAGAACGATCATTCGTCTTATAATCTCATTGTGTGTACCAGGCTTTAGACTCCATATCCTGCACATAGGTTGGGCCACAGGGGAGATTAGTTCCTGATCCCAGACCTGCATCCGGAACTGCATTAAAACTGATGACCAGTTGCCCATTTGTAACTCTTTTGTGGCCAGTAAAAGTCATGTGCCTTTATTACAGTCCTACTTGGATCCTGTTTATGACAATTTTCCCAAGTGTGACTCCAGTTTGCATAACCATTTGCCTTTATATGACTCTGTTGTATCAAAAGACACTGACAAGTTTATTGAATCCTCCACAGGCCACGTCTCCAACCAATTGCCTCAGTCTGAATCTTTTCCTCCCAGAGGCCGAACTTACCCGTTGTCTCACAGCCTTGAGCTCTGGAAACCATCTCTAAGTTTCACAATATCTTTCCTCCAGCAAAGTAATCCGTGGACCTCCTTCTGTGGAATGGCAGATTGGCAAGCTCAGATCATGGGTTGCAGACCCGCCATCCCAGACCACCTGTGTTGTTAATGAAGCCGGCAAAGCAAGCAGCTGTGGAGCAGAGGTGTATAAGCTGATGCTTCCTGTATAGAGCCGTCTCTTGCCACAGGCGGAGTGATACCAAATGCACTCTGCCGTGGACAGAAACAGCAGGCAATACCTGAATGGAAGACTGTTATTAAAGGTCAGTTTATTACTAAAATTGCAGTGTATACAGTATATGGCCATATCTGCGCAGTGGTTACTGGGCTGCTTTCAAACTGATCCGCAGGAGCATTGCCCCCTAAGGCTACCTGCACTGAGGCATCGACTTCTGTTTATTACCTGTGGGTTATGGTGTGCTTTCAGAAAGTGCACCACACCTGCAGGATATAATAGACACAGGTGCATGTGGTGCATTAGTGTGAAAGGCTCCTTTCACACAATCGGTCCGACTCAATCGAACCCTCCATTCACCTCTATGAAACGGCAGATGTAAACAGATTTGTGTCCTTTTGGCCTATCTCCAATCTGATTCGCTAAAAAAACAGAAGGCGGATCAACCCCCTTCCGTCAGGGTGGATCGGATTGGAGGACTCATAGAGTAGAGTGGACTGTGTCCGTGTCTGTTCTGCACGGACCTGTCATCTGCCTGCTCTGCTCATTGTGGCCCGCGACCGATCACCAAGTCGGTTAAGTGGCCCTCACTCTTCAAAAGGTTGGGCACCCATGCCCTAGAAGAACACAGTAGCCAGCTATGGTGTCTGACCACCTGGGTTTGGGGACACTACGGAGAAATATGGGGTAAGGAGCAAACTCCAGCAAAGCAATGGGAGACAGGTCTGGAGTGACATGAGAACCATTACAAGTTTCAGGTCGGCTGGTGGAGGGACTGGGGAGGTGTGGAGCGGGCAAATTAATTGAACCTGTTTTTTAACAGGTTTGATTCAGTGGATCTTGGCTGGCCTCCCTCAGATTTAACACAGTGCTGTAAACGGGCAGTGTTGAGGCAAGTACCCTCCATTCCTATACTAGCTGTCCTCCTTCCTTTAGTGCAGCTGTCCTTTTCATAAGAACAATTCCACTCCTCCACCACAGAAAATCACAACACAGTATTTTACAGCTGATCACATGAGTAGTGAGCTGAGGGGACTTAAGGGAGGAAAATGGCTGGCCCTGATACATACCTCCCAACTTTTTGAGATTGGAATGAGGGATACCTACCGGCACACCCCTTGCCACACCCCCTTAAAGGAGAATTGTACAAAAAAACAAGATTGGTTAAACCCACAAGTGCTTTTTTTGTCTGCTGAAAACGGGTCACAGGAGTGCAGAACGAACTCCCGTCCTGTGAACCACAGAAGTACAGCTACATGAGCTTTGGCTGTACTTCTTTAAATCTTTCTCCTGCTGCAAGTCTGCTATAGTATGGTCAAATAATTCCAGACTCCTCGGTTTGTGGGCCTTTGGCATCATTAGCAGATGAAGAGGGTGCATTAGTAATGCTGATATGTAGGAAAGAAAGGGTTACTTCCTCTTAATGTATAACCCACCCTGCAAGTGAAAAGAGAGATTTTCTCTAGTATTCAGGAGAAGGAAGGGATTTAGTTGTTGTGGTGGCATTATAGAACTCAAAATGTAGAAGGACTGTATGTAGGTTCTCCCCACCTTTCACTTTGAACATTGTTAAAGAAGTGCTGTGGCTTGGGCTGACTTACCATTCCTAAGGATAGTTTAATGTTGCTATTTAATATACTTTCCCATCACTTTGGAAGTGAAGTTAAGAAGTTAATTACAGAAATCAGCCTCCGTGTAGCCTGTTATGACTAAGGAGTAATATGTGCGACTAAAAATGAAGTTTGAGGGTTGAATGTGTGTTGCTTTTTGTGCTGTACAGGACGCAATGGATGAGTCCTGGGTGGGAGGTATGTGTCCCTGTTGTTTGGGGTGTGGTCCCTTTAAGGGGGACAACAAGAAAAAGTGCAAAGTACTCAGGGATTCTCACCCTTATAGGGTGAGGGGTTCTAGGGTGATCCAGCAGAGTGGGAAACTGATTTACAGTGTTCTTAAGATTGGTCAGTCCTGACATGGGCCCTGGAATTCAGAGTCTCAGTGAGATTTTGGGTGGAAAAGAGACTTCATGAGGTGTTGTGTGGAGCATTACACACTGGTGAGAGGGCTGTGTGCTGCTTGGTTAATGAGACACTGCTAAGCTGTGGTTATCCATTATTTGGACCCCTGTAGCAGGCAGGGATTTGAAACCTTAAAGGGGTTGTAAACCCTTGAGTTTTTTCACCTTAATGCATCCTATGCATCCCATAATTCCCATGCCGGGGACACGCTCTTCCCCTCTGCCCATTGTCTTGGCTCTTGATCGGATAGATGGATATCAGCACAGCCATTGGCTCCCGCTGCTGTCAATCAAATCCAATGACACTGACGACGGGGGGCGGGGCCGAGTCCAGCATTCTGCATCTATGAACACAAATGCTGGCCTCGAGAGGATGCCTGCAAGGTAACCCCCCCGGGAGAGCACTTTTCCTAGGGGGTTATACGATGCGGGAAGGAGCTACCAGCGCCGCCGGGGGACCCCAGAAGTCGAGGATCGGGCCACTCGAACTGCACAGTGGAGGTAAGTATGACATGTTTGTTATTTAAAAAAAAAAAAAAAAAACTTAGCTTTACAATCACTTTAACCAGTTCCCAACCGCCCATAGCCAAATGACAGCTACAGGGCGGTTGGATAACCCTGGGAGGTCGTACAGAGATGTCCTCCCAGAATCCCGGTCTCGCGCGCCCCCTGGGGCGGGCACCCGAAAACATCCGTGACCGCCGGGTCCACAGGACCCAGTGCATCACGAATCACTGTAAACGGCTGCTGATCGCGGCCGTTTACCACGCGATCGCTGTCAAATGACGGAGCGATCACTTGTTAACAAACCTGTCATGTCATGATGCCGGTTCCTCCCTCCCCTCTCTGTACCGATCGGTACAGTGGAGGGGAGAGAATGGTGTCAGCAGCACTGTGGGCTGGATCTGTAGTGCCCATAGAGCTGCTCTGTGACAATTGCAGTCACATCCACCAATCCATCCATCCATGCTCAGCCATCCCTCCATACTCTGCAATACCCTGCCAATACTCTGCAATACTCTGCAATAACCAGCCATACTTTGTAATACCCAGCTGTACCCTGCAATACTCTGCCATACCCAGCCAATACTCTGCAATACCCAGCCATACTCTGCAATACTCTGCCGTACCCTGCAATACCCAGCCAATACTCTGCAATACCCAGTCATACTCTGCAATACTCTGCCATTACTCTGCAATACCCAGCCATACTCTGCAATACCCAGCCATACCCAGCCATATTCTGCAATACCCAGCCATAATCTGCAATACCCAGCCATAATCTGCAATACCCAGCCATAATCTGCAATACCCAGCCATACTCTGCAATACCCTGCCATACTCTGCCATACTCTGCCAATACCCAGCCATAACTCTGCAATACCCAGCCATAATCTGCAATACCCAGCCATACTCTGCAATACCCAGCCATACTCTGCCATACTCAGCCATACTCTGCAATACTCAGATACCCAGCCATACTCTGCAATACCCAGCCATGCTCAGCATCAGTGCAGACACCCCCTCAGTGCAGGACCCCCCCTAGCAGTACAGACACCCCCCCCCCCCAGTGCACCCCATCCCCTCAGTACAGACACCCTTCCAGTGCAGGCCTCCCCAACATTACAGACCCCCCAACAGTGCAGACCCACCCCCCTCAGTGCAGACCCCCCTCTGTACAGATACCCCCCTCAGTACAGATACCCCCAGCCACCCCCCCACTCTGCAATACTCTGCAACCAGTGCACTCTGCAATACCCAGCCAATACTCAGACCCCCCCCACCTCAGTGCAGACCCCCTTAGTACAGACAATCCCCATTACAGACCCCCCCCCCCACCTCAGTGCAGACCCCCTTAGTACTCGGTGATACCCAGCCATACTTGGTGATACCCAGTACAGACACCCCCACCTGTGATACCCAGCCATACTTGGTGATACCCAGCCATACCCAGCCATACTCGGCGTTACCCAGCCATGCTCGGCCATACCCAGCCATGCTCGGCCATGCTCAACCGTACTCGGCCTCTGTATGTGGCCAGGCTGTGGAAGTCTCACACATGTGGTATCGCCGTACTCAGGAGGAGTAGGAGAATCTATTTTGGGATGTCATTTTTGGTATGTACATGCTATGTGTTAGAAATATTGTATAAATGGACAACTTTGTGTTAAAAAAAAAAAAAAAAAAAGCATTTTAACTACTTCCATATGACGTCCTTGACTTTGTGCGGGGATATCTGAATGATGGGTGCAGCTACAGGCATCATTCAGATATAAGCTTTTTCAGCCGGCGATTCCCTACACCATAAGAATGATCATACCAGCTGTTCCACTGCTTGATCATTCTTACGAGAGGCGACGTCCCCCCCCCTCCTGCCGCTCCCTCCGGTGCTTCTATCGACTCGCCAATACGATCGAAGCCAGGATCGTTTTTTTATTTTATTTTAGGCTTCCCAGCCTAGAGATGAGATGTGGGGTCTTATTGACCCCATATCTCACTGTAAAGAGGACCTGTCATGCCATTTTCTATTA
Source organism: Lithobates sylvaticus (assembly GCA_028564925.1). Lineage (NCBI taxonomy): Eukaryota > Metazoa > Chordata > Amphibia > Anura > Ranidae > Lithobates > Lithobates sylvaticus. The sequence continues at coordinate 453,003,367 of CM053026.1, read as the reverse complement.
CATGGAATTTTTACATTCCTTGTAATAGGAATAAAAGTGATCAAAAAAATAAATTTTTGGGGAAAAAAGTGTCAAACTAAAATAAATAAAGTAAAATGAACAATAAAAAAAATAATAATTTTTTAAATGGCCCCTGTCCCCGTGTGCTTGCATGCAGAAGCGAACGCATACGTAAGTCCCGCCCACATATGAAAACGGTGTTCAAACCACACATGTGAGGTATCGCTGCGACCGTTAGAGCGAGAGCAATAATTTTGCGCCTAGACCTCCTCTGTAACTCAAAACTTGTAACCAGTAAAAAAATGTAAAGCATCACCTATAGGTATTTTTAAGTAGCGAAGTTTGGCACCATTCCACGAGTGTGTGCAATTTTGAAGGGTGACATGTTGGGTATCTATTTACTCGGCATAACTTCATCTTTCACATTATGCAAAAACATTGGGCCAACTTTACTGTTTTTTGTTTTTTTTAAAGCACAAAACATTTTTTTCCCAAAAAAATGCGTTAGAAAAATTGCTGCACAAATACCGTGCGAGATAAAAAGTTGCAACGACCGCCATTGTATTCTCTAGGGTCTTATCATATATAATATTTTGGGGTGTCAATGTAATTTTCTAGCAAATAAATGATGATTTTTACATGTAGGAGAGAAATGTCAGAATTGTCCTGGGTGCTCCAGAACGCCTGCAGGTGCTCCCTGCATGTTGGGCCTCTGTATGTGGCCACACTGTGTAAAAGTCTCACACATGTGGTATTGCCATACTCGGGAGTAATAACAGAATGTGTTTTGGGGTGTAATTTGTGGTATGCATATGCTGTGGGTGAAAAATAACCTGCTAATATGACAATTTTGTGAAAGGAAAAAAAAAAAGAAAAAAAAATCTTGATTTTGCAAAAAATTGTGGGAAATAATTACAACTTCAAAAACCTCACCATGCATCTTTCTATATACCTTGGAATGTCTTCTTTCCAAAAAGGGGACATTTGGGGGGTATTTGTACTTTTCTAGCATGTTAGGGTCTCAAGATATGAGATAGGCCGTCAGTCATTCAAGTGTGATCAATTTTCAGATATTGGCACCATAGGTTGTGGACTCTATACCTTTCACAAAAAACAAATAATGTACACCAATTTGTACTTATTTTTACCAAAGATATGTAGCAGTATAAATTTTGGCCAAAATTTATAAAGAAAAATTACTAATTTGCTAAATTTTATAACAGAAACAAAGAAAAATTATTTTTTTTATTTTTTTTACAGAATTTTCGGTCTTTTTTCTTTTATAGCGCAAAAAAAAAAAAAAACAGAGGTGATTAAATACCACCAAAGAAAGCTCTATTTGTTTGACAAAAATTTCATATAGGTACAGTGTTGCATGACTGAGTAATTGTCATTTAAAATGTGAGAGCACCGAAAACTGAAAATTGGTCTGGTTAGGAAGGGGGTTTAAGTGCCTAGTGGTCAAGTGGTTAAGGCTGCTTTCACACTGGGGCAGGTGGGCGTTGGCAGTAAAACGCTTTTACCATAATTTTAGCGGTGCTATTCGGCGGAGCGATCTTAACCCCCACTAGCGGCTGAATAAAGCGTTAAATGTGCCCGTGTAGCGCCACTGCCGAAGCATTTTGCAGGCGCTTCGGCAGCGGTGCTCATTCATTTCAATGGGCAGGAGCAGTGGAGGAGCGGTGTATACACCGCTCCTTCACCACCCCAAAGATGCTGCTTGCAGGACTTTTTTTAACGTCCTGTCAGCGCATGGCCCTAGTGTGAAAGCACTCGGGCTTTCACACTGGGACTGCAGGGAGGTGTTTTTCAGGTGCTTTACAGGCGCTATTTTTAGGCCAAAAGCGCCTGAAAAACGCCCCAGTCTGAAATGGGTCTAAAGGACAAGTGTATGGTGGCGGTGAGCTGAAAGTGTGCTTTGTTCCAGAGACTTATGGACTGTTTTTTGTTTATTTTTCACTTATCGTTTGGCAATAAAAACTGTTTGCTTTTAGGCTGCTCTCACACCGGAGCGGTGCGGGCGGCGGCAGTAAAGCAGCGTTATATTTAGCGCTGCTTTACCGTCGTTTTAGCCGCTAGCGGCCGAAAAAAGGTTAAAACCCCCCCGCAAAGCGCCGCAAAGCGGCACTTTGCCGGCGGTATCCCCGCAGTGTCCCATTGATTTCAATGGGTAGGAGTGGTATAGGAGCGGTGAATACACCGCTCCTTCACCGCTCCAAAGATGCTGCTAGCAGGACTTTTTTTGCCGTCCTGCTAGCGCACCGCTCTGGAGACACAGCAGCAGCTGTTTCAGCTGTTTCAGGTCGGTTTGCAGGCGCTATTTTTAGCGCAATATCGCCTGCAAACCGCCCCAGTGTGAAAGCAGCCCTACCAATACGGCTGTCTGGGGATCCGAACCCCCTAAGGCTGCATTCACACTACAGCATTTTGAATAGTGAGCAGATTTGCCACGAATCTGCCCGCGATTTGACAGCGCCGATGTGTGAATGACAAATCGCGGGACCGGCATTTGAAATGCCATTCATTTGAATGACACCTCCAAATCGCAGTGCGGGTCTGCCGCAATTGTCGCAATGCAATTGCGGCAATCCGCATCGTGGGAAGCATATCGCCCCAAAGTAACTGAAGTTTTTTTGGGCGACATGCTTCCCGCGATGCAGATTGCCGCGATTGCAGCGCGAAAAATCGTGCGACAATCGCGGCAGACCCACACCGCGATTTGAGGTCTTCAAATGGATGGCATCTCAAATGAAAGTCCCGCGATTTGTCTTTCACACATTGGCGCTATCAAATCGCGGGCAGATTCACGGCAAATCTGCCCACGGTTCAAAGCGCTGTAGTGTGAATGCAGCCTAACACACTCCAACCTTTACAATCGTCCCTAGAAAGAAGAAATAGATTAAAATATCCTATCCCACCCACAAAAATATATAAACTGTAAAATATTACCTCCAAAAACAAAAGCTCACGCTCTGTTAAACCCTAGCAGAAAAAAAAAAAAAAAAAAAATGTTACATTAAAGAAAAAAACATAATACTGTAAATAAAAGTAAAAAGGCTGTAAAGAGGTGGCACAGAGGATAGCAAGAAAGCGCATTTGTTGCTGATCCAGAAAAAAAGTCTTAAGATAGTTGGGTCTAAAGAATTACAAACACATAGACTACCATGCTGCAATCCAGAGTGTAGCACTGTATATCTTCCTGTGCTCTCCCTACACAGATATGTCAGTTTTAACTAACCAGCTTCAGCACACACTGACAATATGGTTACTGAAAAACATCTCTTTAAAGTGAGGGGCTGGCTTTTCCATTCCTTCAGATTATTGGCTCTTAGGGGCCAGTTATGCAGTGAATTATGAGTTTGGCTATAATTTTCAGCCATTTATTCGTAATTTTGCTGAGCCCCAAAAAAACAGGAAATCCTCCTTGGACCCAGGGTTTCGTCAAACCTGAATCTCACCCCTATCTGTATCATCTACTAGTATTATTATTATACAGGATTTATATAGCGCCTACAGTTTACGCAATGCTTTACAACATTAGGGCAGACAGTACATTTACAATTCAATTCGATACAGGAGGAATCGGAGGCCTCTGCTCACTTACAGCCTAGGAGGGTCAAGTGATACGAAGGGTAATAACTGTTGGGGATGAGCTGATGAAGAAAATAAAAGTGCAGTTGTTAGGTGGAGGCAGGGTAGGTTTCTCCAAAGAGAAAAGTTTTCAGGTTGCAATATTTCTGCCACATAATGAGACCTGTTGTCTCACAGCAGTAAACCTGATTACACAGAGCACCTATTTTGAGTGTACACTAGTTGCCATGTAAAATCCTAGGATACCTTGAGTGTAGTACCTGCTTTCAGACTTAAACTTGTCTGCCTCTGCGTCTTCATCTGAAGCCCCTTCTGGGGTTTCTGGGGTTTGTACTCACTAGGGATTGCCATTGCATGTGGTTCCTGCCTTAATTTTCCTTAACCACTTCAGCCCCGGACCAATTGGCAGCCAAAGGACCAGGCCCCTTTTTGCGATTCGGCACTGCGTCGCTTTAACTGACAATTGCGCGGCCTTGCGACGTGGCTCCCAAACAAAATTGGCGTCCTTTTTTTCCCACAAATAGAGCTTTCTTTTGGTGGTATTTGATCGCCCCTGCGGTTTTTATTTTTTGCGCTATAAACAAAAATAGAGCGACAATTTTGAAAACAATGCAATATTTTTTGCTTTTTGCTAAAATAAATATCCCCAAAAAATATATAAAAAAACATTTTTTTCCTCAGTTTAAGCCGATACGTATTCTTCTACATATTTTTGGTAAAAAAAATCGCAATTAGCGATTATTGATTGGTTTGCGCAAAAGTTATAGCGTTTACAAAATAGGGGATAGTTTTATAGCATTTTTATTAATATTTTTTTTTTTTACTAGTAATGGTGGCGATCAGCGATTTTTATTGTGACTGCGACATTATGGCGGACAAATCGGACATTTTTGACACATTTTTGGGACCATTGTAATTTATACAGCAATCAATGCTATTTAAATGCATTGATTCCTGTATAAATGACAGTTGTAGTGAAGGAGTTAACCACTAGGGGGAGGGGTTATGGGCTGTGACGTGTGTTGTGTTTTTTACATTAGGGGCGGGGCTGACATCTTATGTCATTGATTGGCTTTCCCGATGACCGGGAACAGCCAATCAGTGACAGGCAGAGTAGGAAGCGCGGGGAGAGGTTTGTTTACACATACCTCTCCCCGTTCTTCAGTTCCGTGACCCGATCGCGGGACACCAGCGGCGATCGGGTCCGCTGGTCCCGCGGCCGTGGTCACGGAGCTCCCGACCGGGTCGCGAGCGCGCCACTGGCGGCGCACACGCGACCCACGGGCAGGCATTTAAAGGATCACGTACAGGTACGTGATTTTGCCTGCCCGTGTCATTCTGCTGACGTATATATGCAGTGGGCGGTCGGGAAGCGGTTAAAGTGGATGTAAACCCAATTTTTTTTCTTTTGATGCCATAATGTAGAGAATACGATTTCCTTTCATTTGAGCCCAGTCTTGCCAGACAGATTTACTTGAGGCCTGAGCAATCCTCTTTTATTGTTCAGTTAGAGAAATCTTGACAAAGTCTTGAAAACTTTGTCAAAAACGACCCCTTGCTGTGAGTGACAGGTGATTTACATATCTCATGCACTAGCCTGAGACAGGTTATCATCAGATCACTGGATGTTCTACTCTGCCCAGCTCTGACTACATACATCTCCCCTAAATCACTTGTCTGTCTAAAGTCTGCTGACTGTTCACTGCATCCCATGATGAGAAACATCCAGTCAAAACACAGTAAAGCTGGGAGAGCTGGAGGGGAGGGGGATGTGAATTGTGAACTTTTTACACAGGATGTGCCTGTCTCAGGCTAGTGCATGATATGTAAATCACCTGTCACTCACAGCAAGTGAGTGACAGGTCACCTGTCACTCACAGTTTTTGCCAAAGTTTTCAAGACTTTGTCAAGATTTCTCTAACTGAACAATAAAAGAGGATTACTCAGGCCTTGAGTAAATCTGTGTGGCAAGACTGGGCTCAAATGAAAGGAAATCGTATTCTCTACATTATGACATCAAAAATAAATAAATACATTTTTGGGTTTACATCCACTTTAAATGCAAATGTCCAGAAGTCACCCATTAGATCAGATGTCTTGGAGGGCGAGGTTTTGAAGGCAGCGCTGTCCTCAGTTTTCCCGAAAGTCACAAGTCGTTAACAAAAATAATCAGATTTAAATTTTATGTCTGTGCTAGACATTCATGGACATTAACAGCCAGCTTAAAACACATTTAACAAAAAGCAGTTAGTCCAAGCTAGAAACAAAGCGGAGCTGTTATAAACCAGCATTAGCCAGGATCTTCAAAAGACTCCTGATGAGGCCTATTATAAATAGACAGAACATAGAAAGTTTTGAACAATATACATCCTAAAGGGTACCATACACAGCTCGAAATAAATAGACAGGACTAGAAAATGGTTTAAATAATACACATCCCAAGAGATACCAAAGACAGCTAAAAAATGTGGCCAGTTCCTGCTGAATCACCCACAATTTAAGCTGTGGGTGGTGCCTGATTTTCCAATTGACTTTTCTCAAAGGAGCTGGGTGAAAAATTATCAGCCGAACAGTCGCATGCAGTCACTCTTTGGGCATTCTGACAGCCAAGGTGCCTGGTGTCAGAATTTAACAGTCAGCAGGAGAAATGAAGGAATCTATTTGAGAAGAGGCAAATCCTATACATGTTTGGCTAGCCTAATTCTTTTTAGAGTGTAAGATAAAGCTAACTATAGAATGTTAAGAATTCTTTTAAAAAGTATTCTTAAAATGCTGCCTCCCCTCCTCATACCTATTCTGCATTGCCTGTTTTAAAAAAAATCTGTGTACATACCTTCTATTTAATCTGCTCTGTTGCAGTCACATGATCCAGCAGCTCTGGCTGCCCTGTGTTAGTGAGTGGCTGCTTCAGGGGAGAGGAAGGATCTCCAATAATGGAGGGGCAAAGGGAGATAGCTCGGGACATTATGTCTCTGGAAATTTGGAGCTGTTGTCAAGCATACCCTTATACAGGGAAGTCAGAGCAACGGAATCACGTGACCACACCAAAGCAGATTGAAAATAAGGTATTTATTTAGAACTTTTTTTATACAGGGTGAAAGAAGGGGAGGAGGCAGCATTTTTAATAATAGTTATAGTTGTCCTTTACTTAAACTTTATTTCTATTAGAGCTAAACTCCATTTAATATTCCATAATTCCTGCTATTCATAAACAGTGGTTACACTTATGTATGGGAAGATGCCAATCAGCTAGGCACCAAAAACACCTGCGAGGGGGGTGCTGATAAGTATTGAGCCTTACCAAGAAAAAATTTAGTTAGGAAGCTGTAAATTGTAGGGTGTACTTGCCAATTTGTGTATATTCAATGGTGCAAAAATCAACTACCTATGATTTTAACTTATCTTTCTTTTTCAGGTCCAAATTGAACATGGCAGCACCTCCAGAAAAATGTAATGTGGCGAGCATAGGGCCATAATCAAGTTCCTGTTTCTCCAAGGGAATGGTGCGAAGCAGATCCATGATGAAATGTCACAAACTTTGGGTGACAGTGGCGCTTCATATGCAACAGTTAAATGTTGGCTATTTCGGTGTTGAAAGTGAGAAACCCAGTGGAAGGCCTGTTTCTGTCTCTGTGCCTGCAAATGTGAAAGCCATTCATGACATGGTCATGGAGGACCGCTAAATATCAGTTAAAAGTATTGCTATATATCTGGGAATATCACGTGAGAGAGTTGGTGCCATTATCCACAATGACTTGGAAATGAGAAAGCTTGCAGCAAAGTGGATCCCAAAACTTTTGACAACCGAACAAAAGAGGAAACGTGTGGAGAGAACGGTAGCTGTTTTGGAACATTTTGCAAGAAATTAGTCAGATTTCCTGGACAAACTGGTAACTGGTAATGAGACATGGATCTACTGTTATGATCCTGAGACAAAGGAACAGTCTAAGGAATGGAGGCATAGTGGTTCCCCCAGGCCAAAGAAGTTCCGTGTGCAAAGGTCAGTGCAGAAGCAAATGGCAACAGTTTTTTGGGATAAGAAGGGAGTTCTGCTGGTGGACTATCTCCAAAGGGTTCAACCATCAATGCAACATATTACTGTGCTTTATTGATAAAGCTGAGGCAAAATATCAAGGAAAAACATTAAGAAAAGCTCTCCAAAGGTGTCATCCTGTTGCATGACAACGCCTCATCCAACACTGCAAGTCAAACAATGGCAAAACTGACCTCCTTAGGCTTTCAAGTGATGCCCCATCCACCCTATTAGCCTGACCTTCTAACTATCATCTGTTCCCCAATCTCAAAAAACATCTAAAGGGACAACGTGTTCCGGAGGCAACTAATGCTGCAAATGAGTGGTTACACCAGTAGTCAAAATAATTTTATTTGCAGGGACTTAAGAAGCTGCAGAACAGATGTTGCAAGTGCATTGACCACCTGGGGGAATATGTAGAATAGTATGGCAGTTACAGCTTCCTAGCTCAATTTTTTTCTGGGTAAGGCTCAATACTTATCAGCACCCCCACATATATTACAAGATCCAGAAGGCTGATGGGGTACATTAAATCTCCTAAGAGGGATAAACATAATATCTACTGTAATTTGGTCTCTAACAATCTGTAATTTCGTTCTATGCAATAATATGTTGGTCGTCAGACTGAAATATAAATGTATTTAGAATAGTTGGCATTAAGAGTGTGTGGGCTAAGCATAATAAAATAATATAGCACACCTACAGCAGACACATCCCTCAGACTCCTTTGGAATTTGCATGGAACCAAAGACCAGGTGAATGATACTTAAGAATTTTTATCTTTTAATCCTTTTAGTTTACTGTTGTGTCTGTGTGTTTTGTAATATATTGTCTGTAAATTTTTTCTTGCACCGTTTCTAATTCAAACAATATTTTAAATAAAAAGGTATTTTGCTGCTTTAAAGAAGCTGCTGTACTTTTCCGTTCCTGTTTGGGTGTGGCAGGGATTGCGACGTTTCCTTTAAATTTCTGAATTGCAAAGCAGATGCTGTGAACAGTGCATATTTCCAATAAAACAGGAGGGCATAGCTACTATGTGTGTGTAAAGAGTTAACCACTCAGTCAGCTCAGAGCCCCCGGGGAAGTCATTCAGATAAAGCTCATACATGTAGGGCAGGTTCCCAGTGTTGTCATCACGCTTGAACACTTTTAGCTACAGGAGTGCCTGGTTCGTGGAACTGGAGTGGAGTCTATAGCGTTTTGTGGGATTTATGACATGCTGACATTTTTTCTGCCTATATAAGTGTAACCAGGTATTTTGTAATAAAAAGTGGTACTTCACTATCGTTGGGCTTTTTTTCTGTGCAGATGGAATTTTCAGCTTGATGCATCCATTTGTTATCTGGATTTATATATGAGGACGTCAGTCTAGAGTGCATTATACAAAAGCGCTTTTAGACCTTCCATTAATCTTGGTGGGGTCGATTGTGATGGTGAGCTTTTCTCCTATGGGATCAATCACTGGGTCTACAACAAAATGGTGCCCCCCAGCACACTATTGAGGCACACCAATGGTCACAAAATGTATAAAAATGGCTTCAGCTTGGTCTCCACCGTAGAGAGAACCCCACCAATGCGATTCACCCAATTTAAGGGTTAATTGTACAGGAACCACGATTAAGCCCTAAATTGGGTGAAATGCAATAGTTGGTTTTCTCCCACGAATGGAGACCAAGCTAAAGCCATTTTTATAAATTTTTTGACCATAGGTGTACCTTTACAGTGTGTTGGGGGGGTCACCATTTTGTTGTAGTCCTAGGATTGAGCCTGACAAACTTTATGTATCCCAGTTGGCACCTGGAAGTAGCATGAGCTGACCTCAGCAACATTACAGGGCATTTTGAGAGGTGCTTCTGGACGATTAATTAATCACTGGGTGTTTTTGATTTCCACTTTTTCAGCACAACAGTGGCAGGAAGATTTTCATTTGCATCTCAGGTGTCTAATCATGGACTTATAGATGTTTTCTGGACTATATTTATTTATGATGGATGTTTTGAATATTTTCTGGTATGATATTCACCTTTATAGTTCCACAGGTTTAAGTAGGCGCTCCTTTGCTATTGATTTTACATTGCATGTTTATTATTTATGAGGTAGTTGATTTAACTTTAATGGTCAGTTTTTGTTATTTTTATTATTTTTTTTTTTTAAGCTTTATTTTTGGGCGCAACACACTAGTTTTGTATTTAACTTATCAGTTAACCTACCCTCAGCCTACTGGTGATCGTCCCAGAGCTGGAAAATCTCTGCACGGGCTGCAGGTGAGTGTGTAATACGTCACATTCTGGTCATAGCAGTGGGATCTGAAAGTCTAATTGTCACAGCCCCTTTGTATTTGTAGCGGGGACACCTTTACGAGGTGTCCGCTATATGTGAAAATTTAGTTTTTTCCTCAGAACAGTAGTGGGGTTCTGAGGGTTAATTGTGCAGGGTTACTTTGGCATCAGTTTGGCTGGGCTGTACTAGGGTTCTGCCTGGTCATGGGTACACTGAGGTACACATGACAGGCCTAGAACCAGGCCTGGTTGGACGGTTTGAGTATCAGTCTTCCCCGGAGCCAATCAGTGGGTGCGTCTGGCCCCGCTGTGTAGTCTGGGGAAGGGTACTTAAGGTGCTGAAGTCACGTGTTCGGGGTTCGGCGTAGCTGCCTGTTCTTGAATCTGGACCGGGGTCGCCCCGCGAGGGGTCCCAGGCCCGGGAGCGTTTGCCGTCCCGCAACATGGTCAGTTTGACTAGCCCCACAGACCCGTATGGTCTGGGGCAAGGATTCATCTGTTCCCGAGTCTCAGAACCGGCTGGTCCGAGTCGCAGTAACTGAGGGAGGATTCAAGGCGCCCGGGTGTGCTCTCAATCTTGGAGGGGCACCGTAGCTCGTGTAAGCGACTGGGGGAGGATTCTTGGGAGGAGTGCCAACAAGCTGGCATCTCAAGAAGAGCCTGGTTGCTGGGTTGTAATGGACACTAACGAATCCACAGTTTCGCAGTACTGCCAAGGAGACAGAGAAAGTTCCAGGTACTGAGAAAAGGTTCCTATTCACTTTCGGTTGAAAGTTTATTCTGTGTCAGAGACTTTAAAAGTTTCCAGATCAAAGTGTTGACCGCCATAATCTCTGGCTAGAGATTTGTTCAGCATTGAAGTGCCCAGCTGCGAGTGGCTACTCTCTGGGTTTTTGTTAGAGACATTTCAATTGTCAGCAGTTCAAGGTGCCCGAGTTTCTTCATCCTTGCCCTCTGTTCCTATTCAAGACTATGTTTGTTGGATGTTACCCCTGCAAATAAAAACCTTCTAAAATGACTTTTATGGTGTCAGCATCCGAAGTTGTTGGGTACTAACCCTGGGAACCCCTGGACATGGATAAACAAGCCAAGCGGAGGTAACTGGTAAGCCCAAAAGTCAAGGCCGCCCCATCGAGGGTTATGGCCGCTACATATTATTTTGTACATTCTCCTGCCAATGTGCCGCCCACGTAACACATGTGCAGTGGCAAAAGGGTGAGCTTTAACACCCACATACTGCACATATGTGTTGCCGGGCAGCTGATATTTCTGTGCTGAGAGCACACTAGCTGAACACTCCCAGCACAGAGATCAAGCTGTCAAAGACTGCGCTCAGTCCAGACTAAAGATCGCTAGCCAACAGGGCCAGCTCCTGATCATGTGATCACCGTAACATGATCACCAATCCTTCTCCTTGGCTGAAAGGGGTTAATGTTTGTTAGTTACAAACAGACCTTGTTAGTTACAAACAGATCATATACCCCCATATTCTCATATTTGTGCACCAGTTTTAAACTCTTCAGTTTGTTGCACTGTACCACAAACATTGATGCTATTTCATAGAATGCTACACCCATTACATTCATTTTGGCACGCACTGCTATTGGCCCTGTCCCATCTTTGCCCTGGGCATTGGATGACCTTTGTCCCAGCACTGGTTGCGGTCATGTGCACTGCTCTATGCACACTACAAATCCCATAGTCCCTAGTTTATCTCAGGTGTGAGCAAGTGGGGGTTGCTATGTACCTACATACAGTAGGCCCGTGTAGAATAAGCGTAGTCACAATCAGGAATTCTGATCACAACAGCAAAAAAGTGGAATTTGGAGCTGCTAAGAGAAATAGAAGGTATTTTTTGGAGTTAAGAATACATACTATAGATTTTTTTTTTAAGCCAGAGTTTAATGTCACTGATGATGACTAGTGATGTCTGAGCAGAGGTACACATACACATTCCCTATATCAGCCAGCAGATGGTGCCAGCATGTGCCTAGAAGGAGTGCCTTTAAGGTACCAGAGAAGGAAGTAGCAACTCCCTACCCCTAGGCGATTAACAGCTTTTCCTTCCCTGGTTACCTTTCCTGTTCACATATTTCAATATTATAGGAAAGTTTTATTGGTAGACTGAAAACGTTTTCACCTTTTGTAATATACTGTTAGTCCAGGTTCACACTATAGCGATCTCAGACAGCGCGTGTGATTCGCACCTGCACCGCAGGTGCCGATCACATGCAATGTCTGTGCAATGCGACTTCAGCCATACAGTTGTATGGCTGAACTCACATTGGATTCACAGAAAAAAAAGTGCAGGGACTTTTTTTTTTTCCCCCACACTGGAATCTGATCGCATAGGTGTTCTCACCCCTGTGATACGATTCCTGTCCCAATCCACAGTTCACACTGCGATCTGTGAACTGATCTGGAGGTGTCATTAACATTGCATTGACACCTGCAGCGGTTCGTGTGAACTGCCTGTGGGAGAGATGCGATGTGGGAACCGGGGGTGGAGTTGCGCTGGTTCCCACATCGCTACAGTGTGAACCTAGGCTTATTCTTTGAGTGTTTTTTTTTTTTTTTCCATCATTCCAATATGCTCTACTACAGGGGTGCCCAACCAGTGGCCCGGGGGCCACATGTGGCCCGCGGAGCCCTCTGATGTGGCCCGCGACCTCCTGCTCTGGGATGTAATAGAATAGACTACTGTTATTAATAGTAAGTTTATTACTACAATCACAGTGTATATATGGGCATATCTGTTCTGCAGTGGTTACTGGGCTGCTTTCAAACTAATCCGCAGGTGCAGAGCAGTGCACTTGAGGGTTACCTGCACTGAGCCATAGGCCCCTTTCACATGGTCTGTCCGACCCAATTGGACCCTCCATTCACCTCCTAAGGAGTAGCAGATGTAAATGGACTTGTGTCTGTTTACAAACGCCTACCTCCAAACCGATCCGCAAAAAAATAAATAAAAGTAGAGTGGGCTCTATAGAGTAGAGTGGGCTGCCATGCCCCCGCTCCGCTCATTGTGGCCCACGACCGGTTACCAAGTCGCTTAGATGGCCCTCGCTCTTCAAAAGGTTGGGCACCCCTGCTCTACTAGATTGTAAACTCTTCCAAATTGTGAATCAATCTGTTATAACCTAACCTATTGTAACCTCTTCCAACCTTCTATGTTGATCCTGTATGTCCTGGTAGAGTGTAAAATTTTCCACCTTGCGTGAGAATTGTATGCCATTAGCTATCACCCTCTATCACATACTGAAGCATATTTAAGATTTTTTAATCCCCAGCTATCACCAGTAAGCAAAATCATTTTAAGACAAAAATTAACAAATTCAAACTATAATGTGAATCAGACTAACTAAACAAACAATGAAAACTAGCTGGTCTCTATAATGTATTCTCATACAAATAGCGCAACAGAACATAGTAATACGCAGTGCTACACACAGTCAGTGGTCAGGGGATTTTTTTCAAATTACATTTTACTAAGAATAAGTACTAGTCATCATATTTAGTATACTGTGTATAACACACTACCTAACAGAGAACACAATTGAATTTCAAGCACACGCAGTTTGCAAAAGAAAACAAAAAAACAAACACAATCCTATGTCTACAATTAGGCCACCCACTATAAAACAAAAACAATTCCCTAAAGTATAGTGTACAAAAAATGTTGAATAATTTATTACATTAAATCACAACTTAAACCAATATTTCACAGAAGTTCAGACTCTTACCCACACTATCAAAAATGTTATTAAATTAAAGTTTTGGTTAGAGTTGGCTATATCTACCCAAATTCTCTACTTCGCCCCCAGATGTCACTTATTTAAGCTATAGGTCATGATGGCTTTTACTTGTGTCGTAGTAAGCCCTGACATTGATCAGTGATTTCGATATTTTTCATTATGCCTCCACTGACCCCCATGTGAATCTACAATTTTTTGCTTTTGGTTGGCATGCTTCCTACTCCCTGGCAGGGCACTGGATGGGAAGGAGAACTGCAGTAGAAAGTAAGGGGGATGAAGAGGTGGCTAAGGATGCTTAAAGTGGTTGTAAACCTCAGACATGAAATATGAACAAAGCATATCCCTCTATAATGTGTACTTGTCTCAATTAGGAGCACTAAGGAGTATATTCTGTCTGCTGCTTTTTTCCTCTATCAGCGTGAATTCCTTCTGACAATTTTTCCTGACACAAAGATAAAAGGGAGTTGACATAGGAGGGACAGCCTCAGCTCTGTTCCTGTGTGCTGTATGCATGGGGGAGGTCCCTTCCCTTCCCTCCCCTCTCTCAGAGATCTCCTCACTGAGCTCTGCAGAGTGTAATTGTAGCTTTCTGACAACTCTGACAAGCTTTAAATAGCTGTTGAGAAGAGAGGAGAGCAGATAAACAGATACAACTTATGTAGGAGGATTTGTTTCTTTTTGCCACTTTTCCATAAAGGCCACATTTTTTGGAGTGCACGACTAATAGTTGTCCTGTGGACATATTCTCCCACCTGAGCTGTGGATCTTTGCAGGTCCTCCAGAGTTACCATGGGCCTCTAGGCTGCTTCCCGGCCTGTCGGTTAAGGTGGACAGCCAAGTCTTGGTAGGTTTGCAGTTACTGCCATACTCTTTCCATTTTCGGATGATGGATTGAACAGTGCTCCATGATATGTTCAAAGCTTGGGATATTTTTTTATAACATAATCCTGCTTTAAACTTCTCCACAACTTTATCCCAGACCTGTCTGGTGTGTTCCTTGGCCTTTATGATGCGGTTTGTTCACTAAGGTTCTCTAACAAACCTCTGAGGGCTTCACAGAACATCTGTATTTATACTGAGATTAAATTACACACAGGTGGACTATATTTACTAACTAGGTGACTTCTGAAGGCAATTGGTTCCATTAGATTTTAGTTAGGGGTATCAGAGTAAAGGGGGATGAATACAAATGCATGCCACACTTTTCACATATTTATTTGTAAAAAAAATTTAAAACCATTTATCATTTTCCTTCCACTTCACAATTACAGTATGTGCCAATTTGTGTTGGTCTATCACATAAAATCCCAATTAAATACATTTACGTTTTTGGTTGTAACATGACAAAATGTGGAAAATTTCAAGGGGTATGAATACTTTTTCAAGGCACTGTACATCCCATATTTTATTATTTCTTAGGGCAACCTCTATGTCCGTACACTAGTTTTTCAAAGTAAAAACATGATTTACCATCTGAATCCATGCTCGGACAGATGGAGGTCTGGGTTGAATATAATTAAAGAGGAAGTAAAGCCTCCTACCTAGGAGGCATATTCTAGGAGTGCATGCTACCGGTACTGACAGAACAGAGTATAAGAGATCTGTCACCGGTTTCCAGTATCGAGCTATGACAGGGTACACCCAAAGTCCGTGAATAAAATCAGCATTTGTGGTATTACATCTCGCGCAATTGGAGGTGGGTATGCGATGCAACATAGCATGCAATTGTACTGGTGTGAGATATTTATTATTAATTACAACCACTTTAAAGGGCAGAAAAGGAGTAGTACTGAGAGGATGTTGGAGGTGTGGTTGAATAGCATTAAGGGGGGATGATGAAAGGAGGGTCACAGTACAGGGGGGAGGATGATGAAAGCAGTGTCACAGTACAGGGGAAGTGATGATGGCAAAGGAGAGGAGCAGTACAAAGGTATACTAGATGAAAGGAAGAGGTCCAGAACAGGGGGTTCACTGATTTAGTACAGGGGGCCACTGGAAAATCACTAGGGGAGGAGTGTAGGAAGGCACTGTAGGTTAGGGTGACCAGACATCCCCGGTTTTCGGGGACAGTCCCCGGATTGAGGATACTGTCCCCGAACCAAGTCTGTCCCCGGTTTTGTCCCCGGATTGGAGTTGAACAGGAGCTGGGGCAATTTCAAAGACAGTCAGTGCAGAATTAAAAAAAAAAAAAATCTGAATTACACATTTTTTCATTATCTGTGCCCCTTTCTGATGATCATGTGCTGGTTGGAGCGGAGAGAATATTTCTTCAGTTTCGGGTGCATGCCGGTTCTGCTCCTGCTCACATGTTCTTCTGCCTTGGCTCAAGTCCCGGCCAGCCACCTGCCCATCTCCTTGCCTTGCCTGGTGGAGTGATCTTTCTCCGCTCCCCAACCAGTAGTAGCCAGGGCCCGGAGAGTAAGACTTGACAGGCTGTGAGGCGACGGGCAGAGAGTCGCTAATTTCCGCCATTACTAGTAAAAAAAAATATGTCCCTGGATTTCATTTAAAAAATCTGGTCACCTTACTGTAGGTGGGCAAGAGGAAAAGCATGTGGGTGCTAAAGGTAAATGAGAGGTGCAAAACAGGGGGCAGTAGAGACAGAAGAAAGGGCAGCAAACTTGGGGTGATGGAAATAGACGAAATATGAAGTACTGTGGTGTGCTAAAGACAAGAGAGTGTTCAGGAAGCACTGGAGGTGAATGAAAGGAACATTACAGGGGGGACAGACAGACAAGAGAAATGGTGTGATAGAGGTAAACTGCTGATTAACAGATCATTAAACTGCTATCCCACTCATTTGCTACTTCGGCCTATCAGGAAGCACTCCTTAGGCCCCTTTCACATGGACGGACCGTTCAGATCCGCCTGTCAGTTTTGACGGCGGATCTGAACGGGCGCTCCATGTTAGTCTATGGAGCGTCGGATGTCAGCGGAGACATGTCCGCTGACATCCGACCCGGTCTGATCCCCTAAAAGCAGACGTATGGCTCTACGCCCAGATCCGTCACTGGCGGATCGGATCGGGTGAGATCTGATGAAAACGGACACACTGTCCGTTTTCATCCGATCTCTCCATAGAGACCAGCGGCGCTCGCAAGCCCCTCCCCGCTCAGTGAGCAGAGAGGGACTTGTCATCCGCCGGCTCAGTGGAGATCAACGGAGAGATCTCCCGCTGAGCCGGCGGACAGAGGCGGGCTCCGTGGAAGCGGAGTCCGCCTCGTGTGAAAGGGGCCTTAGGTGATCTGGCTTGGCAAAGTGCTTCTGAGTGTGGCAAAGGACAAGATGACGAGATCTGATTTAATAGCCCAGTCAACTTGTGAGAACTTCTTGGAATCTGGAAAATATATTATCTAAATCAGATTACTATAAAATGAATGGGTTGTCTGGGAACATTGATATTTTATACAGGAACATGCACTCAATATAGCAACATGTATAACAAGTTGGCATGTGGTTTAAAAATTTGCAATTCACGGCATTTTTAAAGGGACACGTATATGTAACTTGAGTGGGACCTGCAGGTCAGTGTATGCAAAAACTGAGCACAATGCCTCTTACCGCATTCGCCCCAGCAGGTTCAAGCCTCTCCTGTTTGGAAGTCCCTCCTGTACAGTCTCTAAGGGAGCTTCTATGGAGGGAACCCCCATGCTGGTGGTCTCAGGGGGCGTCGAGGATTCCGGCAAGTAAAACAAGATTTAAAGAAGCTTTAATTTTGCTGTGGGCTCCCTTATCTTTACCTTCTCCTTCCCCAAAAAAAACATTTACCTGGATGATTTGTTTTTTCCTGTGTTTGGCTATGTATGGGTTAAGTCTCTAATCTCCCAATAACAGTATGTGCAGCATGAAGGACTTAGAGCAATAGCTACAGCAGTCCGGTGTTATTAAAAAAAAAATAGGATGTGTATTGTACTTACACTGGGCTGGCTGGCCCTTGTTGTCCTGTTGCTCAGCGTGGTGTGGTGTACCGGCGCGTCCCCGCATCGCCCATGCGCATTACAGGGTAAAAAAAAAAACTATATATATATATGTAGGTGTATTATGCCCTGATCCAAGATGGCGCAGGGACACTCGGGACGCATCTGCGCATGCGTGGAAACGTCATTTAGGCGCCGGAATGGCGCCAGATTTAAAAACAGGAAATTCTACTGTGAAATCCCTGTGCAAACTCTGCATGCTGGAAAGAAACAGAAAACTTACTGCTCTGCAAACAAACAAGACTTCTAAAGACTCAAGGTAAGCCCCTATCTGGGTAGATCTCCTAGAGCCCCAATTAACAAAGTGCAAAGTATGTATGTATGTGCAAATAATTGAATAAATTAAATAATTAATAAAAAAAAAAAAAAATCAAATTAAAAGAAAAGAAAGTGTGTATGTATACGTATATGTGCGTATGTATACATATGTATATATGTATATATATATGTATATGTGTCAAAAAAAAAAAACTATATATATATATGTACGTTTATTTTATCTTTTCCCAGACTGCCCTGTCTCCTTCTTTTCTCCCTATGGAGCCCACTGCCCACGCAGACCGCCATCAGCAAACTAGGTAAGAGGCTTGACCAGTAGGTAAGTATTGAAGGGGAGAAAAAGGAAGCAGATGCAAGGATGGCGACAGAGCTCATAAGAGAGTCAGTGCGGGAGTCGCTACTGGAAACCACAGTACCACTAATGGACAAGGCTGCGCCCAGTACATCCTCGGCGGAACCACTTCACGCCCAGGCCTCGGATTTCCCCAGTTCTGAGGACGAGGTCCAAGAAGTCTCAGCAGGGTTCGATTTTTCTCTGGTAGAGCCTTTCGCCAAATCAGTCAAAGAGGCGATCGGCTGGGAAGATGACAAGGCAGAACCCCAAAAGGTTCGGAAATATTTTCCAAACTTAAAGAGGGATCCGGAAACTTTTCCTTTTATAGAGGAGCTCGAAGATCTCATAAAGGACGAATGGGAAAGGTCTGACAAACGATCTAGTCTGACCAACAGGTTGGCCAAGATGTATCCCTTGAAGGAATCAAAAATAAACCCATTGACCAACGCACCTACCGTTGACGCCTCCTTAATGCGTCTCGCTCGTCACGTCACCCTACCAATTGAGGATGCGGTATCCTTTCGAGTTGTGCTCGATCGGAAGATGGACCTGGAGTTAAAGAAGGCCTACTCCACAGCCGGGGGTGCCTGAAAACCTGCAATAGCTACAGCAGCGGTAGGAAGAGCCATCTCGGGATGGACAAAAACAAACCATGGATGGCCGATACGGCATGAGCACAGGTTCATAAACAGACCTGAATTTTTTTCTACTACCCTTGGTAGCACTCCTCAGACAGAAGGGGTTACGCATTCACCATTACCTAGACGACATCCTACTGTTAGCAGAGGATCAAGAGACGCTGATTCACCACCGAGAAGTTCTACTCGCAACCCTCCAGAAATTTGGTTGGAAATCAACTGGAAAAAGAGCAGTATCTGTATGGTGGTGGACGCGTCAAGGCAACCTCAGGAAATACAAGCCCATAATCCCTCCAGATCCCAAAGTCATCACCTCGGATGCTTGCCAGAGCGCTAACTGTATAGCAAACTGTGCTAGAGGGGGAGGATGTGCTGATCAGGATGGACAACAAGGTAGCAGTGTCCTACAGTGCTCCATTTGGAAGCTTTGCTTAATGTATTACCCAGGGATTCAACTATGTTGTGAAATGCAGGATCTCATGACCAGTGTAAACGAGCCCTAGAATTTAAAACAGTTGTAGTGTTTACCTGATTGTATTAGCATTTTACCACTCCACTGATCTCACTAGTTGCCTGGAGCTGCTCTTCAATCCCTCAGTTTGTTTACAGGGTAGTAATCGTCTGCGAATTTCAAGGAATGTTTGGAGAGTTGTCTACAACCACAAATTATCCATTCACTAAAGAGAGTATTACATTTTGGACCCTTTGCTCGAGTGCCATGCATCCTTCCATTAATTAATTTAAAAAAGTATCTCTTCTATCTCAACTGGTGCATTTGCTCATAGCAACCAATCAGCTCAGAAAATTAAAATTTTTAAAACTGATTGGCTGCACACCAGTTAAAACAAAGTTTGTCTCCAATGCTTTTTATTAAAGTAGTTCTGAAAAAATGCCCCCCCCCCCCCCTCCAATCCATACCCTTATCGGAGTATGCAGGCCGGCAGGTCAGGAAAGGGAGGGGGATGAGCGACAGCCCCCTCCTAAACTATACCAGGCCACACGCCCTCAACATAGGGAGGGGTGCTTTGGGGCAAGGGGGCTCTGCCCTCTCCCACCCCAAAGCACCTTTTCTCCCTGTTAATTGGGACAAGGGCCTCTTCCCCACAACCCTGGGCTGTGGTTGTGGGGGTCTGCCTGCAGGGGGCTTATCGGAATCTGAAAGCCCCCTTTAACAAGGAGGCCCCCAGATTCCGCCCCCCCCCCATGTGAATGAGTATGGGGTACATAGTACCTACCCCTACCCATTTACCCCAAAAAAGTGTAAAAGTGAATAAAGACAATACAAGTGTTTTTGACACTTCCTTTGTTAAAAAAAAAAAGAACGATGTCCCCAGATGTAGATCCATCGTCAATCACGACGCCACCACCAGACCCAAAAAACTGGGGGGGGTGGGGAAGCTCCGCTCGCCACAAAGGCCTGCCCCGCCGTGTGACATTTCTTAAATAGCTATCGGTTGGAGCCACCCTACGATGTCACCTGGTGGCACCACCCCCCTGTGACATCGGCGGCCCAGCTTTTTAAGAAATGTCACACCGCGGGGGGGGGGGGGTCAGGCAGACGACGGGAGCATTTGTGGCGAGCGGAACTTTTTTCCCCCCGTGGTTGATGATGGATCTACATCGTGGGCATTTTTTAAACATTTATAATAAATGAATTGTCAAAGACACTTGTATTGTCTTTATTCACATTTACACTTTTTTGGTGAATGGATAGGGGTACTATGTATCGGTCTGGTATGGATTTGGGGGGGGGGGGGCATGCTGTTTTTTCCTCCTGAGTGCTGATGACTCATAGGTTGTTCCTGGCCCACTCCTTAGCAACCAGCTATATACAGTGTTTTTAAAGGGACCTAAAAATATAAACTCAAAATGCATGTCAAATAAAGATGCATATGTGTTTAAATGCATAAACTTCTAGTTTTATATCCTCCTGCTTTGTTTAAAATCCCAGAATGCACCCTGGTGCACAGGTGTGGATTAGTGGTCCCGAACGCAAACAGTGTGCACAGCTGCTGCGTCCTAGGATGCAGAAAAAAATCAGCCCATTCATGGTTTACAGGCCTCAGCGCCCATGTGAACAAGACCACGAAATCTGGGCTAAAAAAATGACATTAGATGGCCAGCTCATGAATGCATTTGCCTATGGTCAGGTTTTGTATAGTACCACTAAACCAGTGGTGGCTGGTGTTTATTTGGGGGGGGGGGGGGGGGGGGCGCAAACAATATGGAAATGCCAATACATATTATTTGTTTAGAACAATGTGTAAATTGTACCATTAAATGCAAACTTTTCCTAAATTTCAATTTCATTTAGCCCCCTCCCCCATGTCTTGCACTTTGCTCCTGGGCACATAGCTTTCTGAGAGGACTTTGTATACTAGTATTGATAAGGAAAAAGTTAAAATGGCACGTTCTGTTTTAACTATACTAAGAATGCAGCTGCTGATTCTGCAGTGTAAATGAGGGGAAAGAGCAATGTGAGCTACAACTCACACAGAGGAACTGGCCTGTGGGCAAAATGTGCTCATTATACATAAAGAATATTATATACACTGTATAGTAATATTGCTTTTAGTGGCATAAAATATATGACATATAGGATAAGCTGAAGAAATTCCACTGCAACTTTTTAGTGTCCTTAGACTAATTCCGGAATGTCGGAATTTTAGACGGGAAATGTTCGATGTGAGCTTGTTGTGGGAAAGTCCGTGTGTATGTTCTGCTCCATCGGACAGTTGCTGTCGGAATTTCCGTCAACAAATGTTTGAGAGCAGGTTCTCAAATTTTCCGACAAAAAACGATGTTGTCGGAAATTCCGAGCGTGTGTACACAAGTCCGAGGCACAAAAGTCCACGCATGCTCGGAATCAAGCAGAAGAGCCGCACTGGCTATTGCACTTAATTTTTCTTGGCTCGGCGTATGTCTTGTACGTCACCGCGTTCTTGACGTTCGGAATTTTCGACAACATTTGTGTGACTGTGTGTATGCAAGACAAGTTTGAGCCAATATCCGTCGGAAAAAAATCCACGGTTTTGTTGTCGGAATGTCCGATCGTGTGTACGCGGCATAAGTGTTGGTTCTGTGTGCTGCTTTTTTGGGGCATTGCATTTTAGACACATTTTACACACATTTTAGGTGTGCTATCATTAAACGCTATAGAATGTGCATTTTGATGAAAGCACAGCATGGATGCAGCATTCAGTACTTTTTTTTGTAGCGCACCGTACCTAATACGCACAGGTGAGAACAGGTCCTAATATCTATATCTCACTATGGTATGGCACCATAAAAATAAGACATTGGCAAAGAAACAACAATTGTACAGGATCTGTGATCAGCAAAAGAGTCAGCTAAGTAATTAAAGTGGAGTTCTACCCATTTAAAAGTCAGCAGCTACAAAAAGTGTAGTTGCTGACTTTTAATAATCGAACACTCACCTGTCCCATGGTCCAGCGATGTGGATACATGAAGCCTCGCTTCTCTCCTCCACCTCTCCATGGCTCTGGCATTCTAACTGTGGGCACCCGGCTGTGGCTTCCCAGTCAGGCGCACACTGCAGGAGCCGCACACTGCGAATGGCCGGGCAATCTTCTGGGACCTGTGACATGTCCCAGAAGATTGCAGGGAGGGAGGGGGGGGGAGAGGTGATCTTCCTTCCGGCGCCGTGGCACCAGGGTAGGAAGTGGGAGCTGGGTACCCGCCATCCCCCCACCCCCCAAAAAAATTACATGCCAAACGTGGCATGTCAGGGGGTCACCAGCACTTAAAGTGGAAGTAAACCCCCCTATCGTTTTCAGCCAAGGAAGCTGCCATCTTTGCCTCTGTTTAATCTTCAACTGCCACAGTGCTGCACATGTGATCCGTTATGACACCAGCCATTGGATGGTTTGACTGTTTGGTTGAGAGCACAGCCAATGTGCAGTTAGCATTCACGGCATGCCTTTTTTTTTTTTAAACTGTTAAATCGATGGGTTTACTTCCGCTTTAAAGCAGAAGTTCTATTTTTGGGTGGAACTCCGCTTTAATAATCACCTTGCCAGCACCCAGGTAGAAGGGAATTATGGAGAGCATGATAGTGGACAACAGGTGCAAAAGAGGCATTTGGAAGATATGACAACAGCCAGTAGGTGTGGAGTAAAAGTGGACAGTATGTATGACAGATAGTATGCAGATGGTATGACAGCAGGCCGTATGTGTAGAAGAGGTACTGTATGCCAAGGATATGACAGGTGGTATTATATTCAGAAAAGGAGTGCAGAGGTTATGATAGTAGGGCCTATTTACAGAAGAGGAGTGCAAATGGGTATGACATTGGGAAGCTTCTACAGAAGAAGAATGCAGAGGGTATGACATCAGGCAGTATGTAGAGGAAAGGAGTGCAGAGGGTATGACATCAGGCAGTATTAAGGTTGCCACCTCATCCCTTTAAAGCCAAACACATATTAATTACACAGGTTCTGTGGCTCATTAAAGGTGGTAATTCATATATGTTCGTGTTTAAAGGGATTAGGTGACACCCCTAGGCAGTATGTGCAGGAGAGGAGTGCAGAGGGTACGACCCCTGTGAGCTGCATAGAATTGACAGCAGGTAGGGTCATGATTTTGGTGCTCGGGTTCCTCTGATCTCAGACAAGAGGTAGGGGGTAATGGAGAGAGGCGATATGGACTTAGTTAAGGGATTTGTGGCAGGGGTGCTCAAAGTCGAAATACAGTCTTAGATAAAACACTGTATATTGGCTGTTTTTTTTAGTTTTTTTGGATAAAGATGATTTTTACTATATAGAGGATATAGAATAGGATATGCAGAGTTGTAGATTATGTCTTTGTATTTTACTGCACCAATTTATCCTCCCTGATCAAGAGCTGCTAGGATCAATTTTCACAAATTGATGTAAACATCCCTTGTAATAGAAAAAAAGCATGACAGGACCTCTTAAATGCGAGATATGGGGTCAAAAAGACCTCAGATCTAACATTTACACAAAAATGCAATTAAAAAAAAAAAAAAAAAAAATGAATTTAGTTTTTTGCAAAAATAAATATATTTCCCCTTTAAGACCATTGGGCAGAAGTGATGTTTGATGTCGCTTCCGCCATTCAATGGTGTGGAACTGAGTGGGGGCCATCTTTCCCTCACTCTGCATCCAGCCTGTGAGGGGAAAGGACCGATCGTCTCTGCCGCTACCGAATCCACTGTGGAGACCACTTTTATCTGAAAGCGGACCGCCTGCTGTTGAAGAGGATACCGGGGTTATGGCAGCTAGCTGCTGCCATAGTAGCGGTATTCCACTTCAAACAGCCGACGCACAACTGCAGCGGAACGATCCTTAAGTGGTTAACTGTACTCAGTGGAGTACTTTTGGTCTGGTCAGGTTTTCCTAAGGTTAGTGGTTGTTTGTTCCTGTCTGCCTCTGGAAGAAGCTTTCAGAACATATAATGGGAGGACCAACCACTGATTTATGAATATTTATCAGAACCCAGCCAATCCCTAGGCAAGGAGTGCCCAGAAGGTGGCTGGAGAGGTGATACATGTTTTCGAGGCCTGCTCAGAGTGTTGTGCCCCTGGGATGCAGCCTGTGTACTGGAGGTGTTGTTTGGACCTCAGCAAGTGAAGCTGTTATACCTGCAAAGGGTGGGCCAACTCAATAGTGAACCCTACCGACTAAGACTGGGATGGCATTAAAGCTCATGTGTGTGTAAAGGCAGGCATCTCAATACTTTTTGCAATATAGTGTATGTTGTCCAATGCAGCGTGCCTGGGCAGTAAGATTGGTGTTGTTCCCAGGTTGATGGGCTGTACCAACACTCTTCCATGGTGAACCTTAGATAGGATACAGCCCACCAACCATTCTCCTGGTGTTACATGATTTTTGTGTGGTTCTACCATCACTGTAGCTCCTTGTAGCTTCTTCTGTGACACCACTGGGCTCGGAGCGACCATCATGCCTTCAGACTTGTTGAGATGCTGGGTTTAATGTCCCAGGGGTCGTCCCTCTGGCCCGTAAGTTAGCAGTTTATCAATGGCCTGGAAGGGTTCTTGGACCCAGACCGCCCACAGTTCTTGGATATGTGTCCATAGCGACCACACGTCAACATTTTCTGTCTTCTTCCGAGTTCTTGCGCAATGGCTTGTCGCCCTTATGGGTTTGGGGGGGGGGGGGAGAGTCCTTTTTAGAGGAGGCTACCACCTGCTTCAAGGCAGCCAGATCCTGAGCTAGCTCCATCAGTGCTGTTTGCATGGTCAACAGGGGTAACGGTGCCAGGGCCACCTCCTTGAGGTATGCAGGCTCAAACTTCTTGGTGATTGCTACTAATGCATCTGCCTCTTCTTGTTCCTGTGCACCCGCATCCACCACACTGTGAAAGGAAATGGTGGGTTGCACTTTCTCCTGCAGGGTTTTTCTGGACCGGGTCTGCCTTCAGACCAGTTATGAATTGGTCCCTTAGTATGTGATCTGAATCAGTGATGTCGCCACAGCCACAAACATCCCTCTTTTCTAGGCATCTCCAGAGATTCTGCGAAGCCACAGAATAGTAGGTGAGGCTCTCATCTTCCCGCTGCTTCCTTAAGGAAGATCTTCACCGCAGCTCTAGCAGCAGTAGCTTCTCCCCAAACAAGTTCTCTAAATGTGACACAATCTGTTCTAGGGTGGCCCGCTCATGTTCTGGGAACGTCATCACCATGTGGCAGGTATGGCTCTCAAAAGCGTTAGTAGCAAACTCCACCAGGTCGGGTTCTGCCAGAGGAATGTTAGAGCCATTAAACTTCTGTATCAGGACTAAGGCAGATCCTAGCAGAGCCATGGTGGAGCCCAGTCCTCTTTCAACACCCCCTGCAAGGGACATATCCTGTCGACTGCCGCCACGTGTACGTGGGGTGCAGCGTGGTGCGGTGGCCATAATTCCAAAAGTCAGGTGCAATGGAAATCTTGTATTGAAGCAGAGCCGATCTGCCCTATACGCACACTATGCAAGCTGCGTAGGGCCCCGCTGCTGTGGGGGGGGCCCCAAGACCCAGCTTCCCCCCGGCACCTCTGGCTGTCCGTTTAGAGTGCAGTGGGGAGAGGTGGGAGGAGGTGGAAGGCGGCGATCGGCAGGTCTATGGTGCCTGAGTGGGCGGCGGCATCTCCCTGGGGCTTGTAGTACTCTCAGTGTATACAGTGGAGAGGAGAAGGGAAGGGCCTCTGACCCGGGCAGGTATCAGTTTCACTTTCACTCTGCTTGAACACTGTTGCTGATGCCTGGGTCAGAGGCCCCTCCCCTCTCCGCTGTATATATTCGGAGATAGGACTACTAGCCCCAGGGAGATCCCCCTGCCTGTGGACACCATATAGCTGCCGATCGCCGCCTCCCACATCCACCAGCCAGGTACAGGGGACACCACTGCAAGGGGGGAGTCAGCTGTTTGGGGACCCTGATGTAAGAGGGGGGGCTTTCTGGGGACACTAATGTAAGAAAGAGGCCCTCTGGGGACACTGATGTAAGAGGGGGACCTCTGGGGACACTAATGTAAGAGGGGGGGCTCTCTGGGAACACTAATGTAAGGACGGGGCCCTCTGGGGACACTAATGTAAGAGGGGGGGCTCTCTGGGGATCCTGTGTAAGGAGGGGCTCTCTGGGGACCCTGTGTAAGGAGGGGCTCTCTGGGGACACTAATGTAAGAGGGAAGGCTCTCTTGGGACCCTGGTGTAAGGGGGGGGGCTCTCTGGGGACCCTGGTGTAAGGGGGGGGCTCTCTGGGGACCCTGGTGTAAGGGGGGGGCTCTCTGAGGACCCTGATGTAAGGAGGGGCTCTCTGGGACAGTGGTGTAAGGGGAGCCTCTCTGGGGACCCTGGTGTAAGTGGAGGCTCTCTGGAGACCCTGATGTAAGGGGAGGCACTCTGGGGACCCTGATGTAGTGGGAGACTCTCTGGGGACCCTGATGTAGGGGGAGAGTCTCTGAGGACACTGATTTAAGGGGGCTCTCTGGGGACCCTGATGTAAGGGGAGGCTCTCTGGGGATCTTGATGTAAGGGGAGGCTCTCTGGGGACCCTAATGTAGGGGGAGGCTCTCTAGGGACCCTGATGTAGGGGGAGACTCTCTGAGGACACTGATTTAAGGGGGGCTCTCTGGGGACCCTGGTGTAAGGAGGGTCTCTCCGAGGACCTTGATGTAAAGGGGGCTCTCCGAGGGCCCTGATGTAAGGGGGGCTCTCTAGGGACCTAATTCTGTTCTATATTGTTGCATACCTCCAAACTTTTTGAGATGGAAATTAGGGACACCTATCAGCAAAAGTATGCAGGCATAGGACACACCCCTTGCCACACCCCCTTAAAGGAAAATTGTACAAAAAAATAAGATTGCTTAAACCCACAAGTGCTCTTTTACCACTACTATTCCTTTATATGGGCTTTTGGAATTTACAAATGCAGCAATTTATAAATCAGATGAAAGGTTTAGCACTGAAAAACACTTTTTGATAGATAAAAAGTGCATTCTATATACATCTATATAGATCAGACCAAAATGAGGGACAAATGAGGAGGAATGAGGGACAGAGGGACATTGCTCCAAATCAGGGACAGTCCCTCGAAATCAGGGACAGTTGGGAGCTATGATTGTTGCACTTATTCTTTGACTGTTTTGTTTAAAGGAGGGAGGATTGTATTGGGAGCACTGAAGTGTCAGGTGTGACTGTGTGGCAATGGCAAATGGTTTACATAGCTCACGGCATCATGGGTCAGGTAGAGGGCCCCTTAGCAGAATTTTGCTTAGGGCCCCAGGGAGGTCAGGATCAGCACTGTATTGAAGTAATACACAGCAACAGTTCAGAACAAACTCAGTGGGACAGCTAACCAGCCAGGCACACTCACAGTTCCAATAACGTGAAGAAGCAGGTTCGAGCCGCACTGACAGCATCTGTTGAGCGGGGACAGAATGCGGCCTGGCCGTCTCGTGCCCAATCAGGGAGAGAGATCCAACCCTACACTTTCCCTCCTCATCAGGAATCTTTCGGTAGTACTGTCCCTTACAGACAGGGTACCTTTCCCAACTCTACCCTCTCGCATAAAGTGCGCCAAACCCAGGGGTCAGGGTCTTAAATAGACTCTGCCACACCTAAGATGGTCACCAGAGTCACATGGGTGGCCAGCATCCAATTGGATCTCTGCCCTAGTGACTCAAGAAACCATAGTGGAACCCTGTACCCTATGATTTCCTCTCCCTGTGCATTTCTGTTGCAGTTAAGCACCATCTGCAGTGGAGACAGCTGACTGCATCAGCCTACAGGCTCATCAGCAGAGAGATTTTAAGCTTATTAAAAAAATCTACCTACAAGGAATTCCCAATCCTAAGGAGAAAAGTAAAAGGTCAAATACTATAGCTAAAGTCAAGTGAGGATCATGGCATGTGCTGGAGCTACACATGGGAGGATGGATGATTTCACTCCACATGTTGCTGATGCAGAGTAATCTGCCTATCCATGGGAGGGCTGGCAGCCTTAGGTCTGGGGGGGCAAGTCCAGTCAAGTGGCCCATTGAACCAACCAATTGAATCAACTAGTGAAGGACTACAAATCCTACAAGTCCCAGCATGAACCCCTGAGATCTAAGGATGTGACCCCCCCTTAGGCCCCTTTCACACTGGGGCGGGGAGCCGCGGTGACGGTAAAGCAGCGCTATATTTAGCGCTGCTTTACCGTCGTTTTAACCGCGGTATTCGGCCGCTCGTGGTGCGGTTTTACCCCAATGGGATCAATGGGAAGGAGCGGTATAGGAGCGGTGAACACACCGCTCCTATACCGCTCCAAAGATGCTGCTAGCAGGACTTTTTTTGCCGTCCTGCTAGCGCACCGCTCCAGTGTGAAAGCCCGCCGGCTTTCACACTGGAGTTAAAGGGCCGGATTTTTTCAGGCGGTGAACAGGCGCTATTTTTAGCGCTGTACCGCCTGAAAAACGCTCCGGTGTGAAAGGGGCCTTAGATCATTAAGTCTCACGGGTTCATGCTGTGACCTGTTCTTCACTAGTTGGGTGGGGAAGGGGGAGTGTGACAGATCCTGAGTTCTGAGGGGTTCATGCTGGGACCTGTAGTCCTTCACTTCTGGGGGTCACATCTACTACCTAAGTCCCAGCATGAACTCCTGAGATCTGAGGATGTGACCCCCTCCCAACTAGTGAAAGATTACAAGTCCCAGCATGAACCCCTGAGATCTAAGGATGTGACCCCCTTAGATCTCATGGGTTAATGCTGTGACCTGTAGTCCTTAACTAGTTGGGGGGGGGGGGGTGACACATCCTAAACTTTGAGGGTTTCACGCTGGGATCTGTAGTCCTTCACTTTTGGAGGCACCCCCGACTGATCTGCTGCTGTGGGGGCATTTTCTGGGGAGAATCAGATCGGCCCGGGGGGGAGGGGGGGGTTGCCACCCTGCCCCCTGGCCCAGTCTGCCCCTGTGCCTATCTCTGGACAGCCTCCTTGAACGGTACAAGTAAGAGATAACCAGTGGTTATGTACACTCAGCTACACAATGTGTAAATGTCTGTCAAGGTTGTAAATATTTGCAAAAAGCATTGTCCTGATAACAGAACACCCTCATTGACTCTTCAGTTGATTGTCAACTCCAACAGGGTAAATGTTATTGTAAATACATATATATATAAACAGACAAGAAAGGTCAAAGCTCTTGGATGGTATAAAATTGTGATTATAATGTCTGATTTGTGCCCAGGTTAATGGATGCTAGGATTTAAACACATTAGTCAGGTATTTGAAAAAAAAAGTGTATGGGTAACAAATGCCTGCAACTGATTTTTTTAGACACAAAAGGTAGGAGGATAGTCAACTGATTCCATGTTGGTGTCCAAAGAGAAGTAAAGATAAAACCAAAGCCACAGTACACAGTCTATTTACATTGTATGATATACACTAAATAATGCATATGTGATCAGCTGAGTGAAGGATTGTATCAGAAGAACCAATCCTCTCCAGTATTGAAATGCTTCTGGCCTGGCTTTCTATAACTATAAGCTAGCCTGACAACAGATAGACGACAGTTGCCTGATCTGACTGCGTTTGACCTTGTCTGTTGAACTCCCCTCCACATAACACCATGGGATAACAACTCAACTACACTAACAGGTCAATAAATCTGTTCTAACCGCTATGGTTTTTCCTGCTGAGAAGACACTTCCCATTCTTAACTTGGGCTTCCCCTCCCTCTATGCAACACCCAGCAGGTTGAACGAAAAAACTGTCGGCTTCGGTCAGAGCCGCTGTACTAATGATCCGATAGCCCCCCCCCGCCAGAACACACCGATCAACGCTCCCAGACATTTTTCCCTTCAGCCTGCAGCTTCAGCAAAAACTATCTAACAGATTCCGCTATCCGTGGTCACAGTTAATAAGATGCAGCCACTGTTAAGCCAACAATTTCCTCCCAGCTATTTAGATTTTTCAATTAAAATATGTCAAATGGGAAGGCCTTGACAGAGCCACCCATGTAGCGAATTTCAGACAACTCATCAAAAAAAAAAAAAACCCCAAAATTTGCGTGTATGGTCACGTAAATATTTGTGATAAGTCATAGAGCCTGCTCCCCCTTCCTTCTACAGTGCACTGTGCATGCATTTTTACAAAAGCAGTGCTGAAGACTCTGAACACAAGGCAGGCCATGCACTGCCTTCACTGATGTGACTGAGGTAATAGGTACCTAGTTTATGGTTAGTGTGGTAGCACAATACCCACTAATTGCTGATCTAAGCTTTTAATAAAAAGTGCAGTTATCCTTCAATGGGATTTTATAGTTTTTTTTTTTTTTTTTTAAATCTTTATTTAAGGAATGCGGATCAAACAGTAATGTAATGGATCAGACATAACAAACAATATTTTCCATAAGTAGGCTTAAACAATAGTATATTCATCAAGTCGGTGAAATATGCTGGGGTATTTATCAATGTTAAATTACATCGTAAAAGATCAATAGAACATTTGTATTCATGGGACTCTGTGATAGGTATAATCTTGCAATTCAACCAGAACAATATAGGCAACATCCTATCTGGCCCAAAGCCTCACTTTAAAGGTCCTGTGCAAGCCATAATGTTGGCTCTTTAGAGTAAAGGGGGAGCCCCTCGGTAGGTAGGGAGGGCTTTTCTCCTTTGAACCGATGTTAAGTTATAATGCTTTAGTGAGCTGATCCAAAACAGCGTATTGCTTGTCAGTAGTGGCTCTCTGTCCTAGTTCCCTAGGAGCGGTGCCAAAAAGTTCCCGCAATCCGAGGGTTTTTTTTTTTTTTTAAATTTTTAGGGGAGAAGAAAAAAGTGAGTGGGTGACACGGACCGTGTCGATGGTGGGAAAGCTATGAAAGGAATAAAGGGGGAGCAGAGGTAGGGTAATAGGTGGGAAGGAGAGTGAGTGTGACGTACTGGCAAGGCCGACGACCCATGGCCCCGAATTACTTCTAGTTAATATAATTAAATGTAGGCCTTGTATTCATCCGAGAATCTGAACAGGTCCCAGTATGTCCAGCGTGTATTGTGTTCCTCCTCCTTTTCCCTTATGGCAGCCGTAAGATGTTCCATTTGCTGGATATCCCGCACCCTGGCAAACCACTGTACTACTGTCGGTGGGGATTGTTGCTTCCAAGCACTGGGAATACATGCCCTGGCTGCATTCAAGAGGTGCTTCAGAAGGGATTTGCGGTATCGCTTGCTAGACATGGGGGTCAGGTTTAGCAGAATCGCCGCCGGGTTATCCTGGAGGGCTATGCCCGTGAGCTTGTAGATGATGTCCAGCACTTGTCTCCAGAAGGGAGTCAGTACCGGGCATTCCCAGAAGATATGGAGTATTGTGCCAACTTGTGAACCACATCTCCAGCACAATGGACTGTGTCCTGGAAATATGGATGCTAAGACGGATGGGGTCCTATACCAACGCGTCAAGATTTTATATGTAATTTCTTGGTATTTACTACACAAGGAGGACTTGTGAGCAAAAAAGAGTATTCGAGTTTTTTGGTCTTCGGAGAACGTGGTGTTAAGATCTCTTTCCCATTTCTGTAGGAACGGAGGATCATTTCGAGATGTATGGGCAAGTAAGATGTTGTAGGAAATGGAGAGGGATTTTCTTATCGGCTCATCACCCAGGCACATGTCTTCAAAAGGCAAAGGCTTTCTGCGGAAGCCATTGACTTCTGGGAGGGATCTGAGAAAGTGTGAGAGTTGCAGGATCCTCCATCTACCTAGGGCGGAGGTATTAAAGTTAGGATAAATGCCTGAGATGTCGCTCCAGTCAGAGGGTCCTAGAAGAGAGGAGGCTCTAACTAGGCTCTGATTCGGGTGGAGTCGAAAGGATCTATCAGAGATGCCCGGTAAGAAATCCGGGTGACCAATTATGGGCGTTAAAGGGGAGGGGAAGCTGGGCGTCTCTGCAGTCCTAAAGTATCTGTGCAGTTCCTTTAGGGTGGGTTCAATTAGAGGGTGAGAAAAGGACAGCCCAGAAACACGTGTCCCACTCCACGGTAGACCAGCAAGAGGGAATGGCACTGCTTCCTGTTCCAAGCCGATCCATAACTTATGATGTGAGTGTCTGCACCAATCCACCACTCTATTCATGTGGACCGCTGTATAGTATGCGGCTGGGTCTGGGAGGCCGACCCCTCCCCTGAGCTTTGGCCGCTGTAGTAGAGATCTCTTAAGTCGCGAGGGCTTGCCTTGCCATACGTATTTAATGAAGATTGTATGCAATTTTCGGAAAAAGTTCTGTGGAATCCTAACTGGCAGAGCTTGTAGAAGGTAAAGCAGCCTTGGCATAATGTTCATTTTCTTATAGTTTTTTTTTAAACACTAGCAAAAGTGTGCTCCTTTGGTGCATAAGACAAATTGAGTTGGAATTGTAGAGGAAAAGGAGAGACACCAGTGGGTTACATGCAGCAAAAGCCTACTTTTTCTCAGTGTAGAATATAAAAAAAAAGATGCGTGTTAAAAAATAAATAAATAAACATATTATACAATATATGTTCTCCAATTCTAAACATGGGTAAGGCCCCTTTCACACTGGGGCATTTTTCAGGTGCTACAGCGCTAAAAATAGCGCCTGTATAGCGCCTGAAAAAATCCGGCCCCTTTAACTCCAATGTGAAAGCCGGAGGGCTTTCACACTGGAGCGGTGCGCTAGCAGGACGGTCAAAAAAGTCTTGCTAGCAGCATCTTTGGAGCGGTGAAGGAGCGGTGTATTCACCGCTCCTACCCATTGAAATCAATTTGCGGGTGGTTTTAACCCTTTTTCGGCCGCTAGCGGGGGTTAAAACCGTCCAGCTATTGGCCGAATACCGCAGCTAAAACGGCGGTAAAGCAGCGCTAAATATACATTTTTTTAGGATAGTTCTTAAAGTGGGAGTAAACTTCCTTGGTTGATTTTTACCATTAGGTAAGCCTATAATAAGGCTTACCTAATGGTACAGTAAATATCCCCTAAACATGCGCCGTTTAGGACATTTTTACTTTAGATGCAGCCGTTAATGTCACGGGTATGCCGTTCCTTCAGAGCCGTGCCGTAAGCGGTGACTCCTGCGCGCATGCATGGGAGCGGTTTGTACCACCGAAGCCTGCAAACCTGGAAGGAAGACCGGGTGAAGATGGAAGCTCCTACAGTGCACTACAGTGACAGTGCACCACTGGAGGGCTTCGGTGCATACTAGCCAGGGCCGGTCCTACCATGGGTCCCAGTGGGTCCATTGGACCCAGGCAGCACTTTGAGAGGGGCAGCAAATTGAACCACAGCCACCTCTCCTTCTCTTTTATTTACCCAGCAAATTGACGACCAAGATTTTTTTTCCAGCAGTTTTGTGTGTCATGATGACAACTGCCCCCTGGCCGCTCCGCCTGCCCCTATACTACCCTAGCCCACCCCTATACTGCCCTAGCCTGTCTATATACTAGCCTGTGTATATACTACCCTATACTGCCTTAGCCTGTCCATATACTAACCTAGCCTGTCCATATACTAACCTAGCCTGTCCATATACTTCCCTAGCTTGTCTATATACTACCCTAGCCTGTCTATATACAACCCTAGCCTATTTCTCATTAAGATTTTTATTTTCACAAAGTAAAATCATTACAGAAGAATTCACAGTAAAGCTAACAAATGTGACTAGTTAACATACCAATGAGACATTGAGAATTTAACAAAGTAAGAAATAAGTATGTAACTTAAGCTGTGACAACTCATTTGTATGCTATATCCCAGAACACTCCAAGAAGGGTAGGAACTCCGACACCCCAACCGGGATCAAGCTGTGTCCAAGAAGGTGCAGATATCCCCCCCCCCCCCCCCTCGAGCGAATAGAATTTACTATATAACTTCTTTCTGAGAAGCAAGATATAATACTATTAACTTTTCGAGTTGCCCAGACAAAATAAAATTGTAGATTCTAACATGGATACAACATCATGTTCTCACTGGATTAAGCCCAGGAAAAAAAACTATATTTAGTAAGACATACTAATGTAAAAAAACTGTCAATTCCTAGGTAATTCAAGGAAAGATACTCTAGTCAAAAAATATATATATATTGTAACCTGGGGGACAGGTAGCAGGTACAAAGCTCCCTGGAATGAGCTGTTTATTTAGGCACAGATACCAAATCCACTTGAGGTAGTGAAAACAGTGCTGTGTTTATTTGATTTAAATACAAGTCCATACACAGGTGCTGCACAGTCTTCCAGAAAACATATCAGAACAGAAATAACAAAACAAAAGTCCTAGCCGTGTCTCGGCTCTAACTATACCATACACTGGCCCTCACTACCAGGCTGAGCAAGCCTACCGCTTGTCAGTTTCTGTATAGAGTTTTAAAGCGTTTTACCAACCTTTAGCTCCTCACAAACCATCCATGTCTGTGTGTCCCAGGCAGAGAGCAAAGGCTGTCTGCTCAGGTGAGCTTAAATTAGCCTGGGGAAGAGGACTAAGATCCGAACTGGATCTTGTATCAGAGACCTCTGAATGTGTATGAGAGGAGCCTGGGAGACGTATAAATCCCCAACAAGACTTCTCCTGGCTCTCTCTGGGACGCTTTGCTACAATATAATAAAAATAATAATATCCAAAATAAAAATAAAAAGGAAAGACTAAAAACTGAGAAATGAGAGAAAAGAGATAGAAAGAAGAAGAGAAGATGATGCCTTTATGTCCTATAAAAGATCCAAAGATCAGCGATTAATATTGCTATAACCCTAGCCTATTTATATACAACCCTAGCATGCCCCTACACCACCTTAGCCTGTCCATATACCACCCTAGCCTTTCCATATGCTACCCTGGCATGCCCCTATACTGCCTTAGCCTGTCCATATACTACCCTAGCTTGTCTATATACTACCCTAGCCTGTCCATATACTACCCTAGCCTGTCTATATACTACCCTAGCCTGCCCCTATACTGCCCTAGCCCGCCCCTTGGAATTGAACATAATGGTATGTCATATATTTTTTTGCATATAGACAAAGTGATGTTGCATGTAAATCTGACTTGATAAATTTAATTTTAGTTTTAATTATCATGATATTTTTGGACCCAGGCAGTACAATGTCTTGGGCCGGCCCTGATACTAGCACAATTTAACTTAAACTGCCCGGGGGCCAATTTTTTATTTTTTTTGCTGCTGTTTACTACCACTTTAATTCATTGTTTTTGCAAGTTAGCGTACTTCTGTTAGGAGGGAACAGTGTTAAGGACAGTGTTCATCATCTCTGGCACAAAGTTCATGGGCTAACAAAACAATGATGCTGGTGATGGTGAAACCAAAGCAGTTTGTGTGCTCTCTCACCAAGGACAGAGATGGGGTCAAGGTGGGGGGGGGGGGTATGAATCGGAGGGAGAAATGGTGATTAGGAAAGGGTTTAAAGCCTGAGGTATTGCTGTACTTTGAGCCTGCTGAGGCTTTGACAGCTGCAGCTCTCAAGCAATGAAACACCAATGTCATACCCCTTGTCCATTCACAGAAAGCTTTGTATTCTGTGAACCATATTTTTCCCCTATCATTAGCTTTAACCTCTTTCCAACCACATAATGAGTAAATGCAGCAGGTTCTGAGGTTGTGTTCTAAGAGTGCACTTATTGTGTGCTCCCAGCACACTGACAGATTTGCCACCAACAGAGGCACTCAGGAGCCAGTGGGAAAGGCTCCTGATCATGTGCAAGCTGTGAGAGCCAATCACAGCAGTCACATGATATAAAAGCTGCACTACTTCCTGGGCATCAAAGTCCACATAAAGGACTACTGGGAGATGGCAATAAGGAATATCAGCCTAAAGTGACTCGGCCACTTGATCAAGAACAAAAAAAAAAAAAACAAGGCTGTTCTAATTGGGCAATTCTAGTGTTGAAACTTTCCCCTATTTCTACCTTCCCAACACATCAATATTATTGGCTGTCTCCCTGGCCACCAGGAATGTGTAAGAGGCAAGCTTCCACACTACCAAGAAGTGCAGGGTGCCCGATTAGGACACTGGATCAAAGAGGGGGAACTGCTGGTTCCTGAACTTTATATACAGTATATCACAAAAGTGAGTACACTCCACACATTTTTGTTAGCATTTTATTATATTTTTTCATGTGACAACACTGAAGAAATTACACTTTCCTACAATGTAAAGTAGTGAGTGTACAGCTTGTATAACAGTGTAAATTTGCTGTCCCCTCAAAATAACTCAACACACAGCCATAAATGTCTAAAGCACTGGCAACCAAAGTGAGTACACCCCTAAGTGAAAATGTTCAAATTGGGCCCAAAGTGTCAATATTTTGTGTGGCCACCATTATTTTCCAGCACTGCCTTAACCCTCTTGGGCATGGAGTTCACCAGAGCTTCACAGTTTGCCACAGGAGTCTTCTTCCACTCCTCCATAATGACATCACAGAGCTGGTGGATGTTTGAGACCTTGCGCTCCTCCACCTTCCGTTTGAGGATGCCCCACAGATGCTCAATAGGGTTTAGGTCTGGAGACATGCTTGGCCAGTCCATTACCTTTACCCTCAGCTTCTTAAGCAAGGCAATGGTCATCTTGGAGGTGTGTTTGGGGTCGTTATCATGTTGGGATACCGCCCTGCGGTAGGGGATCATGCTCTGCTTCAGTATGTCACAGTACATGTTGGCATTCATGGTTCCCTCAATAAACTGTATCTCCCCAGCGCTGGCAGCACTCATGCAGCCCCAGACCATGACACTCCCACTATGCTTGACTGTAGGCAAGACACACATTTGTTTTTTTACTCCTCACCTGGTTGCCGCCACACACGCTTGACACCACCTAAACCAAATAAGTTTATCTTGGTCTCATCAGAACACAGGACATGGTTCCAGTAATCCATGTCCTTAGTCTGCATGTCTTCAGCAAACTGTTTGCAGGCTTTCTTGTGCATCATCTTTAGAAGAGGCTTCCTTTTGGGAAGACAGCCATGCAGACCAATTTGATGCAGTGTGTGGCGTATGGTCTGAGCACTGACAGGCTGACCCCTTCAACC
This sequence comes from Lithobates sylvaticus, assembly GCA_028564925.1. Taxonomy (NCBI): domain Eukaryota; kingdom Metazoa; phylum Chordata; class Amphibia; order Anura; family Ranidae; genus Lithobates; species Lithobates sylvaticus. The sequence continues at coordinate 452,965,979 of CM053026.1, read as the reverse complement.
TCTGCAGCAATGCTGGCAGCACTCATACGTCTATTTCCCAAGGACAACCTCTGGATATGACGCAGAGCATGTGCACTCAACTTCTTTGGTCGACCATGACAAGGCCTGTTCTGAGTGGAACCTGTCCTGTTAAACCGCCATATGGTCTTGGCCACCGTGTTGCAGCTCAGTTTCAGGGTCTTGGCAATCTTATTATAGCCTAGGTCATCTTTATGTAGAGCAACAGTTCTTTTTTCCTCAGAGTTCTTTGCCATGAGGTGCCATGTTGAACTACCAGTGACCAGTATGAGAGAGTGAGAGTGATAACACCAAATTTAACACACCTGGTCCCCATTCACACCTGAGACCTTGTAACACTAATGAGTCACATGACCCTGGGGATCGAAAATGGCTAATTGGGCCCAATTTGGACATTTTCACTTAGGGGTGTACTTACTTTTGTTGCCAGCGGTTTAGACATTAATGGCTGTGTGTTGAGTTATTTTGAGGGGACAGCAAATTTACACTGTTATACAAGCTGTACACTCACTACTTTACATTGTAGAAAAGTGTAATTTCTTCAAGCGGTAGTAAACCCTCCGATACTATCATAACAATTTACATATTCTTAAAGACCATATAGTTCTACATCGATCGATCGCTATATGTTTATCCACATTATTTGTCTTACTGTATAAACTGGTGATCTTGTAAAGAGTAATTCCTGTAGTAAGCCCGCTCCATCTTGGTTGTGGTCTTCCGCGTCTTATTCAATTTGAATTTCCGCCCACAGTTCCTTCTTGTCTCTGTAATCCCGCACGTGCGCACTACGGTCACAATATTCCAAGCCATCATACTGTTTGTGAGTAATGTGCACGAAGCATCGCGGGATGTCGGGGCTGACGTCTACATGAGGAAATGACGCAGCCCCGACATAAACAAAGAATTTTCCCGGCAGAGGCTCTGCTTGCTGGAATGAATGGGGATCCGGCGCATGCGCGGTACACGTTCCCACTCGTGAATGCAGTTGTAACTTCACAATTAACCAGGTAAGAAAAAAAAGGCTAATAGCAATCGGTTTAAAATAATAACATGCACAATTAAATTGAAAGTGAAAATTTTGACTATACAACCACTTTCAGTGTTGTCACATGAAAAGATATAATAAATTATTTACAAAAATGTGAGGGGTGTACTCACTTTTGTGAGATACTGTATGTTATCAGCTTCTTTAATAAAAAAATAAATAAAGTGACAAAAACACTTTATAGCAAATAATGTAATCAATGTACAGTTTGTAATTATAGACATTAAAGTAAGTAGCTATACATTTGTATATGAAATACAAATTACTTTCTAGTAAACATTACAGCATTAAATCATATGTGAAGTCAGTGGAAATATAATACCACTATTATGTACAGTTACTGAAAATAGCAGGAATCAGCACGTGCTCACTGCCCAGGCAGTTGGCAGAGCAACTATCAGACCTCATGAGGCCTCCCAACCTTTGACTTCTGGCTCCAAAAGTCATGCTCAGATAAAATAAGTAAAGCTAAAAGGCTGAAGTATAATGGGTAAGCATGCATAGCTACAATACTCAATATCTACATTCTTGCATTAACCCAAGTGTGAATTATTCTCTTCAACATTAATTTGATCATTTGCAACCCTTTTACTCATGAAGAGTATATAGCCCTGACTTCCGTTAACCTGATCAGTGATGCAATTTCTAAAGGACGCCGTTTCCCTGGCAAATGTGATTTATAACCCCTACAGTATTTTGTGAATGTTCCTGAATCCCTAGTATCTTTTCCATGGGAAATTACAAAATGAATCACATATGATTTCAATTTACAAATACCATACCGGTGACCCCACAATAGGGATAAAACTTTTTTGCAGAAGGGAGTTTAATAAGACACGTGGCCACTCATTAAAATTAGTAGAAAAGAGGTTTAACCTTAAACTGCCTAGAGGGTTCTTTACTGTAAGAGTGGCAAGGATGTGGCATTCCCTTCCACAGGCGGTGGAATCAGCATGGAGCATCGATAGTTTCAAAAAACTATTAGATAAGCACCTGAACAACCAAAACATACAGGGATATACAATGTAATACTGACATATAATCACACACATAGGTTGGACTTGTGTCTTTTTTTCAACCTCACCTTTAATATGTATGTAACTATATATCATGTTAACAGCATAAACACAAACAAATAAAAAAGAGCATTCTAAATGCAAAGTACTACAATGAAAAACTCAAAAAGGAAACCCAGCTTTACTTTTAATTAAAATTTACACTGCCCATTTCCTGTTAAATTAAAGGAGAAGTATAGCCAAAGCTCGTTTGGCTGTACTTATCCTATGGATCACAGGAGTGCAATTCGTTTTGCACTTTTGTGACATGTTTTCAGCAGAGAGCGGACTGAAGACCGCTCTCTGCTGACGTCACCAATGTCAGTCCAGGCACCGCATCATCCCGACTACGGAGTCTGGATTCACCAGGTGCCTGGACTGACACCCATTTCAGCCTCTCAGCGTGCTGCTCCGCCCCTCCACAGCTTAGCACTCCAATGGGCGAGGAGGGAGAAGAGCAGAGAGCTGTGACTGACAGTCTGCAGCTCTCTGCTCATGGAGCTGTGAGTGGTGTACTCACTTTTGTCAGATACTGTAGGTAGGTCGCTCCGATGCTGCATCTGTCCCCTGACGCCTCTTCCCTGAGAACCGAGGGATCAAACATCGGCAATCGCTCAATTATCAGTGCAGAGGTGCCGGGGGACAGATGCAGCATCGGACCGATGCTGCATCCACCTACAGTATCTCACAAAAGTACACCCCTCACATTTTTGTAAATATTTTATTATATCTTTTCATGTGACAACACTAAAGAAATTACACTTTGCTACAATGTAAAGTAGTGAGTGTACAGCTTGTATAACAGTGTAAATTTGCCGTCCCTTCAAAATAACTCAACACACAGCCATTAATGTCTAAACCGCTGGCAACAAAAGTGAGTACCTACCTAAGTGAAAATGTCTAAACTGGGCCGAAAATGTTCAATATTTTATGTGGCCACCATTATTTTCCAGCACTGCCTTAACCCTCTTGGGCATGGAGTTCACCAGACCTTCACAAGTTGCAACTGGAGTCCTCTTCCACTCCTCCATGACGACATCACGGAGCTGGTGGATGTTAGAGAGTTTTCGCTCCTCCATCCTCTATTTGAGGATGCCCCACAGCTGCTCAATATTGTTTAGGTCTGGAGATATGCTTGGCCAGTCCATGGAGGTGTGTTTGGGGTTGTTATGTTGGAATACTGCCCTTCGGCCCAGTCTCTGAAGGGAGGGGATCATGCTCTGCTTCGGTATTTCACGGTACATGCTGGTTTTCATGGTTCCCTCAATGAACTGTAGCTCCCCAGTGCCGGCAGCACTCATGGAACCCCCAGACCATGACACTCCCACCACCATGCTTGACTGTATATATATATATATATATATATATATACAAATGGACTGAAGACAACCTCCACATGGGCATGAAGATAACTCTTGACTCATCGTCCTGTAGCATTCCTGTAAGAAAAACAGAACAATATCCTAGTCTGACTCACTGGACACATTTCACATTTGAACCATATGACTAGCAATAGACGCAGTCCCTCTCAATTACCAGGGTACTGACTCTTGTCTATCCTAGTCAGACCCACAAGTTAGGATGAAGAGGTGCGGAGTCCACCTGACTGATGCCTGCAGTGTGCCTTCCTCTGCGGCACCGAGGCAACACAACTTCTCCTGGCGGCCTGTTCTGTTATTGCTGGAGCCTGAGCAATAGCTGGCCTACTTGTGAGTGTTTGTAGAAATTCTCCAAGGGAGCCCTTTCTCCCTGGCACTCTCATTCTTTGAAGAAACAATGATCTACTACCCCCTTTTTCACAGGGTAGCAACTCACACACATTACACTGGCCCACTCTCCTAAAAGAATCTTCGCAAAGTGTCCCTGCACAATGAAGTATCTTCGCAAAGTGTCCTTTCTCTTTCTTTTCCGAACACCACTTGAGCAAACAAAGTGCCCTTAGCAAAGTATCTTCGCAAAGTGTCTTAGAGAACTAGGGGTTTACCCCCTCCAGGTAGCAGTCCCTGGTTTCAACAGGAGGAATCCTCTGTGGCAAAAGGATTTTCCTCCCAGGTGATGAAACATTTGTAGCTTCAATAGTCCCCTCCTTCATTTGCAAGGATAGAAGGGAAGGAGAAACGTGGATGAATAAGGCCTTCAGCCCTGTGAACAACATGCCAATCCTTTGGGCTCAATTGCCCCTTTACTGACAGTCCTTAAATCTGGCTTGGACTTGGCATTCCTCAATAAAAGTGGTCTGGATAAGGCATCTGCACTACCTTGCCTTCCGGACTTAGGATACTGCGAGACAAGCCTGGCCTTTCCGATCTGGGCGATTGATCTCCACTCGATCAATGCGCATCGACTACCTTAGATTCCAATTCCCGTTGATGGAGAGGAAGGTGTCCCATAGAGGTGATCTGGACGAATTCCGGTGTGACTTGGGGACATATAGGAAGTCCCAGACAGCTTCATCACGCCAGGCATCCCTCTTACTCTCAATTTCCTCCATGATCTTCCTCTGAGCGTATGGATAGTCATATCTGTACTACATGGCTACCTTCCTCTGTATGAGCCATTGAAAACGGGAGAACCTGGGGAGTTTTTGCCTATAAACTCTCCCAGGTGGGGCATATGGGGTCTCCACTTTGGTGATCAGATTTTCATATGAGTCGTTCTGTGCTCGAGCCTGAACATAGGTGTGGGTTGGGACCCTTGTGGCATAGGCATCTCAGGACCCCAGATTCCTCGCACACCCCATGTGAATGACTGCTGCCTCTTCACTGAGGGAGTTGGAGCTTGAGGAGCTTTTTCTTCCCTCCTGCCCCCAATCCCACTCAGTCTTTGCCTCTGATCTCCAATCACTGATTCCCTCTTCCAGGGACCCAAATCGGTGCTTAAACCGGGGTGACCCCACATCAATGATCCTGGCCTCCTCTGTCTCTTCACTGACCGAACTGGAGGACTTCCACTTCTGGATCCATTGACGCCCCTCTTCCTCTTTAATAGCTGGACTGTTAGCTGCTGCGGCTGTTAGTGAAGCAGCCTGTGGCCACAACTCGGCCCTCCTGGCCTGCAGACTTTGTACTTCGGACACATGGATCTCCCTGGTTTGAGAGATGGTAGTGCGGGTGTGCATCACTGGTCCTGACCCCAGCAGTGTTCTTGGCACTCCCCACCCTCTCCCAAAGGGAACAGCCACTATCGGTGTAAGTGTTTCTGAAGTGGTTCCCACTTTCCAGTTCACATACAGCCTCCTGGATTTACAATCACTCCGCTCCAGTTGCAGCAACATGTCACCGCAGTGCCCGCACTGGCTCCATGCCCGCAGCCTCACAGATACATTCAGGCACTTGGTACATACCAGCCCAAGATGTTCTATGTCTCCTTCACTGCACAGCACCAGTCCTCCCTTGGGCATCAATCGGACCCTTGTATCTGACAGAGTTAGACTCTGAGGCTCAGTCCAATCTGCAGGCTCTCCGCCAACACATGCAATAGCATCCGCGCTCCGGCTCGCTCCGGTACCTGTCATCTTTCTACTCCTTGCACGTGTCTCCTCTGCAGCTGCACCCGATGGCGGAAGTGACATTGTAGCTCTCTTCCCCTCCTGTGGTTGGTGGCCTGTGAGAGGCGACTCCACCCACGGCACCAGACTAGCTGGAAGCAGACACACTGCTTGAACCATACAGCCACATGTATGGAATGGTTAAGTCTTCTTGCTCTCACTAGCAGCAGACTTGATATACTACATTATCTTCAGGACACTCTCTAACATCCCCTTTGTGCTGACACGCCATCTACTGACTTCTCTAGCTGAAGGGGACGGCCCTCACTCAACAGGTCCCAAAGACACACATCTGTACCCACAGTAGGCAGAATCAGATCCTTCCTGGTATCTCCCTCAGTCAGCTCTGCAGGACCTCTGGGTTCAGCTACTCTCTCTCTCTCTAGGTCCCTGGGTCATCCATCTAGGGCCGCATGACCTCCTCCACGGAGGAGAGGGTAGCCACCCCTCTCCCTCCTGGACTCTGTTCCCTGGCTCAACTAACTCTGAGCGCATCCCACAATGCAATGCAGCACTTTTCCTCTGCCAATTGCCAGGGCTGTAACAAAGCCTGTGCACCCTCTTGCCAGGTCCACTCCTACTGTCCAATATGCCTCCCCTTTGGACCAGTGGGGGACAGTCAGAACAAGCTGAGCTTGTTCAATGGGCAGACCTAACCAATAGATCCTGCTCCCTGATAGGCAGAGAGCACAAGTTTAACCTGACCAAGAAAGACAAAAAACTATACTCTCTTCTAGCACCTACCTAGGAGGGTGCTCTATCTATATATATATATATATATATATATATATATATATATATATATATATATATATATATATATATACAGACCTCAAAATTTACACTCGCCTGCTCGCATTTTGAGGGCTGGCAAAGAAGGGCTGTCTGGGAGCGAGGGGGGGCGAGCACTGCCGGCCGGCGAGTCCCTTTCCCAGTGCTCATGAAGGGGAAGAGAGAGGACAGAGCCGGCCTGATGATATGAACGCAGGGAACATAACTAGCGGCGCCGGCTTTGATTTAAATCGCCGTGCGTTCCCTGCGCTCGCTTTCACACACAGCCCCACCCCCTGGTCCCGGGGAATTTGATAGACAGATCACCCATTCAACCCGGGACGAGTGATGTGTATCAAAGTTCCCTGGCCAGGGGGCGGGGCTGTACGGGACGCCGAGCGGCGGGAACACACGACGATTTAAATCAAAGCTGTTTCAGCATGTCCCTCAGCGCTCATATCATCCGGCCAGCAATGCTCTTCTTCTCTGCTCCCCTTCATTTAGGACACAGGTAGGCTGCACTGGTGTTAAAGTGTGAGGCAGCATTGGTGGACAGGTGTTAGGCTGCACTGGTGTTAAAGTGTGAGGCTGCATTGGTGGACAGGTGTTAGGCTGCACTGGTGTTAAAGTGTGAGGCTGCATTGGTGGACAAGTGTTAGGCTGCACTGGTGTTAAAGTGTGAGGCAGCATTGGTGGACAGGTGTTAGGCTGCACTGGTGTTAAAGTGTGAGGCTGCATTGGTGGACAAGTGTTAGGCTGCACTGGTGTTAAAGTGTGAGGCTGCATTGGTGGACAAGTGTTAGGCTGCACTGGTGTTAAAGTGTAAGGGCTGCATTGGTGTTAAAGTGTTAGGCTGCATTGGTGTTAAAGTGTGAGGCTGCATTGGTGTTAAAGTGTGAGGCTGCATTGGTGGACATGGGTGAGGCTGCATTGGTGGACACGGGTGAGGCTGCATTGGTGGACACGGGTGAGGCTGCATTGGTGGACACGGGTGAGGCTGCATTGGTGGACACGGGTGAGGCTGCATTGGTGGACACGGGTGAGGTTGCATTGGTGGACACTAGTGAGGCTGCATTGGTGGACACGGGTGAGGCTGAATTGGTGGACACGGGTGAAGCTGCATTGGTGGACAAGGGTGAGGCTGCATTGGTGGACAAGGGTGAGGCTGCATTGGTGGACACGGGTGAGGCTGCATTGATTGACACGGGTGAGGCTGCATTGGTTGACACGGGTGAGGCTGCATTGGAGGACACGGGTGAGGCTGCATTGGTGGACACGGGTGAGGCTGCATTGATGAGCATGGATAAAGTTGCTTAATTTGCATAAAACATTTAAGAGCAATTTCATGATATAATTTATGAGGCCGTGTTTAGAGGTGGAATTAGGGGCGGGGCAGCGCAGGGGTTGGGTGGGGCAACTGGTGGCGAGTAACCCTTGAGGCCTGGCTAGTAGCTCAGGACTTGAAATTTTGAGCCCTGTATATATATATATATATATATATATATATATATATATATATATATAAACAACCTGCTTTTCCCCGAAGCAGCTAAAATCCTTAAAAATCCACTTCCCTGTATGTGTTATATCACTCAAAAGGGTTGTCAAGTATGGATGGATTATTCCTATCGGGGAGATCGATCAGAAAATAGATCATTCATCAAAACACATGTGACTTTGGGGTGATATGTATTCAATTATCTCTTGGGTAAAGTGTCACTAAAGGCATTCTCTTTTTAGTTTTGGATAGAGTAAGGAGGGATTAGAACCCCTGACAGTTTTTATTGCTGTCTGTGCCCCCTTTAGGGAAATCTACCCTCTCTATTTGTCCTGCTTACCATTATCATTGAAAGTGAAATTAAAAGAAAATACAAAATTTTGTGTTGTCCCCAAAAAAGTAATAAAGGGGAAATCTTTTAATGGGGACACTAGTTCTGGTGACACCCTGGGTTTTCCTCACATTGGATGATTTACTTCCACTTCCTGTTTTGGCTATGGGACAGGCAGTGAAGGGAAACTGTACAAATCTCCCCACCAACTAGAGGTCCCAACATGAACCTGTGAAATCTATGGGGTCACACCCTTAGATCTCAGGGGTTCATGCTGGGACTTGCAGTCCTTCAATTTTGGGGGGGGGGGGGTCACATCCTTGAATCTCTGGGGTTTATGCTGAGACTTGTAGTCCATAACTTTTGGGGGGGAATCACATCCTTAGATCTCAGGGGTTCGTGCTTGGACTTCACTTTTGGGGGGAGTCACATTCTTAGATCTCAGGAAATCATGCTGGGACTTGTAGTCCATCACTTTTGGGGAATGTGACCCATCCAAAAGTGAAGGTCTGCAAGTCCCAGCATGAACCTTTCAGAGCTGAGGATGTGACACCCAATTGGCAAAAAAGGGTATCAAAAATCATCTTTTTTTGGTGTCCCTGAATGACAGTTGGGAAATGTTGTCACCCTATCTTACTAAACCATAGTGTAGTGCAATTTCTAAAAGCTACAATCAGTCTACATTAAAGATCTCATAGATACAGCTGTGTGAAGTTGGCACCCCATGTTTGTAAAACCTGAATAAAAATATACCATTCGTTGTGCTGACTTGTGCCGCAAAAACTAGCGTTTGTGCCGGTGTTCTGACGAGAAAGGTCCTCCGTCGGATAATGTCCGCCCTGTACTGCGCAGGCGCAGCGCTTGCGCAGTACGGAGGACAATGGAGCCGCCAAAAGTCTCCGAACATGAACAGCTGTTGATCAGCTGTATACGGCACCTGCGCAATTAAGACTACATTGTGCCACACGCTCCCCATGCTCGTGCAACTCTGCAAGGGGTGGGTGTATTATTGATTGAATTCTGCAAGGGGCGGATGCATACAGAAGAGGCCGCATGATGGGCAGAGCTCATACGATGGGGGTGGATTTATCCATCCATAATACATGTTTAAATGCATCCCCTGTAGCCATCCTGTGGTGAAGGGGTTAAGATATAAGCATAATAAAAATGTACTCTGGAAAGTATTGAAATTGCTTGTGTTATGTATATAACCTGCCCATCAACATTGAACTACCCGCCCTTATCAGCTCTGCCCATCATTGTAAAATGCACTAGCAACGGGAGCCCGCGGCACCGTGTGGCACAATGTCGTCTTGATTGCGCAGGCACCGTGTACAGCTGATCAACAGGTGTTCATGTTCGAAGATTTTTGGCGGCTCCGTTGAGCTCCGTACTGCCTGCGCAGTACAGGGCGGACATTATCCGACCGGTGAAACCTTTCTCGGCACAGCACCGGTTCGGTTTCTGAGATATTAAACATTCAATTTAATGCAAGCCCCGCCCACTTTGCACCCCAAGTTGCTGAATTTTAAAAAACAAACACGCCATTCGTTTGTGCCGCAACAATAAACATTTGTGCCGCTTTGGTTTCGGAGATACCCATATGGCCAGTGCACAATCGTTGCTGGTATACACTTTTTCCCTTTTACACCTAATATTGAAATATTTTATAATCCAATGGACAGCCTGGTATACGTTTATTTTCTAGGCAGAATGCCAGCACACAAACCTTTCCAGTTCAGCTTCAGACTTCAGGGACACTTTAAACTTTTTACACGTCCCCCTGGCAACAGCTGTCACTTTCCCTGATTATCCAGCAGGAGCCGCCCCAGCCACGCCCCTTGCCCATGTCACCACGCCCTCCCCCGGCTGACTCCTACACCTCCATGTGCTGCCAAACACGCCCACTGCCCTGAGTCGTATAACCCCAAGAGCTGAGCCGCAGGGCTGTCTCTGTGTCCTGCTCTGTTCTCCCGATCTGATCTCCCAGCCATGGCCTCAGAAAAGATCTTCATAGAGGGGGAGACCTGCAAGGCTGATTGGCACCATGCCTCTGCAGGGTACAATGAGGCTGATACCCACCTGGAGATCCTGGGCAAACCGGTCATGGAAAGGTGGGAGACCCCCTATATGCACAGCCTGGCTGGGGTAGCTGCTAGTAAAGGTAGGTACTTGTGTTTTCTCTTATCTGATCACTGCACACCTCCTAATGGAAAGGATTTCATGTATTCTTATTATTGTGTCTTCTAGTAATAGAACTTGCATTATCAGTCTGTAGGTTGACATGTACTGAGCAAGGCTCTGGCTGTGTCTCAGCTGTGTAATAGATCTGTGGGCAGGGATCATTTTGAAGTCCAATTTCTATTTAGTCTACTATCTAGTCTTTTGACTAAAATGCCTTTTTTATTTTTTGTGTTGTATCTAAATAGTTTTAGCTATATTTATTATTATTATTATTTATTATTATTATTATTAATATATATATATATATATATATATTATTATTATTATATATATATATATATATATATATTTTTTTTTTTTTTTTTATTAAAAAAAATTTTATATATCTAAGGCTCCGTTCACACCTGAGCGTACTGGAATTGCGGGCGGAATCGAACGATTCCAAAATTGTGGCAAAACACGGGACGTGTTTGTGATGCCATTATTTCTTAATTGCCAAATGTGGTGCAATTTTGTTGCTTGACAATTGTGGCATCCCAAACGTGGTGCAATTTTTGCCACACTTGTCAAGCGACAAAATTGCGCCAAACGCTTCTGGCTCTGTACCAAGATTTGGTGTATGAGCTTCTTTGGAGCGGAGGGAGGCCCATGCAACTGAATGGTGCCAGTCTAAAAAAAAAACATGCTAGAAAAAAAAACGTGGTGCAGCAGCTGTCGCTGCACAATGCTTGGGTATGAATGGAGCCTAATGGGTTTAGTTGAATTGTAATGCATTTCTCTAGAATTGCCAAACTCATTATATACTCCTGGAGTAAAAATCTAATCACCTGTTGTTATTTATGATATTAAGGCCCCTTTTCACGTGTGCAGATCTGTTTTCAGACATCCGCCTGCTCAGCAGGGATCGATCCGTTGATTCCCCCGCTGAGCCGGCGGATGACAAGTCCGTCTCTGCACACTGTGCTGAGACGGACCTGTCAGATCTCCGATCTCCTCAATGGGGGTGATTGGATGAAAATGGACCGCCTGTTCGTTTTCATCCGATCCGCCAGACGGATGGAAAATTAGGTTTTCCATCTATCTGGATTTAGGGGATCAGGGCGGATCGGATGTCAGCGGACATGTCACTGCTGGCATCCATTGCTCCATAGAGATGTATAGAGCAGCTGTTCAGGTCCGCCTGAAAAAACTGACAGGCGGATCTAAACAGTCCGCACGTGTGGAAGGGCCCAAAAGGGGTTGTAAAATCAGGTTTTTTAATCTTAATGCACTCTATGTATTAAGATAAAAAGCCTTCTGTGTGCAGCAGCCCCCCTAATACTTACCTGAGCCCCATCTCTATCCAGTGATGTCCACGAGTGTCTCAGTGGTCCAGGACTCTCCCTCCTGATTGGCTGAGACACAGCAGCGGTGCCATTGGCTCCCGCTGCTGTCAATGAAAGTCAGTCAATCGGGAGAAAAAGGGGGATGGGCCAAAACTGCAGCTCCATGTCTGAATGGACACAGGGGGCTGCAGCTCAGCTTGCAGCGGTGCTCTATAGCAAGCTGCTTGCTGTGGGGGCACTGAAAAAGAGGGAGGGGCCAGGAGCACAGAAGAGGGACCAGAGAAGAGGAGGATCGGGGCTGTTCTGTGCAAAAGCAACTGCACAGAGCAGGTAAGTATAACATGTTTGTTATTTTTATAGAAAAAGAAACTAGACTTTACAATCACTTTAAAGTTTAAACATACACTACAGACATAGATTTGTTAGACCGCCTTTATAAATAAAACCAAGTTTCATTAACAAACAAATCGTTTTTTTGACAAACAGAAGTGAAACTTTAAAAAAAAAAAAAATAAAATATATATATATATATATTAAAAAAATAAATGAGTAAACTCTATTGGCTGTAATGCCATTGCACATATTTTCTGAATATATTACCCAACATTAAATATCAAGGAACAGAAATCCTCCTACACAGGGTTCTTTAAGAGAACAGCAGAAGACTGGTCCCTCATACAGTTATGTATGCCAGTGTAACAATGGTCACCAATGCGAGGGCTCGCCTTCATCCTGGCCACAAAAGCAAGCAATCGTACAATGTTTAGTATTTCCTTTCTGGAAGTGGGCTTTAAACGGGTTGTAAACCCTCATGTTTTTTTCACCTTAATGCATCCTATGCATTAAGGTGAGAAAACGTCTGACTCTGCCCAGGGTTCTCGGCTCTTGATTGGATAGATTGATAGCAGCGCAGCCATTGGCTCCCACTGCTGTCAATCAAATCCAACAATGCGGGGGCAAGTCCAGAATTCTGTGTCTATGGATGCAAATGCTGCACTCGGGAGCGCGCCCGCAAGGTAACCCCCTCAGGAGAGCGCTTCTCCCAGGGGGGGTTTACCGAGGCGAGGAAGAGCCGCCAGGGGGGACCCCAGAAGATGAGATTCGGGGCCACTCTGCGAAAAACGAACTGCACAGTGGAGGTATGCATGTTATTATAATTAATAATAATAAAAAAGAGGGTTTACGACCCCTTTTAAGTAAATTTTATTCTTTTAGACAAAATTGTCAATAACCTACTAATGGTGCTACTGTACGTAAGATGCAGATATCATTTTCATTGGGTTTTTTCAAGGATTCCTTGATAATAAAAGGATAAGAGATGGTATCCTAGACGGACAGGCTTGCTCTCCAGCAATGTGTTGGGTGTCTTAGAATAGCTGTTTTGTAGGTTACATTTGGTGACAGCTGGATGCTAGGAGGGGCACTAGGCCTGCGTGCTTTTTTTAGTCTTTCTGTAGCTGAATAACTTTTTGTGTCATGACTCCAAGTATGGAACAAGTAATTGTACAGCCTTAGTTATATCTCCTGCATTGCCGGGCAATCTTCACATCTGCTGCTATGTTTTCATGCCTGTGGAGGAGAGCGATGCCGACACTCCTACACCAAATGAAACGACTCGATTTTTAAAAAATTGCTATTATGGCTGCAGTGACGGGACCTGCTTCGGTTGCCGCTCTTAATGCCTCACTTTGTGGTTTTTGAATATGCAACTTTTGACCTTTTTGTTTCTATGCCAGGTGCACAAACAAGCAAAAAAACTTGTTTTCAGATGGTCCTTTTCATGTCCAAGCCATCTATGAGTGACTGCAACATGCTACGTTTGTTGATCCCTTTTAGAAATTAATTAAAATATAATTTAATAAAAAAGCATGGAAACTAACATGTAAAAAAGGTTGTGCGCCATTGGGAACGTGCACAATTTTGCTTGCGTTCCTGCATCGCATAAGTGTGAACAGAATCTGAGTACATACAACTGTAACTGATAACCCTGGAGCTCCCTAATTAGAGGGACAATCCTGGGAATATCTGACAGCAATTCATTGGGTCACTGCAGACTAAAAGCATTCTAGTGTCTTCTTCATCTACCAGTGGTTCTCAACCTCAGCCCTCAAGTACACCCCAATGGGAAATGTTTTGGGAACTTCTCTTAGATAAAATAGCTCTTATCAATACCATGTCATTAATATTGATTTACCGTAACTACTTCCCGCCTGCGCTATAGCTGAAAGAAGACTACAGTGTGGGCCTTAATTGCCAGAAGGGCGTCTATGTATTTCCTCCCGTGCATGAGCTGCCTGCGCGCCTGTGATAACTGCATCAATGAGACTCGGCTGATCGGAGTGAGGAGCCGATCCTGGCCTCATACCACGTGATCACCTGTCATCCAATAAATCACAATCGATAATAAATAGAGTGCAATTCCCAATTTTTTATTTTATTTATTTTTTTATCAGTCTCTTATCTCCTAATTTTATGTTCCTGTATGAAGGTAAATTTAAATTCCTCTGAAATATTTTGCTTTACTGTCACCACTTTATAAAGAAAAAATGGATTACCTGCTGTAATAAGTAGTGTATTACTTTTTGGTTGTAAATTGATTGTTTTAATCTGTGTCTTCAATTTAGGAGGACGAGTGCTAGAGATTGGCTTTGGCATGGCAATAGCAGCCACTAAGGTGGAAGCGTATAATATAGAAGAACACTGGATTATAGAATGCAATGATGGGGTATTCCAGCGGTTACAGGAATGGGCCAAACACCAAAAACATAAGGTAAAGTCATAGAAATATGCCTTCTATGAGCAAGTAGGAATTGTGGCCACCTAATTCATTTTTAGGAGGTCACGTCTTTGTTCATTTAGACAATGCTAGTATTACAAAGGGAAATGAATTGCATACATCGGAAAATCATTAATGGGATCTGCGCTCCAAAAGGCACGCGTTACACGGCGCATGGCAATGCACCTGCTCTGTGTAGTGATGCTGTGCCATTCATTGTGAAAAGCGTCCCAACGCATTGTACACTAGAGTCCAACATGTTGCATATGTCATTCATGGTGGTGTGCTGCATTGGGTCTTGTACTTTTTTTTCCATCCATTATTGTGTGTTGCCAACCCATTCATAATTAATAGAATGCTTTAATGCGATGCATGCTAAACTGTATGTTGCCCCAACATTTTTTATTTCTGGCATGTGTTACCATGTACATGTATTAAAAAGTATCCTGTTCAGTTTGTATTTCCCCTTTTTTGTGTGAAATCCCTGGTGTTCCTGACAGTCCCTCCTGCTTTCCTTTTCAAACTGCCCACGCTAGGCATAGAAGCACATCCATCTCAGCTTGGTCAGTATTTTTTTTTTATTTTTTTTTTTTATTGTATTTTTTTTTTTTTTTTTTTTTTTTTTTTTTTTTGTTTTTTTTTTTTTTTTTTTTTTTTTTTTTTTTGGTTTTTTTTTTTTTTTTTTTTTTTTTTTTTTTTGTATTTTTTTTTTTTTTTTTTTTAGGTCAGTTTACTGCTGTTTCTCTGCCTCTTGCTGACACCGTCCCCCCCCCCCCCCCGAAGTCTCCCCCTTCACCTCTCTAAGCCCCTTATGCAGCTGAAAACGGAGGTTATGTGATCATCTATTAACCACTTGCCCACCGTGCTTTAGCTGATTTATGGCTACAGTGCGGCTTTCCAGTTCTGGCGTCCCTGGACGTCCTCCCAAGAACATGCTTCCCACACGCCCCCTGTGTCTGTAATTACTGGGGGACACAGATCAGGACCAATCACAGTGGCCCTTTACAATGTGATAAGCGTTGTCCAATCACAGCTGGTCAAATGTAAACAGTGTTGCTGGTTATTGGCTCTCCTTTCCCCACACAGACAGCATGTGAGTAAAGGACAGCAGATCTGACAGCACAGTGAGATCAGCACTTGCACTGATGATCAGTGCCCTGATTATCCATGCAGCTTCCTCAGTGCACATCAATGAAGAAGAAAAATTACTACTTTGCAACATTTTATAACTAAAACTTTTTTTTTTTTAATGTTGATCTTTTTCGTAAGGGTTCACATATATACTTTAATGCATGCCATAATGTCTGTTAAAATGTGTGCATTATGCACCGCAACAGAATGCTTTAAGTGTGAATGAGCCCGAAGTCATTTTGGAAAAAAATATTTTGATTGGGAGATAATTACATTTTGTACTATTTGGCCTACATTTTGTAGGTAGTATAAAGTGATTGAGTTGTGTGGCCAGCGTAAAGTGATTGTAACCGGTTACCTTGTAAAAGAACCCAAAATGGAAATGAAAGGCAAAACATTTTTGTATAGGAAAAAAATAAATAAAATTAAATTATTTTTTTATTAATATTTTCTCCCCCCCTTTTTTTTTATTTATTTTTTTTTTTTTAAATAAGTGATCACATTCCCTCTGTTTTTAGCTGCATAAGAGCTGGGGGAGGAGAAGCGGTAGCACACTGAGCTTCCCAGTGAATGGCTGTGCAGGGGGGGGGGGGCATTTTAGGACGAGTCTGATCATTAGAGCAGAGTACACTGAGTTCCCAGCATAGCTATAAAACTGACCACAGTGTGCTCTCCTGCTTTGTGTGGTCAGTTTTTAGTAGGAAAGCAGTGGGACTGGCAGGAACACCAGGGATTTCACACAAAGAAAGCAATACAAAGAGACAGGTACAGCAGGCACATATCAGGAATATGAAGTGTTGGGGTAACAAACACTTTAAGGAGACTGTCATTCTGGGAAAAGAGGGAAGTGTGTGTAGTAACACTCGAAAGCTTGTTGCAGTTAAATGTCTGTGTTCTGACCCTCCTGGGCAGTGACAGATTCCACACATTCCTATAGGCTCATCGCTATCGCAGGCAGCCATACTGATTGGTAGAAATGCACATGGGACTTTACAACCCCACAAACAACCACCCTGATTATACCCACTGCCTAACCATCTGACCAATCATGATGGAAAACAAAACCAGAAAACTGGAAACTTATGTTTCAGGACCTGAAAAATAAACTAAGCCAGACAAAATTCTGTATCCCCCCCCCTTTATTTTATTTATTTATTTTATTTGTGCTATTAAAGTTGTGAACCATGGAAGACCAATACAGCAAGGAAAAGGAGGGATGATTGTAGGTGGTGACAAGTCCCATGGGGACACTTGGTTACCCCCGTGTCCCTAGCAAGAGGTAGGAAGGAGCAGGCAAGTTTTGGCATGAATTGAATTGTAAAGGCTAAGGCATTGCCTCTTGGAATATCATGCAATTTAGCTGTGACCAGAATGTCTGGGATGCTGCTACAGGTATATAAAGGAATCAATAGTTTTCTGCATTTTAAGTTTTTTTTTCTTTTTTGATCAACTTTATTGATGAACGCCATCCCTTGTGATAGCATAGGTCCTCTTTATGAAGAGATCTAGGGTCTGAGACCCCAGATATCTCCTGGCCTCCAAAGCATCTGATCAAACCGAGATCGATTTGATCTGATGCTTTTACAAGCTGGTAACGGCTTGGGATTACATTAGACCGAAACCAGAATTGACTAAATCCTCATCACTTCTGGTTTCTGACATCCCACAGTAGGAGGAACATCTGTTCCTCTCACTGTATCCCAGGGACCATATGCAGCCATTCGCATCTTTACTGGGCTCCCTGACAGGGCCTGGCAAAGGCGCCTGCAGCAGTAATCCAGCAGCAATATAGTCTCTCGGATTACTTTTACATTGTGGGGAATTGTCTGCTGAGAAAAACGATACCCAATGGATCATGGTTGTAGCCTCAACCATGATCACGGTATCAAAATCTATACCAGACCCTTATCTGATCACACGGCCCGGCAGGTCAGGAAATGGGGTGGGGACGAGCGTGTGCCCCCCTTCTGAACCGTACCAGGTCGCATGCCCTCAACATGAGGGGTGGGTGCTTTGGGGAAGGGGGGCCCTGTGCACCCCCCCACCCTATCTGAATGAGTATGGGGTATATTGTACCCTTACCCATTCACCAAAAAAAAAGGGTCAAAAATAAAATACATTAGACGTGTGTGTGTGTGTGTGTGTGTGTGTGTGTGTGTGTGTGTGTGTGTGTGTGTGTGTTTAAGTAATTTTATTAAGGCAGCTCTGTCGTCTTGTCCGATCTCTTCTGTGTCCTCTGCTGACATCTACTGCCTCTGTCGGTTCTTCTCCCTCTGTCCACTGTCTTCTGCCAGGTCTCCTCTGCTGTCTTCTTGCTCTTTTGCCTGGTCTTTTCCGCTGTATTCGCCCTCTGTTCTTCTTCCGATTATGACTCAACGCTCTCTCCCGCTCTAATGCCGGGTGCGTGCGCACTACTTTATATTGGCACACCGGGAGTTTAGCCCTGATGCAAAGAAGATCCAGAGTTTAGGTGCAGGTGTAAGGCACAGGTGAACCATCCACCAAGTTCTACCAACCTTTAGGGTATTATGTGCCCAAGGATGAATGCTTAGAATATAGACCTCTTGTATTGTGGGCATTTGTCCCACGTGGTGTACCATTCATCCCTGTCGTGCTACAGCAGCTGTCGGCTAAACTCTAGAATCTCATGAGGTACAAGCTAGCTATATATGCTTTGAATTTCCCTCATTCAGACTTGTGGTCTGAACAAGAGAAATTGATCCTCCCCACTAAGCAGCGCTGGTGGAGTAATGTCAGCTGTTGGCTATTTTGTTCAATGGCTGCTGAATCCTTGAACAGTGCTATATATCTGCTGAAGTGGCTCCTTTGATGAGTCAATTGAAAAATTGACTTTTGTCAAGCAGGGGGGTGAATGACAGGGTCGCCCACAGCTTTGAATTCCTGCTGAATCAGCCAAAAATGTGAGCAGTGTATGGCGAGCCTAAGTGTGATTGTTAAAAGGACTGAAGATAAGCTCCGCAAGCCAGCGTGCATATGGCAGGCTCACATGTTTATGGAGTGAGACTGTAGAAGGTCACAGTGTAGAAATAAGTGAAAACCAGGTTCGTGGATGCAAGTATAAATAGGAAATGCTTACAGGATCATGTTTGTATCTAGAGTCAACAGAATACGACCAAAGGGCACTAACAGTAGGTGTAAGGGAAGAGTAAGCTAAGCTGCTGAATGGGAAATGCACGATCAGCAAAGAAAAAAAATCTCTTGCATGCAGTAGAAAACTAGAGCATTTATTACAGGCTTAAAGTTGTTGTAAAGGCAGCAGAAGATCACCTTCCTTCTTCCAGCCTGTGTTTGGATAATAAAGGAGCAGCTGCAACCTAAAAAGCTTGGCCCTCTGCTCTCTCCTACTGTCAGCAAAATCAGCTCATTTATGCTCCATCGTCCCTCCCTCTCCAAGTTCTACTGTTTAGTATGAAAATGCACAGCTAACCTTTTTTAGGTCTTATTTTTTAGATTGTGCCACTGAAGGGGCTTTGGGAAGATGTAGTGCCAACATTACCAGATGGACACTTTGATGGTAAGTTATCTGAAAACTTTTTACTGGGCGACATACAGTATGTGTCCATGTTGACAGCCAACCACTTGAAGACAAAGACTCTTCTGGCACCTTTAGTTTAAAACAGGATTTTTTGCTAGAAAATTTAATTTTTAATAATAAAAATAAAATGATATATTCATGTTTTAGGAACTCCACTTGGATAAAATAGCTTTTACCCTACAGTCACACTTATGCGGTTTGCAGACGCGCAGTACAGTCCATTTAACATGGTTTCCTATGGTACTAGTTCACATCTATGCGTTTTGTGGCCGGGGACTTTTTTATTTTTTTCCTGTGATTTGCGGCTAATAAATTTCAATGGAGCTGCACCAGAAATTCAAGTGGTGCATTTGTGATGCAATTTTTGATGTGTTTTGCGGTTCTTATTTTACCACTGTGTATAGCTGGTTGCTAAGCAGGGGGCCCGGGAAGCTGGCCGCAGCGTCCTTGGTAACCAATGAGTCATCAGTTGTCAGCGGGGTTCCCTGCTGAATGTATGGCGTGGGTTTTTTTTTTTTTTTTTGGTGACTGGGTAGGGGTAAGATGTACCCCGATACCCATTCACATAGGGTGGGGGGCTGGGATCTGGGGGTCCCCTTGTTAAAGGGTGCTTCCAGATTCTGATAAGCCCGTAGACCCCGACAATAACCGGGCAAGGGTTGTCGGGAAGAGGCCCTTGTCCTCATCAAGATGGGGGCAAGGTGCTTTGGGGTGGGGGGGCTCCCCTCCCCCCACCACCCTCCCTTTCCTGATGGGCGGCATGCTCGGATAAGGGCCTGGTAAGGAACTGGAAGGTGGGGACTATTTATTTATTTATTTTTTTCATTATTAATTATCGTCATGATGTCCCTCCGGTCCTCCAAGGCCATAGAGGTAATCAGACGATCTAGTCTTTTAGCTCCTCTGTGACCAGCCGGCCACAACATTGGATCGTTTCTCGGTTTTGTATATTGTGGTTATGTTCAAAATTCAATTTTCTTTTATTTATTAGTTTTTGTTTTTGTTTTTTTTATTGGTGTTTCTCTGTTCAGGAATTCTCTATGACACATACCCTCTCTCTGAAGAGACCTGGCATACACATCAGTTCAACTTTATTAAGGTAATTTTATGTACATTCTAAGGGTAAATAATTACATGATATATTTTAAGCTACTGACATTTTAAACTTTTTCTTATGTTTGAATACATTACACAGAAGATGTACAATGAGCGTAATAACTTGTATGCAAGTCCTTACAAGGTGAAAATTTTGAATTGTTTTCACCTCTTAAAGCGGCGTTCCACCCAAAAGTGGAACTTCCGCTTTAAGCACTCCTCCCCCCCTGACATGCCACATTTGGCATGTCCATTTTTTTTTTTTGGGGGGGTGGGGGGTGTGTACCCTCTTTTTTTTTTTTTTTTTTTTTTTTTTTTTTTTTTAGTGGGACTTCCTGTCCCACTTCCTGCTTCCTATCTTCGGCCGCCTAGGCAGGGACTCCTCTTGCCCTAGGTGGCCCCTTCCTGCCAGCAATCTTCTGGGGCACAACTCGGGTCCCAGAAGATCGGCTGGCCAATAGGAGAGCACAGCGCGACTCTTGCGAGCTGTAAGCTGTCACGACCGTGTGCCCACAGTTACCGTGACGGCGCAGAGGAGGGGGGAGAGGAGCTAGCCTCTGGGCGGCCACATCGTTGGACTGTGGGGCAGATGAGTATCGGTTTATTAAAAGTCACCAGCTATGCTTTTTGTAGCTGCTGACTTTTAATAAACTAAAAAACCATGTGGAACACCACTTCAGGCAAACGCAGATAGGATTTCACTGAATCCCGTGTGTGTGTGTGTGTGTGTGTGTGTGTGTGGCAGGCCCGATTCTCCTTGGGTCCCTTGCCGTCACTCTGGGCTCCACCTCCATGGTGAGTGCTCCTGCTGCTGTCAATCAATGCTCACAGTCCCAGTGAGGAGGGAGTGGAGGGCAGGGCTGAGCCCGTTCTGTATGTCAATGGATGAAATGCTTGCTATGGGGACACTCAGCGGGGGGGGGGGGTGTATATGTGGAGCCCAGAGTGCCAGCAAGGGACCCAAGGAAGATTGGGGCTGTTCTGTGCAAAACCATTACACAGAGCAGGTAAGTATGACATGTTCATTTAAAAAAAAAAAATTCTTATCACTTTAAGCAGGAAGTCTGGTACTAGAATTATTATTGCTCTCACACTGACGTTTGCAGCGATACTGCACGTGTGGTCTGACCACATATGTATGAGTGACCTATGTATGCATTTGCGTGTGAGCACAAGGTGATGGACCCCTTCTTTTTTTTCTTTTATTGCTATCACAAGGGATTTACAACATCCCTTGTGATAATATGGGCAGCAACAGGTACTCTTTAGTGAGAGATCAGGGGTCTATTAAACCCCTGATCTCTCCTCTGCCCTCCAAAGCAACCGATGAAACCAAGATCGGTTTGATCGGCTGCTTTACAAACTGATGACAGCTGGTAAACAAACAACCGGAAGTGACTAAATCCTCATCGCTTCCAGTTTCATACACCATAGATAAGATTGGGTAATGGCTGTTACTCCTTCTCTATAGTCAGCTGGTACAACTGCCAACAGTGGCCCTGGGCTCCCCGGTAAGACGGGAGAGCCTGGAAATAGCAGTGCACGGTGGTGGGAGGGGAGCCCCCTTCCAATCCTTGTGCAAGTCTACCCTTACTCAAGATGGCTATATAGCCATCTTGAGTAAGAGCATATGATTCATGGTACCTTCTAGAATCCATCTTTCCTTAGCCTAGACATGCAGGCATGAGTGTATACTTAGCTGAGAGACTCCTGGGATGTATGACATCATTTTGGCCAAGGCCAGAAACCAGGAAGCAACCGAAGAAAAGTGTTTGTTTTTTTTAAAAACAAAGAAAAAGCAGAATAAGGATTTAAAATGGTTAATGTTTTCAGAGTGTTTAGCTCCACTTTAATGTACAAGAGTTCTCATTCTGTTGTCTGTAGATTTTCATACTGGTGGACACCTCCTTTTGTTCAAGATGCTGATTTGATTTACAGTGCTGCTCTTAGAGCTTGGTTCTAGTAATTGCTTTGCTATATATTTACTAGCTTGGCCAATTTATGAATTTCTGCAGGGTCATGCACATCGCCTTCTCAAGCCAGGAGGTGTCCTCACATACTGTAACCTGACATCTTGGGGAGAGTTCCTGAAGACCAAATACACAGACATTGAAAAAATGTTCCAGGTAAAGCAACACTATTATACCACTGTGTAACCTCAAATGCTGACATGTCTGGATTTAAAATGCATATGATATGGAGCCAGGTCACGATTGTGCGCTTTGCTTAGGGCAGCTGATAAGGCAGTACAACCAACCCTGTTTTACTGGGCCCAGACCCCATCGGCTAAACAGGGGGCCCAGGGCAGCTTTATTGTTCAATTCATTTTACTAGGCCACACCCCCACTCCTACTTGTTTACCAGAGCTTAAATTACATTTCTCTTGGGCCCATCAGGTCAACAGAGGGGCCCATGAGGCCCCTTTTTTAGGGGTGTAGGTGGATAAAGTCAGTGCCACTGTTTCACTGCACCCCTGGGGGGGTGGTGCATCCGGAAAGGCTGTACGGGGCCCCATTATTTCTAACAGCAGCCCTGGCTGTGCTACAGCACTTCTTTGGAAAAAAAAAAAAGCTCAGGTTTGTTTGTCTGCTTTCATGCTTTAGGCCCACAGAAGTCAAGGACACATGAAAATGCATGTATGATGAGTGTAGAATGCCTAAAGTGTTTAAAGCCCCAGGGAATATGGCTATAAGCCTAAATATGTTATTGTAAAATATGAAACGCATTAAATGCATTTGCAAAATGCACCTCAACATACCCTGAAATGCGTTAGCAGTGCATGAAAACAGAAATGCAAATGTGTGTGAACCTAGTTCTGTTGCTTGAACTAAAGTTACATACTTATGCGCATTGTCACTGTACTATAGATTCCCAATACATTTCTAATTCATTAGTTTTCTATATCACATAAGATGTTTTGTTTCTTTTTGCTTCTCTCATTATAACCCTTTGGTTTTACTACCTAACTCAGCTCTTAGAAATGACTACAGACTTGCATTGCTGTCCTCTTATGGTTATAGGAAACACAAATACCTCAGCTTCTGGAGGCTGGATTCAAGACTGAAAATATCAGCACCACAGTAATGGACCTAATCCCCCCTGAAGAATGTAGATACTACGCCTTCCCCAAGATGATCACACCCACCATCCTAAAGGCCTGAGAAGACCTCCTCTCTACCCCACACTGCCAGACAGTTACACTCACTGACAAACTAGGATTTAGCATTTTAGAATGGAAGTGTCCCCTTTTAACTGTAGGTGACAGTCCAATAGTTATTCGTGAGTTGACAGCCCCTGGATTTACACCCAGTATTAAAAGACCTAAAATTACACTACAGTGCAGCTTACTGTTTGCAAGCAGACTTTTTGCACTCTAGCTATCTTATCATAATGTGAATTTTATGTGGCGTGAATGCACAATAAAGTTATTTGCTTTAAATTCTAGATTGTCCTTTTTGTGTGTGTGTGTGTGTGTGTGTGTGTGTGTGTGTGTGTGTGTGTGTGTGTGTGACCAAAGCTTAAAGGGGTTGTAAAGGTTTGTTTTTTTATTTTCTAAATGGGTTCCTTTTAAGCTAGTGCATTGTTGTTTCACTTACCTTTTTCCTTCGCTTTCCCTTCTAAATTTTTGTTTTCTTTGTCTGAATTTCTCACTTCCTGTTCCTCCCTCAGTAAGCTGTTCTGGCTGACTAAACACCGCTCGGCTGATGGTGCGAAGTTTACTGAGGAGAAACAGGAAGTGAGAAATTCAGACAAAGAAAAAAAAATTTAGAAGGGAAATCGAAGGAAAAGGTAAGCGAACCAACAATGCACTAGCTTAAAGGAACCTATTTAGAAAATAAAAAAAACTAACCTTTACAACCCCTTTAAACAAGAATTTTGAAATGCTAGTACATTTTCAAATCGCATATTTGTTCACCACTTTCCCCAGAAAGATCACCAACATTTTTGGTGTTCAATCTAGTGTCCCGCATGCAGATATTTTTTCAGGGAGGTCCTTTAAAAAAGAGAAGATGTGGGGTTGGCATCTCTGTAAGCACCAGTGTCTGTTTTTTTTATTTTTTATTTTTCACCACCAGTGCTCAAAAGGAAGTATTGGCAAGCAGCAAAGGTTTATGTGCAAACTACCTCTAACCACTGACCCCTCCCTCAGGCCAATCCTTATATTTCTCACATACATGTAAAAAAACTAGCTTTTTAAAACTAGAAAACTATTTAGCAGCATTATTTAAAGTGGCACTTTAGTCAGAAAAGTAAGTCTTGCTAGATCACTTCAGGCTGCCCCCTTTTTGCAGATATAGCTATATGAAACATTAAAAAGTGCCTATACTGCAGTAATACACCCCGTTCTGCACATGCTCAGTTGCTCTCCATTTTTGACATTGTGCTGAAAATCCGAGCCACTAGAGGCAGATTTGCTGATAACTTAAAGATTTACAGCTGTTCTGGGCTTCAGCAAAATGGCAGCCTCCAGCAAGAAGGAACAGTGCTGGAGGCAATTTACAGCACACCCTCATTTTGGTAGCATAATTAATGTGGAATGTATGTGCTTTGCCAAAGAAAATATATATCAAGTTCTTAGGGGTGAAGTTCTGCTTTAATTTTTCTGAAGCCCTGGAGAATAGAATGGTTGTTGCAATTATTTTATGTTGCACAGTATTTGTGCAGTGGTTTATCAAATGCAAATTTTCATGAATTTTAGTGCGCGAAAACTCAATACCCAATTTTTTTTTCTTTTTTGGCAAAATATAAAAGATGATACACTGAGTATGGTATGCTTTAAATTTGTGTACACCTGTGGAGCAGGGACAAACTACAAATACCTTTTTTAATATCGCTATAAGCAACGCTTTTACAGCAGGGGTGCCCAACTTTTTGAGGGGTGAGGGCCACTTTAGCGACTTGCTAACTGCAGTGAATGGAACGGGCGGATAACAGGTCCGTGTCTGCTCTGCATGTGCAGAGCAGACATGGACACAGCCTACTCTACAATGGTCCCTTCGATTCAATTTACCCAGACAGAGTAGATTGGAGATGGGTGGGTGTAAAATGACACAAGTCCATTTACCTCTGCTGCTCTATAGAAGTGAATGGAGGGTCCTATTGTGTCCACCTAAAAAAAAACTGACAGGCGGACCTGATCGGACTGATCGCGTGAAAGGGGCATAAGGCTGCTATCACACTGATGCACTGCAGTTTACCTGTACCTCAATCTTCACTTTTCCCTCCAGGATTCCTGCAGGTATCACTGGCTGCTGCTGGCTGTCCTCCAGGGCTTGTACTGCCGGCTGGTTCCCAATGCACCATCCCTGAGCATCAGTGTGGCAGTACCTGGTGCTGGAGGAATCGTGCGGCTGCAGTATAGAGCAGAGCTGATGCTTCCTGTATCGCTCCTGTCAGAGGCACAGTATATTTGGTATCACTCAACCTAATGACAGGACGCATCGGCTCTAGAGTTGAGCGGACACCTGGATGTTCGGGTTCGACCGAACTTTGGAAAAAAGTCTGGGTTTGGGACCGAACTTGACCCCGAACCCCATTGAAGTCAATGAGGACCCGAACTTTTCAAGACTAAAATGGCTGTAAAAAAAGTCATGGAAAGGGCTAGAGGGCTGCACATGGCAACAAAATGTTGTTAAGAGCATGGCAAGTGCTCTGCAAACAAATGTGGATAGGGAAATTTAAAACTTAAAATAAAATGCTGGAGGCCCCCTTCTCAGCAGAAGAGGTACAGGAATTCATTAAGAAACTCAACGGCACGATGCCGCACATATGGTGGGAATACCCCAGAATACGCACTTTCTGGAAAAAATTTATTCAATTTAATGGATAAGATAGTGGGAAAATTAAAATACTTGGAAATTAAAAAAAAATTATAATCTTGACCTAGGAGGAGGAGGTCCATATGGAGTAGGAGGTTGAGGTGGATGTGGCGGTGGAGGAGGACAAGGTAGCCAACACTGGTTCAAAAATACAACAATGGCTGGGTAAGGCTAGTGGTGAATGATGTGTGGAATTCTGTCCCCCGTCGCATAGTGTCCGCCCTGTACTGAGCTTGCTCAGTACGTAGGACAAGGGGATTTCGAAACTCTCCGAAGACGATGTGCAGTGACTCCAGGTTCAAGCCACATCAGCCGAGGTTGAAGCCTAGCCAAGCGAGCCCGTTAGGGGCCCTGTTACTATGTGCTAACGTATGTCCACTTGGATGGTGGGGCTTGAACCTGCACTCACTGCGCAGGCGACGTTCATCTTTGGAGATTTTGTGAATCTCCTTGTCCTCCGTACTGCGCCTGCGCAGTAAGTGGCCGGACACTATCCGATGGTCAGACAGTTTTAGTCAGAACACCGGTATACGTGTCTATTCTGCACAAGGTACGGACAAGTCCTGTGGGATCCATGCCTGGTTCATTTTAATGAACGTGAGCTTGTCCACATTGGCTCTGGACAGGCGGCTGCGCTTGTCTGTGATAACGCCCCCTGCCGTGCTAAATACACGTTCAGATAATACACTGGCTGCAGGGCAGGCCAGCACCTCCAAGGCGTAAAGGGCAAGCTCAGGCCATGTGCCCAATTTGGAGACCCAGAAGTTGAAGGGGGCAGACCCGTTATTCAGTACGTGTAGGCGTGTGCACACATACTGCTCCACCATGTTGGTGAAATGCTGCCTCCTGCTAAGACGTTCCATCTCAGCTGGTGGTGCTGGTTGTTGTGGCGTGCTGACAAAGCTTTTCCACATTTCGGCCATGCTAACCCTGCCTTCCGAGGTGCTGGCGGTGCCCCGGATGCATTGGCCACCTCTTCCTCTGCCTTCGCCTTGTGCTTCCACCGTACCCCAGCTGCCAAGTGGGAATGCCACCAGCAGCGTGTCTACCAGTGTGCACTTGTACTCGCGCATCTTACGATCACGCTCCAATGAGGGAATTAAGGACGGCACGTTGTCCTTGTAACGGGGATACAGCAGGGTGGCCACCCAATAATCAGCACCAGTTAAAATGTGGGAAACTCGGCGGTCGTTGCGGAGACACTGCAGCATGTAATCGCTGTCCTCTGTGGGGGGTGTATCGTCTGTGTCCTCTGTATCCCCCCCAGCCAAGCACCAGTGATGGACATGAGCTGGTCTGGGTGCCATCCTGCTGTGAACATAGTTCCTCCTCCTCCATCTCCTCCTCATCCTCCACCTCGTCATCCTCCAGAACTGTTCCCTTGCTGCCGGACAATTGTGTACCTGTCGCTTGTTGGTGCAGGAACCCACCCTCGTAGTCACTTGTAAATGACTGCCCTGAAAGCCTTGGAAATGAACCCTCTTCCTCCTCCTGTGCCACATCCTCTTCCATCATCGCCTGAAGCGTTTTTTAAAGGAGGCATAGAACTGGGATAGTAACGCTGAGAACGGCGTCATTGGCACTGGCCATGTTGGTGGAGTACTTGAAACAGCGCAACAAGGCACACAGGTCTCGCATGGAGGCCCAGTTATTGGTGGTGAAGTGGTGCTGTTCCGCAGAGCTGCGTGCTGCAGCTGAAACTCCACTATTGCCTGCTGCTCGCACAGTCTGGCAAGCATGTGCAAGGTGGAGTTCCACCTTGTGGGCACGTCTCATGTGAGTGGGAAGGCCGAAGTTATGCTGCAGCGCTGACAGGCGAGCAGCAGCAGGGTGAGAGCGCCGAAAGTGCGCACAGACGGCCCGCACTTTCTGCAGCAGCTCTGGCATATCGGGGTAATTCTTAAGGAACCTCTGGACCACCAAGTTCAGCACATGCGCCAGGCAAGGGATGTGCGTCAAACCGCCTAGGCCCAGAGCTGCTACGAGATTTCGCCCATTATCGCACACCACCAGGCCGGGCTTGAGGCTCACTGCCACCAACCACTCATCGGTATGTTGTTCCATGTCCCTCCACAACTCCTGCGCGGTGTGGGGTTTTTCCCCCAAACAGGAACGTTTTTTAAAACTGCCTGCTGTCGTTTAGCCCTGGCTGTGCTGAAGTTGGTGGTGAAGGTGTTGCGCTGACCGGATGAGGTGTCGGTAGAGGATGAGGAGGCGGAGTAGGAGGAGTTAGCAACAGGAGGCAAACTGAAGTGCCCTGCAATCCTCGGTGGTGGAAGGACATGCGCCAAACTGCTATCCGCCTCAGGCCCAGCCGCCACTACATTTACCCAGTGTGCTGTTAGGGAGATATAACGTCCCTGACCGTGCTTACTGGTCCATGCATCCGTAGTTAGGTGGACCTTGCCACAGATGACGTTGCGCAGTGCACACCTGATTTTGTCCCCAACTTGGTTGTGCAGAGAAGGGATAGCTCGTCTGGAAAAGTAGTGGTGGCTGGGCACGACGTATTGTGGGACAGCCAATGACATCAGCCTTTTAAAACTCTGCGTCTCCACCAGACGGAATGACAGCATTTCAAAGGCGAGGAATTTTGAAATGCTGGCATTCAGGGCCAGGGATCGCGGGTGGCTAGGGGGGTACTTCCTCTTCCGCTCCAGTGTTTGGGAAATAGAGAGCTGAACGCTTCCATGGGACATTGTGGAGATCGTTGGTGACCCAGGTGGTAGTGTTGCTGGCAGATCCTCTGTTTGCGGGTTGGCAGGTGCCACTGTCACTACAGAGGTGGATGAAGAGGCCGAGACTGCAGAAGAAGAGGAAGCAGGAGGAGCCAGAGACCTTTCTTGGTTTTTGAGGTGTCTACTCCACTGCATCTCGTGCTTTGCACTTAGATGCCTGGTCATGCAGGTTGTGCTCAGGTTGAGAACTTTATGCCTCGCTTCAAGCTCTGATTGCACAGCGTGCAAACCACTCGTGTCTTGTCATCAGCACATTGTCTGAAGAACTGCCACGCTAGGGAACTCCTTGGACCTGGCTTTGGTGTGCTTGGTCCCTTGCTGCGTTGGGCAGTAGCAGACGTACTGTCTAGGGGACAGACGCTCCGCTTTTGCACCCTGCTCCCTCTTCTGCTGTGCTGGTGGCTCTGTGCGACCACCGCCTCTTCCTCCGAACTACACTGGTCACCTGCATGATGTTGATTCCATGTGGGGTTGAGGACCTCATCGTCCTCTACATCATCTTCCACCCAGTCTTCACCCCTGCCCTCCTTGTCGGTCTGCACAATGGCGAAAGCAGCAGCAGTTGGCACCTGTGTTTCGTCATCATCCAAGACGTGCTGCGATGGTCCTCCCATGTACTCATCATGAAACATAAGCGGTTGGGCATCGGTGCACACAATCTCTTCCACTTCTGGGGCAGGGCTAGGTGGATGGCCCTGGGAAACCCTGCTAACAGAGTCATCAAAAAGCAGATGAGACTGCTGCATGATTTGGGGCTCAGACTGCTTGGCTGATTTGCAAGGGGGTGAGGTGAAAGACTGATGGACATCGACTGCAGGTGCTAACTCTGAACTTTCATCAGGAGACTGGGTGGGAGACAATGTGAAGGAACCGGAAGCACTGTCAGCAACCCAATCTACTATCGCCTGTACTTGTACTGGCCTCAACATTCGTACAGCCTCATTAGGCGTGCCGAAATACCGCTGCAGGCTCTGTCGCCTACTCGCACCTGAGGAAGGTGTTTCACTAGTGCGTGTAGCTGGCACAGATCGACCACGTCCTCTCCCTCCAACAGGAGCTCCACCAGCAGCACCACGACCGGGGCCACGTCCCCTTTTTGATGATCTCCTCATATTTTCAAAATGTATGATCTCGCCCTAAATGGGTGTTTTTGCAATAGCAGAATACACCCACAGTATGTAAAGCGTGTATCTCAAAAACTGCTAAACTGCAGAAAATGCTATTGCGTGTTTGCTGTGTTTAGCCATAATCTATTATATCCTGCGCTTTCTGAAAACCACTAATTCACAAGTACAGCAGGCACTGCTGCTCCTCTCACAAAAGAGATCCCAGTGTGCTTGACAGGTGCTGAGGAAACGATATGTTGCCGCCTCACCACCTGATTTAAACGCATGATTGCAGCAATTGGAGGTTTAAATCCAATGTGAGGAGGTGACACTGCCCAGTGAGCTTTGACTTCTCCCATGTTGTTCAGGTAGCTCTTCACCTCTTTAAGGTTGCCTACCCCTGGTGTGTGTGTATAAAAATCAGTATTAAGGTGGTTAACAATAAAGCTCCTCAATTATACAGAATTAGCTGTGAACACTATGCAGTTGCTTGACTAGAGCCTGTAAATGTTTACTGCTGTGTTCACTTTGAAAACACAGTCATGACCAAGGTACAGCAGTCTTCTTTGCACAAACTGTAGCTCGTGTCCAACACAGATGTCTGTATGCTGTCATTGTATAAAACTCTGGTATGTGTGTGTCAGCACTAATTCCCAGGGCTTTCAGTGGCACGCTTGTTCTCAAGCACCACCAATGCTTAAGGCGATATAGGCTGATATTAGCATGGCATGGATAGCAGGCTGTATAGATGTCCAGCAGTACCATGCTTTTACAATTCTAGATTTTAACAAATGAAGCTGATCCTATATCTGATGGCTCAATCTGCTTTACTATAAAAATGTATTATTAAAAAAAAAAAAAAAAAAAAATAGAAGTGTTAAATATATATCCCCTTGCAGTATCTGTTAGTACAGCTTAACTCATCAGAGTCCATGTGCTTTATGTTAAATGTAACTTCCATAACCTTAAGTCTCTTGTAAATGTACTGTAAGAAGTTTCTAATATACAGGTGATACTTGAAAATTTTGAATATCGTGCAAAAGTTCACTAATGCAACTTAAAAGGTGAAACTAATATACGAGAAACTCATTACATGCAAAGCAAGATAGTTCAAGCCGTGATTTGTCATAATTGTGATGATTATGACTTACAGCTCATGAAAACCCCAAATCCACAATCTCAGAAAATTTGAATGTTGTGAAAAGTTGTAATATTCTAGGCTCAAAGTGTCCCACTCTTGTCAGCTAATTAAGCCATAACACCTGCAAAGGGTTCATGAGCCTTTAAATGGTCTCTCAGTCTGGTTCAGTAGGAATCACGATCATGGGAAAGACTGCTGACCTGACAGTTGTGCAGAAAACCATCATTGACACCCTCCATAAGGAAGGACAGCCTCAAAAGGTAATTGAAAAAGAAGTTGGCTGTTCCCAAAGTTCTGTATCAAAGCACATTAATAGAAAGTTGTGTGGAAGAAAAAGGTGCACAAGCAGCAGAGATGGCCGAAGCCTGGAGAGGATTGTCAGGAAAAGGCCATTAAAAAGTGTTGGGGACTTTCACAAGGAGTGGACTGAGGCTGGAGTCAGTGCATCAAGAGCCACCACACACATACGGATCCTGGACATGGGCTTCAAATGTCGTATTCCTCTTGTCAAGCAACTCCCGAACAAACAACAATGTCAGAAGCATCTTACCTGGGGTAAAGAAAAACAGACCTGGTCTGTTGCTGTGGTCCAAAGTCCTCTTTTCTGAGGAGAGCAAATTTTGCATCTCATTTGCAAACCAAGGATCCAGAGTATGAAGAATGGAGAGGCGCACACTGCAAGATGCTTGAAGTCCAGTGTGAAGTTTCCACAGTCTGTGTTGATTTGGTGAGCCATGTCATCTGCTGGTGTTGGTCCACTGTGCTTCATTATGAGATTTTGGAGCACTTCATGCTTTCTTCCGCAAACTAGCTCTATGGGGATGCAGACTTAATTTTCCAGCAGGACTTGGCACCTGCCCACACTGCCAACAGCATCAAAACCTGGTTCAATGACCATGGGATTACTGTGCTTGATTGGCCAGCAAACTCAACTGACCTGAACCTCATAGAGAATCTATGGGGCGTTGCCAAGAGAAAGCTGAGAAACATGAGACTGAACAATGCAGAAGAGCTGAAGGCCGCTATTGAAGCGTCCTGGTCTTCCATAATACCTTAGCAGAGGCTGATAGCTTCCATGCCATGCTGCATTGAGGCAGTAATTGCTGCAAAAGGGGCCCAAACTGGAGTACATATGCATGCTTATACTTTTCAGAGGTCCAATATTGTTCTATGTACAATCCTTGTTTTATTGATTGCATGTAATATTCAAATTTTCTGAGATTGTGGATTTGGGGGTTTTCATGAGCTGTAAGCCATAATTATGACAAATCCTTGCTTGAACTATCTTGCTTTGCATGTAATGAGTCTATCTTCATATATTAGTTTCACCTTTTAAGTTGCATTAGTGAAATAAATGAACTTTTGTACGATATTCTAATTTTGGAGTATCATCTGTAAAGTGTTAAAACAGACCCAAAAACTACAACAAAAGCAGAACTGTTGTCTCTAGCAACAAGATTATCCATTTAGAAAAAATAAAATGATCATTACTTCTACAATAACATCCAAAATTAAAAAGGAGTCTACGTAACTTTGGCCATGCAGTGCCCATGTAAAACACTCAGTTTTCCACTCCATTGCAGCCACCACAAAAATACCTGATGTCAAAGGACGCAACCATCCTTTTTGCACCATATCACACCGGTAATCAAATAAAAAAAAAAAAAAAAAAAAAATCTATAGTATGGATGAATCTCCTGATGTGGCTGTTGTATTCTGACAGCTGCATTTGGTGCCTGTCAGTGTACCCAAACAGCAGCTGCATCTGATTGTGTGCAGCTTCTGTTGATCTGTCAATTTGCCACCCGGCTCTATCAAAGTGTGTTGAAAGGGAGATTGGCCTATGGGGCCACCCACGTAGCAAAGTTATGTCTGTTCCACGGGAAGCACCCATGTTAAAACACAGGCTGACAATGATTTTTTTATTTTTTTTTTTTAAGTCTTTTCTTATTTGTGAATACAATAACTTTGTCCCTAATTTTCCAATTGGCATTATTTTTATATATTTGTTGAGGTCAACCAATAGAAAAAAAAATACATTCTAGTCAATTGGCATAGGAAGGCTACACATGTACTACAGGATGGGATAGCAAGTTTAAAATAAACAACTTAAAAAGATTGACTTCAGATAATCCCTATCAATTTACTTTTTTATTTGTTCCCTTTTCATTCAATAAACGGATATCCCAAAGGGATGGGATTGTCGAGGGCCGGAATTTGGAGAATACATTGTGCCAGAAAACCCCAACATTCATACCAGCACCACATTTCCAGAGGCCCCCTACTTGGCGGGGAATTCTGCATGAAACAGTACCTGACCAATTAGCTCTCCTCTGTCGGACCAGTATTCCTAAATTACAGTACTGGGGGGGGGGGGGGGGGGGCCGGGGGGGGGGGGGGGGAGGGGGGGGCGGGGGGGGGGGGGGGGGGGGGGGGGGGGGGGGGGGGGGGACGTAGCTAGTAGGCTGGCATGATAGGACATCATCTCTTCCTCCCTCTCTCCCCTCCCCCCCCCCTCCCCCAAGAAGGCCTCAGAGACATCCAACCATGGCTGCCATATTTTTGTAAAATTCTTAGGTATGCCCTACTTTTATATATCAACTTAGAACACCATAAACAATACAAAAGAAAGCATGAGCCGAAAGGGGGCCAGAATCCTCCCAATGCAATAAAATAGTTTTATGAGCGTAAAATAACAGTATATGTAACAGAGTCCTAGCATGTGTACGAGAAACAAAATCATTGAACACACCTAAAAGTCTGACTTCTGGAGTGTAAGGTATTGGCAGGTGAAGCTCATGTTTTGAAAAAAGCAAGAAGGAAAAGAGTCCAGGACCGTTCCAAAACATATGAAAATAATTTGCAACAATCAAGTCACATACAGAACAAGCAATATCTAAATCCAATCCCATAAGAACCAGCTTGGCTGAGGTGTAGTGTAACCAATGTACAAGCTTAAACTGAATCAACTGATCAGCAGTGCTGATTATATCCTGAAAGCATACCTCAGTAGCTTCTTCCCAGTCCTCCTCAGAAAGCTCAGGCATCAGCAATAGCCATTTGCTATGAGTTCTGAAAAGGATCAGACCCAATCAACTGGAGGCGACCATAAAAAAGGTTATCAGTCATCAGGAGATTTGGGGATACGTCAACAGATCTTCAGTGGACAATTCCGTGAGCTCAATGGTCAATAACCCAAACTGCGCCTGAATGGCATGCCACAACAAGAGATATTTAAAGATCTTATTTTCAATGCCATGTTTACATCTAAGTGTCAAAGGTCATAAAATTATCCTCCTCAACTATGAGAGGGGTGAGGAACACCAAACTGACCCCACCAGGGCGAGGGGGGGGGGGGGGGAGAGGGGGGGGGGGGGGGAGATTTTGGTAGAGATTTATGCGGCCAATTATGTTCAGGTACGAAGTCTGTCCACCATCTGCTTGACTATAGGAGTAATATTAATTTCTTCAAATATAGAGTGATCACTGTGTATTTGACTGCTCAGGTATTTAAAGGATGATGTTAAATTGCAGACGTGACTGCTGTATATATTTAAATAGGCATAGAAGGGCCTATAGAAAATGCCTGAGATTTTTCTCAACCCACCTGTAGGCCTGAAACCTCTCCATAAGGGCATCATCTGCGTAGAGAGATCTTCTCCACTAGACCACAGCAGATGCCCCCTTATAACTGATGTCTGTCGCACTGCCAGGGAGAGAGAGAACCCCTGTGGATCAGCATATAGCAATCAATATAGCAATCAAACCCACTGGACAAAGTGTGTACTAAAACCCATTCATGCCATAGTTGAACATTAAAAAAAAAAAAAGAGAAGGACCAACGCACAATGTCAAAAGCTTTTAAAACACACCCAAGGCCCCATTCACATCTGAGCATTTTTGTAGCTTGAAGCTACAAAAACGCTGGAGGAAAAAAATAAAATCAATTATTATTCTCTATGGAGATGGTTCACATCTCCACTCCAAAACGCCTGATGCTCAAACAAGTTCTGGAACTTTAGGCAGATTTGGGCGTTTTTCTGCTTTTTTACATTGGTGACCCTTTCACCAGCAGAAAATCGTGGCAAAACACCATAAAAAAGTGAAAACCGCATGACTTTCTGCCTGAAAACGGTACACTCAGGTGTGAATGGGGCCTTAAGGGAGAACTAACCCGATGTTTCGCGAGTGATGCATTATGGTATTCTCCGCTGTCTAATGACAGCAGGAACATGCACACACCAGGCATGTACACAGTGGTAAACAAAGATGTATAAATACATCTGTCCACCCTAGGAAGGGCACCATCCAGCTGTTGAGTTACAACAGACAGACGTAAAGTGAGCAGAGACTGACCTGTCATCAACGGAGCGATCCCCTGCTGAGCTAGTGGAGTCTGCCCAGTGGATCCACCCCGTGTGAAAAGGGGCCTAAACTGAATGAATTACTTGGTCATATTGCTGACATTTCCCTCTTGGCATCGATCCTATTCCATACTTCTGAGTGTGTGGTATAGAATTTCACCTACTGGTCTGTGTTGAAAACTGCAATAACTAGAATGTTTTGCCACAGTTACAGCTGTTAAATACTAGAGGGAACAAGTTGTTTTAAACTGTAGAACAAAAAATGTGTTTATAATCGATGGGATTTTATAGGGGTTGTAAACCCTTGGTTTTTTCACCTTAATGTATAAAAGGTAAAAAAACACCTGGCAGTGACCGCCCCCCAGTATTACTTACCTGAG
Source organism: Lithobates sylvaticus (assembly GCA_028564925.1). Classification (NCBI taxonomy): domain Eukaryota; kingdom Metazoa; phylum Chordata; class Amphibia; order Anura; family Ranidae; genus Lithobates; species Lithobates sylvaticus. The sequence continues at coordinate 452,930,096 of CM053026.1, read as the reverse complement.
CCCTGGAACTTCATCCCGCGGGGAAGTGCTCTTCCTCTGCCCGGGGTTTCCCAGCTCTTGATTTGATAGATTGATAGCGCAGCCATTGGCTCCCGCTGCTGTCAATCATATCCAATGACGCGGGCCAAGTCCTATATTCGGCGGCTATGGACACCAAATGATGGACTCGGGAGAGCGCTTCTCTTAGAGGGGTTATCTGATGTGGAGGAGGAGCTGCGAGAGCCACCGAGGGACCCCAGAAGATGGTGTTCGGGGCCACTCTGTGCAAAACTAACTGCACAGTGGAGGCAACATATATATATATATATATATATCTTTGCAATCACTAACTCATGAGGCAAAGTTCCACCCACACCACAGGTACTACCAGTGGCATGCATCCCAAACTTTTGCAAAACACTGCTCTTTAACAGATGGTAAAGTAGAGCAGATGAGAACACAAAACCCCAAGGCTTGGGGCATAAAGCACTTGCAAAATGGTTATACTAGTGACACAGAGAAACAGGTGTTTCAAGTTTTTTTTTCCCCACCTGTGGCACTTTTTGTTCTCATTATGGCATGTGAATCGGTGCAGGTGTACAAATATACTGCAAGGAATGTGAGCCATGAAAGAAATGGAAAAACACTACAGTGTGTAACAGCTTTAATGCTTTATTAAATGCATGTTATATATACACACAAGCCAGTGATTTAGGTTCCATCATAATGTAGATATTTCAGAGCAAACGTGGCTTTGTGGCAGAAGAGCGCAATTACCACTGCATCAAGGATGTACAAACCCATCTGAACCACCTCTTTTAAGATTAAATAAAAAAAACACATTTATTTTCGATACCAGAGTCGAATTTTCTTTTCTCTTTTAATCTTCTTTTGGAGTTGCAGGATACCATACAGGAGAGCCTCAGCAGTGGGTGGGCAGCCTAGAGAGAAAACACATGAAGGTGGTAAGCACAGTCACAAGAGTTAGGCCAGCCATACACGATTCGAACCGTTAATAGGCAGGATAAATGTACCATGTTGATCGATAAACTTGGGTACAACCAGCCTGCTGAATGCTCTTGTGATGATCGCTATAGCTGCTAGTGATAAACACACTCTTCTCCCACCCCCCACCGCCAGGAGCAGACTTGCTTGGCACTAGGGATTCCCGTCAGCACTGTGTGTTGATGGGGGAAATCGGCTAAGTTTCTTTCCTGCAACCTGTGGTTTTGCACAGTTTATGGCCTGCCTTATATAGGATCTTATACTAATTACGTTTACCAAAGAAAGAGGAAAGATAGGGGTTATGTGCTATCATTTTTGTAAACACAATGGTGTATCTTTCACAGAAGAAATAAAAATGCTACCCTACAGATGTTCAATAAAAAGGTAAAAGTACAGTGGAGGGAAAAAAAAGTATTTGATCCCCTACTGATTTTGTACATTTGCCAACTGACAAAGAAATGATCAGTCTATAATTTTAATGGTAGGTTTATTTTAACAGCGAGACAGAACCAAAAAATCCTGAAAAAAAAAAAAAAAAAATTTCTAAAAAGTTATAAATTGATTTTAAATTTTAATGAGTGAACTAAGTATTTGACCCCTTCGCAAAACAGGACTTGGCGGCAATCACAAAGGTCAGATGTTTCTTGTAGTTGGCCACCAGGTTTGCACACATCTCAGGAGGGATTTTGTCCCACTCCTGATTGCAGATCCTCTCCAAGTCATTAAGGTTTTGAGGCCGACGTTTGGCGAGGCCACTCTAGGACCTTAATGTGCTTCTTGAGCCACTGCTGGAATACCCATCCACTAAGGGAAGGAGGTTCTCACCCATGATTTGACAGTACATGGCCCCGTTCATCGTCCCTTTGATGGCTTTGAAGTTGTTCTGTCCCCTTAGCAGAAAAACACCCTCAAAGCATAATGTTTCCACCTCCATGTTTGACGGTGGGGATGGTGTTCTTGGGCATAGGAAGCATTCCTCCTCTTCCAAACATGGAGAGTTGAGTTGATGCCAAAGAGCTTGATTTTGGCATCATCTGACCACAACACTTTCACCCAGTTCTCCTCCGAATCATTCAGATGATCATTAGGAAACAGACGGGCCTGCACATGTGCTTTCTTGAGCAGGAGGACCTTGCAGGTGCTGCAGGATTTCAGTCCTTCATGGCGTAGTGTGTTACCAAATGTTTTATTGGTGACTATGGTCCCAGCTGCCTTGAGATCATTGACAAGATTCTCCCGTGTAGTTCTGGGCTGATTACTCACCGTTCTCATGATCATTGAAACTCCAGGGAGGTGAGATCTTGCATAGAGCTCCAGACCGAGGGAGATTGAGTTATTTTGTTTTTTTTCCATTTGTGAATAAAATCGCAACTGTTGTCAATCTCTCACCAAGCTGCTTAGCGATGGTCTTGTAGCCCATTCCAGCCTTGTGCAGGTGTACAATCTTATCCCTGACATCCTTGGACAGCTCTTTGGTCTTGGTGGAGAGATTGGAATCTGATTTATTGCTTCTGTGGACAGGTGTCTTATACAGGTAACAAGCTGAGATTTTAAGCACTCCCTTTAAGAGACTGCTCCTAATTTTAGCTTGTTACCTGCATAGAAGACACCTGGGAGCCAGAAATCCTGCTGATTGATAGGGGATCAAATACTTATTTCACTCATTAAAATGCAAATCAATTTATACAACTTTTTTGAAATGCGTTTTTTGGGATATTTTTGTTATTCTGTCTCACTGTTAAAAAAAGCCTACCATTAAAATTAAAGACCGATCATTTGTCAGTGGGCAAATGTACAAAATCAGCAGGGGATCAAATACCCTCAATTTTTCCCTCACTGTATATATCTAAACGAAAGGGGGGGGGGGGGGACCCCACAAACAAATATTCAGTACATCATATACCCATGTTTTGTCTTTTTTTAAAAACACTTCAAGTACAGAAAAATACCTGCTGATCCTGACAGAAATCTGGTAAGGTCCTACTCTTTCAGCTGCCAACTTTTCTTGCTGCACTGAAATCCTAAGGCTCCTTTCACATAGAACATACGATCAGGTCCACATGGGTTTTTCAGGCAGACTTGATCAGACCCTTCATGTGCAACTTGTGTCCATTTACACCTGGCTACCTCCTATCTGGAAAAAGCAGACGGAAGGGGGATCCATTCCCCCGCTGTATGGCCGGATCGCAGGACAGTCGAGTGTAAACAGCTGCCCATAGAGCAGAGCAGGATGTCTGTTCTGCATAAAGTGGCGCAGACCTGTCATGCAGCCACTCAGCTCAGCAGAGGATCAGTGGACAGATCCCAAGCATCATTGATTGAAAGACATGGAGCTCTTTTGTAAGAGCCCCACCCACTTATCTTATGGAGATGAGGAGACAGGACACTGTTCTGTAGACCAGAATGGGAAGTGGGCAGGACTGAATACAAGCTGAAATGAAATTCAGCAGAACCACTGCCTCACAGGCTCCAATGGGAGATTAAGAGCAATCTGGATTTCTGGCAGACTAACAGGTATTAGGAGGATTGTGCATGAATATGTTTTAAGTCATGATGTTGTCTTAAATTATATATGTGTGAAGTAAAATATTGTATGTGTAGCTTTAAATGAGTTATTCGATCTATTAATACATTCCGAAAGATTTTTACACCGGTATAACCATCTCTACATTCACTAACTAAATAAGCAATAAAAAGTGACAGATCACTGAGCGTGAAAATATCTAGCCTAATTTTTTTTTTTTTTTCTGTTAAATACAAGCATGCTAAGAAATGTGTAAACTGCACTTTTAGAAACTTTTACCCCTCCACTCTTCTCAGAAAGCTGGCTTTGTTCAAGCATCCAACTTCTGGACTAATATGCTTGCCTATAGATAAGAATCAGGCACACTCAAGTGACTGCAGTATCCCGACTTTGGTTATTTCTCACACATATCAGCCCCATGCCATCTATGCTAGCATTTTTTAGATTTACAGAAGTTCCAGAAAATTATCACTGGGGGGGGGGCTAAATGTAGCCATATGCATAGCTAGTTTTGTCCGGTTCTTGATGAACCATCCAAAATTCCCCCCTGTGGGTGGCCCTGTTGGCCATCTCTTGCTCAGCATCTCTAGAATAAAGCTGGGTGGAATATTGTCAGCCTGTGCCTAATCAGATGGAGACACTGTTCAGGTATTTTGACAGCTGGTGGGGCTGGCCTTATAAAAATACAATAGCCACAGTGGGATATTTGTCCATCTACACTGTGTAGCTTGCAGGCTAAACAGAAAAAGTCTACAGGTGTATGGCTAGCTTTAGGAAAAGCTCCCCCTACTTTTAGTAATTATATCATCCTTCCAAGATTTTCCTCTCATGCCTGGGGCACAGTCAAAGATACTTTTTAAAAAGTAAGCCATAAAAAAAAAAAAAAAAAAAAAAAAAAAAAAAAAATATATATATATATATATATATATATATATATATATATATAAAAAATACTAATAAATTCTGTTCCCTTATAGCAGATTAAAAAGCATGGTGTGTGTGCTGTCTAATCTGCCCCTCCCTAAGCTGTAAAAAAATAAAATACAAAAAAAATAAAACACCTGGCTGATCCTTGACACTTCCTGACCACGATAATCATGGCTGCTGAGCCCTGACTACCGTGTTCAGTTTACATCCCTCTGTCATCCGCAGCTCTCCTGTCCCCCTCACCCCTCCCTCCCTGCCAGTGTCAGATCCGTGTCATTCCTTTTATCAGCAAAATGCCGATAGATTTTCAGCCAATATTTTTAAGCGCCCGTTATATCGATGCATTGCTAGTTGTGCTTATGTGAACACAACTTTTAACCATATTTCACTACTTGAAAACAAGCCCAGGTAAATGCGATTTACATGACCGCAGCGACATTATAAAATCCTCTGTGGGTCAAAGAACATCCTATCAGAAAGCTTGTCAAAAATATTGTACAAATGAGTAAGTGTCCTGAGAGAGGGGAGAAAACAAAAAAAATAAAAGAAAGAAATAAAATTGTGGGGTTGGAAGGAGGTAGTCACCTGGAACATAGATGTCGACAGGAACAATTCTGTCACAGCCTCTGACCACTGAATAGGAATAATGATAGTAGCCTCCTCCATTGGCACAGCTGTGGGAGACACACAGTGATTTGATTATATCTTATATACAGTTTGCATACCTCCCTGAATTTCAGATCACCAAATATTCACCATATAATAACCAAACATTTCTATTACACTTAAAACATTCCCATTACAAAACAAGCAAACTTCTATAACAAAAAAAAACAAACAAAAAAAAAAAACACAATATCCAAAACCATCTTAGAAGTGGAAATCACAGCTGAATAGTTGATACAAGGATATCTAAAAAAGCAGACAGTCTGCAATAATGGTTGTGTGAATGAGAGCCAACTCAGCATCCATCCAGTTGAACATCTTCATGTCTGCAGAAGCGATAACTACAGGATGTCCCCCCCCGATATGACCACGCTTGCAAAGTCACTGTGTTCTACTGTTAATGCAAAATATCCCACAGTATTGTACACACAGTGGTTTAGCAAAACAGGGCAATAATAAGAATAAGAGAGCACCCAGTCTACATGAATTTTAATCAAAGCAGTAGTGTTCAACTTAAAATTGTATTCAGAGATGCATTTATAGCAACCTATTTACAATTTTAGATTCAAAAATATTAGGCGACAGCCATAAATATATAGTTAGAAAAACTAGTAAACATGCATACCACAGGGACAGCCCATCTTCTAGGAAGCTCCTTCTGCAGTAACCCATGGTAAAACATGCTTTTCACAATGATGCAATTAATAAAACTTAAATGCTCTCTTACATAAACCCCAATATAAGCTTGTAGAGCTGAGCTACAGAAATGACAGGACATGAAGGCAGATTCTGCAGAGACAGTCAGAAACATGAGATGGTGGCAGAGTACAGGAGCTGAAAGCATTCAGCATTATCTGCCAAGACAATGGTAAAATGAGGAGTACGAGGTCCCAGAACATTAGGAGTACAGTAAAATACAGAGGGCAGAGAGAAAAGGTAGTGAAGGAAATATACCTGCCCATGGATACTACATAACGTGGCTCAGGCATCTGATCATAAACCTGTGGACAGTAGAAGACATACATATTACTATCTGAAAACCAACTTTGTCAACAGATTTGGACTTAATATAAATGAGGAACTTGTATTAGAACAAATTATCGTGATACTGTTGACCACCCACTCCTTCTCAAACTCCATTCCCTTGGCCTCCAAGATTGTGCTCCATCCTGGTTCTCCATCTATTCACAGGGCTCTTTCAGTGTTACCTACAACTCTGTCTCCTCTTCTCCATTGCCCCTTTCTGTGGGGGTTCCCCAAGGCTCTGTTTTTGGACCCCTTCTTTCTACACCTCCTCCCTTGGTCACTTGATAACTGCCCACGGCTTCCAATACAACTTATACGCCGATGACACCCAAATCTGTCTAATCCTCACCTCACTCCTTCAGTCTCCTCTTGCATTACTAACTGACATATTAGCATGGCTGTCGCACCACTTCCTTAAAGAGGAAGTCCGCCTGAAAATTTTTTTTTTTTTTTTTTTTTTTTTTTTTTTAAAGTCAGCAGCTGCAGTATTTTTTAAATTTTTAATAAATAGACACTTGCCTGTTCCAGGGGTGTCGGCATAAAATGACGAGCGGTCGCTCGTCTCTCGGCTGCCGCCGCCACCATCCGATGTCAGGGAATCAGGAAGCAAAGCTTGCGGCTTCACTGCCCGGTTCCCTACTGCGCATGAGCGAGTCGCGCGTCGTTATTGGTCCCCGTTGTGTCCTGGGAACTGTGTTTCCCAAGACACAACGGGGCATCTTCGGATATGGGCGGGCCAGCTCCGGCTATCTCGTCCCGGAAGTGGGTGCAGATACCTGTATTATACAGGTATCTGCACCCCCCTCAAAAAGGTGCCAATTGTGGCACCGGAGGGGGGGGGAGGAATCCGATAAGCAGGAGTTCCACTTTAGGGTGGTGCTCCGCTTTAAACAAAATCTCTCTAAAACTGAGCTATTAATATTCCCCCCGCCCGTGCCCCCCTCCCTGACTTTTATATTAAAATCAACAATGCAACTATCAGTCCCTCCCCTTACGCCAGGGTACTCGGTGTAATCCTAGACTCCGACTTGTCATTTCAGCCTCAAGTCCAATCGTTGTCAAAAGTTTGTAGAATTCACCTCCGTAACATCTCTAAAATTCGCCCCTTTTTAACAAATGAAACCACCAAGCTCCTCATTCACTTGTTATCTCTCGCCTTGACTATTGCAACTCCCTCCTCATTGGCCTGCCTCTCCAAAGGCTATCCCCTCTTCAGTCTATCATAAATGCTGCTGCCAGACTTATACACCTTACCAACCGCTCAACGTCTGCCAACCCTCTCCTCCAATCCCTACATTGGCTCCCGATCACCCAGCGAAATAAATTCAAAATACTAACCACAACATACAAAGCCATTCGCAACTCTGCCCCGAGCTACATCACCAATCTGGTCTCCAAATATCACACAAACCATCCTCTCCACTCTTCTCAAGACCTCCTACTCTCAAGCTCTCTCATCTCCTCCTCCCATGCTCGTCTCCAGAGCCTCTCCCATCCTCTGGAACCCACTATTATTATTATACAGGATTTATATAGTGCCAACAGTTTGCGCAGCGCTTAACAAAATAAAGGCAGACATTACAATTACATAACAATTTGGTACAAGAGGAATCAGAGGGCCCTGCTCATTAGAGCTTACAATCTAAAAAGAAAGGGTCAATTGATACAAGAGGTAATAGCTGTGGGGAATGAGTTGATGGAGGAAGTAAAACAGTGTTAGTTAGAAACAGGATAGGCTTCTTTAAAGAGAAAGGTTTTCAGGGATCGTCTAAAGATGGATAGATTAGGGGACAGTCGGACAGATTGGGGTAGAGAGTTCCAAAGGATGGGAGAAGCTCTGGAGAAATCCTGGAGGCGAGCATGGGAGGAGGTGACAAGGGAGCTAGAGAGCAGGAGGTCTTGGGAGGACCGAAGAGAGCGGCTTGGTTGGTATTTTGGGACTAGGTTAGTGATGTAGCTGGGGCAGAGTTATGGATGGCTTTGTAAACTATTGTTAGTACTTTGAATTTTATTTGTTGGGTGAGTGGAAGCCAGTGGAGGGATTGGCAGAGAGGGGTGGAGGACACTGAATGGTTGGTAAGGTGGATGAGTCTTGCAGCGGCATTCATTATGGACTGAAGGGGGGATATTCTATGTAAAGGTAGTCCAATGAGGAGGGAGTTGCAGTAGTCAAGGCGAGAGATAACCAGGGAGTGAGTTAGAAGCTTAGTGGTGTCATTCGTTAAAAAGGGGCGTATTCTGGAAATGTTGCGGAGGCGAAGACGGCATGATTTGGACAGGGATTGTATGTGGGTCTGAAAGGACAGTTCAGAGTCTAGGATTACCCCTAGCACCCTGGCATGTGGGGACGGACTACCTCAACATGTCCTGCTATCCCCTACTCTTGCTACCTGCAGGCGATCCCTGAAAACTCATCTCTTCAGGAAAGCCTATCACGTCTCCAACTAATCTTTTACCACTTCCATCAGCTCATTCCCCACAGTTACAACCTTTTGTACCACCTGCCCCACCCTATTAGATTGTAAGCTCTTCTGAGCAGGGCTCTCTTAATCCTCTTGTATTTTATTGTATTATAACTGTATTGTCTCCCTTTTATATTGTAAAGCGCTGCATAAACTGTTGGTGCTAAATAAATCCTGTATAATAATCCATAATGTCTCCTTTGCCATGATTTTACTTATGAATTAAATTTAGAGCAAACAGGAGCACTGCAAGAGTAAATATATGACTTGGAATACATATTTACCCACACTCTGAACAACTTCAGTCATGCTCAAACAACATATATAGTTGAAAACACTGCTTGGTCTACAGACAGTATTATCACCTTTCTTAACGCAGGAGCCATTTTATTTGTAAGCGTTCCAGCTACAATCATAACATCCGCTTGCCTTGGACTAGCACGAAAAACCACTCCAAACCTGTCCATGTCATAACGTGGAGCAGCCATGTGCATCATTTCTACAGCACAGCATGCCAACCCAAAGGTCATGGGCCATAGAGAACTCTACGGGGAGAAGGGGAAAAAAAAAAAAAGGAAGCATTTACATTAGATGTTCATCCACATCACTTCTCACCATTATATCGTACACTACACAGTTCGTAAAGCAGTGTAACAGGTGTACATTTATAAAATCACAAATTCTCCCAAAACACCAATCAGTACCTCAGTTTCTCCCACCTTCAGGACATTGAGAACGCAGAAAGTAGAGAGAAATGAAAGGGCCTGTCTAGTCCAGGGGGAGACCTCTAAGGTTGACCAAATGCAGCTTTTACTTAATGCAGGCAGCCAGTCTTAAAATCTGTTTCCTATTTTAATAACTTTTAGTTGGAGTTGCAATTTAAACATTTTAAATTATCTGTGGTTTCTAGTCATGCAAGAAAGTCTTCATTACTTGCCAGTTGCCTTGTGTACCAATATTTTATTTTTAATTTCCTCCCCAACAGGGACATAAATAAATTGTTTCTTGGTGGTAAGTTAGAACGGTTTTTAATGTCTGTGACACCTTTTCCAATGCAAGGAGACTCCCTAAAATCCCTGTCCAAGTGGCAGTGGTCACCGGGACAGCAAGTGAAGCAATATCTCTGGATGACAGCAATGATATTTCAACCATGAATTTGCCCCCCAGCATTAGCCAAAAAAGGTAAAACGGTTACAGTTCAATTATTACAAATAGTGTGTCTCCAATGAACATTTCTAAAGAACAATCTTATGTTTATATACACTCTCCCTGCCTGTTGATTACCCAGTAAATTTCACTACAAACACCCAACATGGAAAACCTATGGTTTTACCACTTAGGCTTGATTTACACTAATGTGTTTTTTGATGCATCTTGCAGAAATGCAGGGAACTTTAACATGGGTTCCTATGGAACATGTTCACATCAATGCATTTTTGTGCCTCTGCATTTTTGGAAAGGGTCGGGGACTTTTTTCATGCAAAATGCAGCGTTTTGCATGTAATACAAGTCAATGGACCCGTATCCAAAACGCAAGTACCGCGTTTTTATGTTTTATTTTTTTACACTGTATATAGCTGGTTGCTGAGCAACCACAGTGTAAAAATAAACGCAAAATGCGGCAAAATCGCATGTCCAAAAACGCGGCAAGCACCGCAAAAACGCTCAAAAGCAAAATGCATAGATGTGAATCGAGCCTTAAAGAGTAGACAGATAGAAAAACTGTATATACACCCAACTCCTGTAACAGTCTGTAAATCAGCATTTACAGTGAAAAAGGAAAGTGCAGAACAGTAAGCCATCCAGGCTTTGCTGCATTGCACAGTGTTGTAAATGGATAATGCTGACTAGAGGGGGGAGAGCAGAGAGATAAAATTATTGGTGAACTGCTGCTCTTTATCACAGCCTCTCTCAAATGTATTACTTTGGCAGCAGTGGAGAATCATCAGTTGTCAGTAACTATGACTATGGTGTCTGGGTTAAAAAAAATAAAATAAAAAAGCCCTAACATAATTAAAATTATTTCGCTAGGTAAGAAAGTTCACGTAGTGTAGTTTAAAAGTGTGTTTTTCTGCGTGCCCTCACTTATACTTTAAAGCAAACCTGTGCTTTGACTATATAAGGCAAAGAAAGCCACAGGCTTGCTCCAATGTCCCCTCCCCAGCGGAACATACTCTCCCCTTTTCTTCACTTTCCTGCTGCTCCTTTGAGCCTCAGAGCTGTCACATGATAAAGCTCTCAACCATCCCCCACTATTTCAAAATGTTAAGCAGAAAGCATATCCTCAAAAATAAACATACCTGTATGTGCAATGCAAGAGAAAATATATATTTTACATAAATAAAAAAAGACACCACACACACACACACACACACACACAATACTACCCTTCGAGCCCAGTTCACCAGATCATCGAGTTTGGTTACTATAAATTCCCCTTTGCTACTTGCTACTGACGATTTTGTTGCAGGGACAGCGCTACTTTTCTGTCTCACTAGTGAAGCGCTGTAACAGACAAGAACATAATATGAGCTGATAAATGTATTATGAAATAAAAAAATCTTTATAATTGTCAATTTAAAAATGAACCCAAAAGGCAAATATTTAAAATACACAGCTGAATTGCATTTGTTGGAGCCATTTTACCTGAAATATGATTGCATTTCTGTACACCCAATCCTAAAATGACTGCCCTGCCAGACAACAGAGACAGGCTGGTGACTTAAATTCTTCTCCATCACAGTGAGCAACACAGCCTGGTTACTGAACAATGAAGAGCAGCAGCACACTGGGGGGGGGGGGGGGGGGGGGACAGTATTGTGTGTGGGGAGGGATGGCATAGTATACTGGGGGGGGGGGGGGGGGGTGATGTGAAAGGAGGCAGAGGATCAGAGGATACTACCGTGGTGGAGGTGAGTGATTTGAAGTGGGGCAGAAGACACTACTGTGACACACTATAGCTCGGTTCATGCTGCAGCGATGCGGGAACCGTACTGGATTCACATGGTTCCCGCATCGCATGTCTCCCGCCGGCGGTTTACACTGCCCTATGCGAACCATGACACCCCCAGATTGGTTTGCATATCTCAGTGCGAACTGTCAATTCAGACAGGAATCAGATTGCATGGGTGTGAACACCTAAGCAATCTGATTCTGGTGCGGACCAAGAAAAAAAAAAAAAAAAAAAAAAAAAGGGTCCTGCACAGGTTTGGTTTGAATGCAGCCATACAATTTGTATGGCAGAATTCGCATCGCACAGACATTACATGTGATTTGCACAGCAGTGCAGTTCAAATCACATGCGATGTCTGACATCGCAGCAGTGGGAACCGTCCCTTAGTGTTTTTATTAAATGCTAATTTTTTTTTTTTAATAAAGGACAATGCCCCAACTCCCCCTTCCCACCGAGATATTTGATTTCTTACATGTTGCCCAGGTAGCTCTCGACCTCTGAAAAACTGCCTACCCTTGCACTAGAAATCACATAAGATTATATTTTTATATAAAAACTAAGTATTTGGCAATTCAATGGGGGGGGGGGGGGGGGGGTTAATCAGAATTCTTAAAATATTTTTTTTTTTTTTTTTTTTTATTATAAAAACTATTATTTTAAGAATTCTGATCCCCCCCATTGAATAGCCACATTTTTTTTTATTTTTTATTTTTTTATAAAAACTAATTATTTTAAGAATTCTGATCCCCCGACCCCCCCAAATTGAATAGCCAAATACTTACTTTTTTATTATAAATCAGATCAGAATTCTTAAAATAGTTTTTATAATAAAAAAAATATATATTATTTTAAGAATTCTGATCCCCCCCATTGAATAGCCAAATAGTTTTTATACTAATAAAAAAAAAAAAAGTATTTGGCTATTCAATGGGGGGGGGGGGGGGGGGGGGGGAATTCTTATTTTTATATATAATATATATATATTTTTTTTTTTACATCTGTGCCTGTTTAGTTTGCATTTGGTTGAGAGCACAAGCAACTGCGACAGTTATTCACATGCTTTGAATGTAACCATTTTGGAAAACAGTTTATGGATAAATTCAGCCATGTTTGGGGTGGGGGAATGTCTTGGCTGCTTATGGTAAGCTTCCTGGTGGGATAGATCAGGTGGATTTGGAGAAGGGTCCGAACATGCCTGAGCTTATCCCTGCAACAGGTAACGTGGAACCTAAAGTCTGTAATTCTTACCTCTCCTTCAATGGTCTGAGGTTCCTCTCTGGCATCTTCTGGGTACTGGGCTGTGACTGTCTTCGTCAGCCAGCACAGAATGATGTCACTCCTGCGCATGTGCAGGAGTTTAGTCATCCAGGCACACAAGACCTGTGCATACGGGCAGCTCAGTGCACATTGTAAAGAAGACAGTGAGCAGGTACACTACCTGTCAAAAGTTTTAGAACATTCCAATTTTTATTGAAATTTAAAGCAGTTCACAGTTTAATTTGAGACTTTAGTTCCATTTTAAAGTGAAGTTAAACCTGGAATTTTTACCTACAGGTAAGGTCTATAAATAAGGCTTACCAGTAGGTAAAATGAATATCTCCTAAACATGCACTATTTAGGAGATATTCACCCTGCATGCAGCCAGTGACATCACTCTGAAGGTCCAGCATACCTTGCCGGAACTTCAGAGCCAGAAACCAAGAGCTCCCATGTGTATGCGAGGTAGTGACTTAATCATGGCTTCGGCCAATCACATAGTTGGAGCCTGAGAACACGGAGAAAAAAAAAAAAAAAGGGAAGGACATGGGGAACATGTCAGCCCCCTCAGTGGTGACATTACAGCGCTGGACTTTGTTACAAGGGGAGTATTTCATCATGTGCTAGTATGCGATGCATACTAGCACATTATTTTGTAGGTTTTTTTTTGCGCAACTTTCACGGTTTACAACTGCTTTAATGACTACAGTGGCAAAAGACTGGTGCAGCAGGGAGTATCTTTATTCACTGGAAGGAGTGTTTTTAAAGTAACATTTGCTTTATTTGGCTCACAGTTCACACAGAGCGATTACAGTGCCCCATACAGGGCTGTGTTTTACCATCACAGGGCTATACAGGTGTTGCACGCATCCCCGTGCAGACAGTCCTATTCATGTTTATTGGGACACTGAAGCAGAATAACTACAGCTGTTGTGTCCCAATATGACATCCATGTGGGTACATGGTCCCAAATGCACCCAGGGTGAGTTCAGGGCCCTGCACCCACACGAATGTCATTTTGGGACACAGCAGCTGTATGCATGTAGCCACTATGTCCCAATAAACATGAATGGGACTGCCTGCAGGGGGATGCATGCAACACCTGTACACCCTTGTGACAGTAACACACAGACCTGCATGGGGCATGAATGTAATCACCCCATGTGAATGCACCTTTAAAAAGGTAACATATGTCTATTGCTGTGTGGCCAAAAATAATTGATAGATATACAGTAGTCACCTGATGCTATTTTCATTGTCTGCTGTTGGTTGCCAAACCCGAGTATGAAGAGCTGCCAGGCAGGCCGGTCTGTATAATGTAGATAGAGAAGTATACTGTTAGTGTGCAGTTCCATAGATCATAAATGAGAAATATCCGAGCATAATACTCACCGAAAAGCTTGGGAGCAGAGCAGAGACAGCCGAGAAGCTGGAACACACAGAAACCATTGTCACCTCTATACGTTCTCATAGCACCAGACAAGCGAGGAATAACGAGACGCCGAACAACACTCATCCTCGTACTGCCCACCAATACACACCGCACTGACGTCCTTCATAACCCAAACACAACAATCCCATAACCTTCTTACCTGTCAGCGCCGCCATCTTAGGACAGGACGCCCCCTGAGCACTTCCGGAAACTGTGCCCCAACTAAATATTCCGCCGGAAACAGCCGCCTAGCTTGGGTTCCGCATACTGAACGGCACTTTTACTCATCAGCTATTTCCGGGGGCGAGTTGTACTACCAGTACTAGCCTGGTGCTCACACTGAAACTGAGGACCCATACAAGTGACAGCTCAGTATTTGCCAGTATTCGGTATAAATTCCAGGAGAAATGTGATCTTTTAGTTGAATAATATGTGCACAACCGAACTTTTCTGGCTCTTTTCTCTGTCCCTATTTCTAAAGTATAGAAAGACTAATATAAACATTAACTACTTGCACTCTGGAAGGTGTTACCCCCTTCAGGACCAGACCATTTTTTGCTATTCAGCACCGCTCTACTGTCAAGATGACCCCCCTTCTTGACCAGGCTACTTTTTTGCGATACAGCACTGCGTTACTTTAACTGACAACTGCTCGGCCGTGCAACGCTGTACCCAAAGAAAATGAATGTCATTTTTTCCCACAAAATAGAGCTTTTGGTGGTATTTGATCACCTCTGCGTTTTCTATTTTTTAAACAAAAAAAGGCCGACAACTTTGAAAAAAAAAAAAATATTTTTTTTTACTTTGTGCTATAAAACATATCCCTATCCAATACAATTTTTAAAAAAAAATTCTTCATAAATTTAGGCCAATATGTATTCTGCTACATGCTTTGGGTAAGAAAAATCCCAATAAGCGTATATATTGATTGGTTTACGCAAAAGTTATAGCGGGATAGGGATATTTTTATATATTTAAAGTGGAACTTCAGTCATTTTTTTATCTATTAAATCTATTAAAACTTCCGGTTTCCTGTCTGGTAAAAAGCCTAGGCTTATGACATCATGCACAGCTCTCTCTCACTCTCGTGAGAGTTTGCCACGAAGGGGGAGTCATAAAATGGCCAATGAGAGCTGCAGAGCTGGAGGTGTGCCCCTGTGTGGCTGTGTAAATCCAGGAAGTGAACAGGCTGCTGCCCCACAGTTAAAATGCAGTCAGACTCAGTGGAGGAAGATTTCTGCAGCATATTTGGCAAGTACAGAATCACAGTATATATAAAATAATATGAAAAGTGGTTGGAGGGAAGCTTCAGAATGGCAAAGATGTTTTTATTACAAATTATGCGAGCAGACAGCAGTCCCTCTTTAATATTTTTTTTTTTTTTCACCAGTAATGGCGACAATCAGCGATATATAGTGGGACTGTGATATTGCGGTGGACATTCTCACACTGACACTTTTTGGGGACCAGTGACACTAATACAGTAATCAGTGCTAAAAAATATGCACTGTTGCTGTACTTCACTGTCTGGGAAGGAGTTAATATCAGGGGCGATCAAAGGGTTAACTGTGTGCCTAGCCAGTGTTTTACTGTACTATCTTTTAAGAGATGGAATGTATTCCCTGCTTTGCAGGAACACAAACTCCATCCCTTACCTCCTGTCAGAACAGCAATCTGCCTTGTTTACATAGGCAGATCGCAGTTCTGTCTCTCGACCTAACGATCAGCAGGTGACGGAGGACATCGGGTACCATGCACCCTCCGATCGGCTTCTGCTGTGTGTATTCACAGTGAAAGCAAGCTGCCAGCGGCGTGCATGAGCGCCCCCTACCTGTAAAAGTCGGATCACGTATATACTTTATCCGGCGCACAGGTGCCACCCTTTGGCAGTAAAACTGCTATAGGGCGGACCTTAAGTGGTTAAGTTCTCCTCCTCTGCCACATTTGGCATGTCAATATTTTTTTGGGGAAGGGGGTACCTAGTTTTGACAGGTACCTGCTCCCACTTCTGCTCAGATTGCCTAGGCGAATTGTGGGGAACAGTTATTAGAGGTTATCGCCCCAACCCAGCCTCCTCGGATACTAAAGCTTGACTGGGACGTTGCTGTTCCGGCTGAGAGTGGTCCCCAGATTCCACCTGCTGTTGCCGGAGTCGTTCGGGAAGCTGCTAATCCTGTACCGGTGACGACCCCAGGACCCAGCGCATCAGATGCTTCTAGAGGCAGTGGTCGGGCCCAGCTGTTTACTTTGATATCCACGTCTCCTGAGAGGAAAGTACCGGGGCCAGGTAAGCAAGTGAGAAGGTGTGCCCGCGGGGGAAGTGATGCCTGTAAAAAAATAAAAAAATAAAGATGGTTGTGCCGGCCAATGTGCATGCTAAGCGCAACTATCTCCTGGCTGAAGAGTGTTCCACCCCTTCATATTCGGATATCCCGTCCGACGGGTTATCGGAGTTGTTTTCAGACACTTTGTCGTATAGCGGCAAGTGGGGCAACAGCGATGAGGAACCAATGAGTGAGGTGCAAGAATGTGGGATTCTCTCTGCTGTGACTGCCAAGGTGGAGATCAAGCTGCCTGTCGATTCCGCTTCGCTAGTCAGTACCTCCAAGTGTGTCAAGGAGGATTAGGGGGTTAGATGTGTCCCCAAAGCTCGCCCTAGGGCACCCTTACCTAAGGTTAAATCGGATGAAGTTGCTGAGTGTTCAGTTCAACGTGCACCAGACACCCGGGTCCTACCCGAATATGGGGATCCCAAAACCCTGCCTAGGCTGTCCAAAATACAGCCAATCATAATAAAGAAGGTAGTGTCAGAATATGGATACCTGTATCCATACATACCAGCCCATCTTGAAGATGAGATCTTTGACAAGGAGGCCCAGTGGGTGAACGAGGCTGTGCACAGCTTTCTACAGATCCCTCTTCATCTGGATTTTCCTAAACTGTCACCTAAGGTGGCTGAAAAATACCATTTCGTAGTGAATACCTGGAGCTACGGCCAAAAGATTAACTTGGACCGCATAGTCATCTGCAGACCAGATAAAAGAGACAAATAAACGCTTTGTCACTATGGTGAATACCAGAGGAGAAACCTTGATCTTACCCAATCCTGGGTACTATCAATAACTGTTGTGAAAATACCAATATCATCTCTCTTTGTGGATCACAAATGTGAAGTTGTGGAGTCAAAAGACTCTTTACTGATGCCACTCTATTTATTTGCACAAAGTTCTTTGCTAATAGGGAACATTTCAGAAAGCTGTACTGCCAGGACTGTGCCAGCAGATACATGGAAGTGATCTCCACATTGGCTAATGCCTTGTACACACGGTCGGACATTCCGACCACAAAATCCGTCAGATTTTTTCCTACGGATTTTGTCCGAAACTGGTGTTGCATACACACGGTCGGACAAAGTTGTCGGAAAATCCGATCGTTCGGAATGTGGTGACGTTCGTCGGGTACGACGGAACTACATAGAGGCTAGTAGCCAATAGCTTTGGTCTCGTAATTTGATCTGAGCATGTGTGGAACTTTGTCCATCGGAATTCTCTACAAACGATCGGAAAAAGTCAGATCGGATTTTTTTGTCGGAAAATTTTAGATCCTGCTCGAAAAAGTATGATAGAGCCCACACACGATCGGATTTTCCGACAACATAATCCGATCGGACCTTTTCTGTCGGAATTTCCGACTGTGTGTACAGGGCATAAGACTGAAGTAAGCTTTCTATGGGCCAACAAAAAACCCAGAACAGACTTCAGAACCCTTACATGGCCCAAATCCTGAGGTGGAATAGGCCTCCCCGATTTCAAAAAATACTACTATGCCGCCCACATATCTAGGATCATTGACTGGCATTGTCATTGGGGATTGAAAGACTGGGTACAACTAGAACATCAACCTGATGGAGGGAGCCTACTCTATTACCCATGGTCCCAACACTCTAGATGCACCAGGGGGACCACGCATCCCCTTGTAACAAACACACTAAACATTTGGCACAAAATAGCCACAAAATACAACCTGGCCACCATACCGGGCCCACTGACCCCACTAACCAACAATCCAGACTTTATTCCCGGCCTCAACCAAAAGAAACCCCCAACCCCTGGCCACAATTCAATATTCCTAGCAATACACTGCATGATCGGCAATAAGATTAAGTCCTTTGAATCACTCAAGACGGAGTTCGGTGATTCCTCCCCCAGCATTTGGTTCTATCTTCAGATTAAAGACTTCCTGCTTAACAATAAAAATAAAACAGCCTTCTTCCAAAAACTTAAACCACTAGAAGACATTTGCTACAAAGGAACCCAAACCCCACACACAACTTCCCTTGCGTACGCATGGCTAAACGAACCACTACCCCAGGAAAGAAATAAACATAAAGTAAGATGGGAATCAGAACTAGGCTCAATCATACCCAACGCACAATGGGAAAAGGCTTGCATATTTGCCCATAAGTGTTCACTTAGCACGAGGTTCCAGGAAATCTCTTATAAACTTCTTACGATGTGGTACATTACCCCACATAAGACCAAAAAATGGTCCCCTGAATCCTCAGATCTTTGTTGGCGCTGTGAGAAAACAACAGGGACGTTCCTACATGTCTGGTGGGAGTGTCCCCCAATCCTTGGCTACTGGAATAAGATTATATCTTGGATCAAACACATCACGGAAACTAAAATTGTATTGGACGCAGCTGCTTGCCTATTACACATAAATTGCTTCTCTATTAGCAAATACAAAAAGTCCCTATCCAGGCACTTACTAACAGCAGCCAAATGCCTGATACCATTACACTGGAAATCCACTCACACTCCTACAGTCAAGGATTGGTTGGACAGGGTCCATTATATGTATAAAACGGAAGAACTGTTAGCAATGAAAAAAGAGAACTGTACTAGTTTTAACGAATTATGGCAACCATGGCTACTTTTCACACTTTCAGAAGAATACAAACTATTACGTCATGACTAAAACAGTCTTGTGACATGAATCTGGGGATCAAGACCACTTCACAGTATATTCATACGTGTATAATACCAAGGGAATACAGCAATGCTTACACCACGGAACACCAAACCCCCTACCCTTCCTACCTCTCCCCCTTACCTCCCCTTTTTTTTTTTTTTTTTCTTCCCCTTTTCTTTTCCCCTTTCCATACTACCACACTCTCTCATTATATCAAAATGCATATCTAAGGTGTCTGTTCGATCAACTTTGTTCTCCTTTTTTGTTGATTTGTCAATTATAATTACTATGACAAAATGTTATTAAGAATCTTCTTATGCCTTATATTGGATTTACCATTTATTGTATTGTTTGCAACATTTAACGAATAAAAGACTTTGATTGTGAAAAAAAGACTGAAGTTGTTGGGGTGTTTTACCCTGAAGAGCGATCTGTAACTTTCAGCAGATTGTTGTTTGCCAGTAATGAAGAAAGTTTTTGTCTTTCGCTGTCATGTGAAAAGACTGAAGATACCTTTGTAAGGGGACCTGTTTCCTGAAGTGTGGTCCCTTGCACCATGGCCTGGCTGCTTATTGCCTAAAATGCAGTCATGTCTTTTTGTGCCCGTAGTTGCTTTTAAAGAAAAAAGGGAACTGCTGAGGAATGTTGTTCACCCCAAATGAAATTGATGGACTGAGACATGCCATGGACACTGGATGTGTAGTTAGTTAAAATAGGCTGTGATAAAGGAGAAATTGCCTATTTTCTTCAAATAATGGACTTATCATAGACTTGCGCACAGTTTGTGGTGGGTGTGCCTGGGCACACCCCAATCACCTTGTGCAGTGCACATTCCCCCTGCTGAACTCCCATGGCAGCTAAGGCTACAGAGAAAAGGACTGGGAAATCTCTATCCTCAGTCCCTTTCTCTGACATTTCACCAATGCCCCTCAATGGGGCTCCTAACACATTGTAAAAAAATAATAAAAATATATATTATGAAAAAAATATTTTTTAAATTGTAAAAAATAACAAAATAAAATAAAAACAAAAAACTACTGACACCAATCTCATCCCTACTAACATCATCCACTGCTCTATTGACACCATCCACTGCTGTACTGCGCATGCGTGTTTGAACTTTGGGGTGCACACCCTAATGCAATAGGCTGCACACACCTATGGGACTTATCTATATATCAGGACTGGTACTTGCTAAAACCGTTGCTGAAGTTCTATGCTGATTAGGAAAGGGGGTGGCATTCTCAGCGAGACATTTATAGGGTGTATTTACACTGCCATTCTGTTCTCGGCTGAGGACCATTTCAAATTACTATGTACATATTGCACTACGTTATTATATGATAGGATACATTTGTATTGTTTTGATCTCTCTCTTTCAGGTGTTGCTGTATCGGTGCATCTTCCCTGGCTAAGGAGAGACAGGGATCTAACTTGATGACATAACTAACCCTCTGTATATTTTGTTATTACTGTATATATTATATAGATAGTTTTTTCCTAAGCTTGCCTTGTTGCACTTTTCTCTTCTACCACTAGGTGGCCGGGTACTTGGTGGTACTAGATATGAGAAGGGCAACTCAAGGTCAGGTTATGGGTATATGGGGTATCTCAGCCTATGGGAAGGTTTTTTTTTTGAATCCCTTGGCCTGCTGGGAGCACCTATATATTTGGGTGAAGTCAGGTGACCTGTGTTCTGTGCCACCTGGACGGCTGTCTGGGTGGACGTGTGTCATATTGCCCCTGGCTGCTAGGCCAGAGATTGGGCCTATCCCAGGGGGCATCTGGCTGCTAGGCTGTCTGAGGGCCTATCCAGAAGCAAGAAAGCAGCGCAGGGTTGGGATTGCAGCTTGCAGTCTAACCAGAAGTGACGGTTCTGTCGGCTGGAGAACCTGTCAGTAGTCGGAGGTAGAGGGGAAGCTGTCGCCACAAAGGGACCATCCACCTTAATACCAGGGACCACAGTGAGTAACTGAAGCAAGTACCGGCGCTGTATTCTCACCGAACTAGCACGGTGGAGAATCGGGAATCTTCAGATGGTGATCAAGTCAGGGACCCAGCCAGCAGAGGTGGCGCTTGCAGAGCAGCCTTGTGTGTCAAGCCAGGGACCGAGCAGGTCAGCATGGGTGAAGCTTGAGAAGTATCGGGAGTGCCAAGCTAGGGACTCAGAAAAGAGGCAGGGGTGGCACTTGAGGAAGATACCACTGTGAAGATTGGAGGAGCTCAATGGATTCAGTGGTAGTGAATCAGTGGGTCTAGCGAGGGACCGGTAGCTCAGTGGGCTGAAGAACTACAAGGAGAAGTTGTAATGAAGGTGAAAGAACTGTTAAGTTTTGTGTTAGGAACTGTTAAAGACTGTTGCCATAGGAGACAGCATTCCTGCACATACACATGCAGATGCAGATGTGGCTTCTTGCTGGAGGCTTTTCCTTGCACGGCTGTCCTTCTATTGAAGTCTCAGAGTCTGCTAATTGAACTTGCAACTACTCAAGGGTGTCCTGGCCCTAACCCTCTTTCCCCCATAAAAGTTTGTAAGAGGAATAAATATCTCTTTTGCATTAAATAAGTGTCTGACGCCAAATAACTTCCACCATGCACCCACTATGCCTCACAACCCACTACACACAGAAGGATGTCAGCTATCTCTGGCCCTGGAGGTTCTCATTAGACTGAAGGAGGCTGGAGACCTTGCTTCATAAATATATATATATATATATATATATATATATATATATATATATATATAAATATGTAGCACGCCATAACCCCTGGGGGCAGCTATGTTTTTCTGGACTTACCAATTACCTCCTCCTCCTTGTAGCTCGTCGTTTTTGTCTAGGGGTTCCCAGGGATAGTACCCAGTAACTGTGGAGACTGACACTTGCATTCCTTTCCAGGATTTTTATTTGCCTTAAACGTTGAACAAAACACAGTCTCTCAATTAGGAATAGAGGGCAAGGGTATAGAAGCTCAGGCACTTGGAACTTGCTGACACTTAAAATCTCTTTATCTGATCCAGGGAGTAGCCACTCGCAACTGGATAACTCACTGTTGGATAGATCCTTGTTTTCAGATCTAGCAGCCAACAAATGACTTCAGCTTAGCAAAGTCTCTGCCACAGACTTGGTTGTGAAACTTTAGATGAACACACAAAATTCTCTCTCTGGAACTCAGTTGCAACTGAAGGATAGGTTAGGAACTTTTAGGAACTTTTCCTACAGTACCAGTATCTCTCAGCCGATCCGGCGATACCGTGGGAAATGCGGATTCAACTAGTGTCCATACATCTCAGCTTCCAGGCTCTTACAGAGCAGCCAGCCTCGTGCGTGGCCCTCCTCCCAAGAGTCTTCCCCTGGTCGCATGTAGAGTTGCTGGGCCTCTCCAATCTTGAGACGGCACCGGAGCACTTTAAAATCCTCCTTCAGTTGCTGCGCCTCAAACTAGCCAGTTCCGAGGCTCGGAAACAGATGGATCCCCACCCCAGACCATAAGGGCCTCTGGGGTCAGTCAGGAGGACCAGGACTGCGTAGTCAGCAGAAACTCCCGGACCGAGACCCCTCACAGGGCTGGTCCGGACCGGAACCCGGAACGTAACACCGAACCACGTGACCTCAGCATCTTAAATACCCCTTCCCGGAATACACAGCAGGGCCAGACGCGCCCACTGATTGGCTCCAGGGAAAGATTGGTACCTAATGCATCCAACCAGACTGCGTTCTCAGCCTGTCACAGGTGCTCACCTCACCTATGACCAGGCAGAACTTTAATACAGTCCAGCCAAACTGATGCCAAAGTATAACCTAGAATAATTAACCCCAAAACTCAACTACAGTTCTGGGCAAAAACTAAATTTGCATGCATAGCCCACACTTTGAAAAAGTGCCGGCGCTACAAATATATATAATTTTTCACACAAATAGAACTTTCTTTTGGTGGTATTTGATCACCACAGTTTTTTTCTTCTACTTTCTGTATTAAAAACATATCCAATAAAATCAAATTTCTTCATAAAATTTGGGCCAAAATATATTCTGCTGCATCCCATTAGGTGTATATTAATTGGTCTGTGTGAAAGTTATATTTATCTTACAAACTATCTACAAACTATAGAGTATATATTTAAAAGCTTGATCAATTCTGAAGTACTGATGGCCTATTTAATTTCTTGAGGCCTTAAAAATGCCAGGACAGTACAAATGACCCCTTTTTGGAAAATAGATAGGTCTGAGGTACTTAGTAAGAGGCATGGCGAGTTTGGATTTGAAATAAAATTTGGTTTTATTTTTCACACATTTTTTATACATACTGTCATCAGTGCAGTACAGTGTCATTATATGACTGGTGTGGCAATGATCAGGGACACTGACTGGTGAAAGTATGTTATTATTTTTCATACCTTTTAAACTTTTTGTAAATTTTTTTTAAAATTTTTACAATTTTTTTCCATACTTGTAACACTGTACTATTCTGGGGGAGTGATCAGGGATTTGTTTTTTTTTTTACTTTGATTGCTGTTACAATGATGGTCATGGTTACAGCAATGGTAACCGCAACGTTTTGTACTGTCATGAATGGTACATTCATAACAGCTGTGATTATTAGTGATCTGTGATTGGCTACAGCTAATCACATGGTACAGGGTGCTGTGATTCGCCCAGGCACCATGTGATAACAGTGGGCCAATCACAGCATAGGAAATACAGCTGAATGAATATGAATGCTGCCTAGCAGCACCAGGGTCGTCGGTTTGAATCTCAACCACGGCACTGCCTGCACAGAGTTTGCATGTTCTCCCTGTGCCTGCGTGGGTTTCCTCTGAGTACTCAGGTTTCCTCCCACACTCCAAACACATGCTGGTAGGTTAATTGTCTCGTGCCTAAATTGACCCTAGTATGTATGAATGTGAGTTAGGGGCCTTATATTGTAAGCTCCTCAAGAGCAGGGACTGATGTGAACGTATAATATATATGTAAAGCCTGTAATATATATGTAAAGTATAAAAAATATGTAAATTGACCGTGCTATATAAGTACTTATAATAATAATAATAATAATAATAATAACAGTTTTGTTGACATTATGATCATGTCCACTAGGGGAGCACGGGAGCTGCCCCCCCCCCACATCCAATGCGTCTGGCCCTCTGATCTACATACAGGACGCTGGATGCATGGATTTCAATGGGGTGTGGTGGTTAAAGCACGGGATTAGAGCCAGAGGCTCTAATAGATTTCAAAATAGGGTGGGCTTGGGGCGCAGAGCCCACCCAGTTGTGTGACAATAGCGAATGAATATTCACTATTTTCACACTGATCCTCCTCCCGGCCAATCAGGACCCGTCACCCTATTTGCTGAAAGAACAGGGGATCCTATAGGATGGGGAGGGAGAAAACGCATGGCGGAAGCTGCCATGATCTACAGGAGGAGAAAGAATAAAAGCTACCGCCCGCCTGACACGCTGCCCGCCCGCCCGCTCGCTACCTAGATGAGGTAAGCGCGGGGCTTGTCCGATAGAGCTGCATTAATCTGGCCAAAATGAGAATCACTATTTTTTTGCTTAGAATAAAAAGATCACGATTCTCGCAGCGTAAAATCTTTCACAATATACAAAAAAATTTGGGCTAACTTTACTGGTTAGTTTTTGCACCTGGATGCATCCATAAATGCAGCGAAAATGCACCAAAATGCACTGGAACGCATCAAAAACATGTTAACGCGCATGCAGAAACGCACCTGCAATGGATCTGGAGAGTGTTTTTGTGGTCTTTTGGAAATCAGTGCGGTGCTGCAAAGGCGGCATCGCACTGATTAGGATGGTGCCATTGCCAGCAATTGCCACCGATTTGACATGTCAAATCGCTCTAATGTTAATCATGGCAAAAAACAAAATCCTTATTCAGAATTTCCAGCAGTCAGGTGATGTAATCATGTTATATTACAATAATTCAGCTGCAAGGGCATGGTTAGAAAAAGCAAATTGCATCCCCAGAGTCATTGCAGTAAAGATTATGTAACCCCCTCAGAGATGGTTATAATTCTGGTAATGGTGTAGTATCTTCAAAGCATTAATCCCCCCTGGCTCCGTATAAGAGGTGAGGAAGGAGTATGGCAGTCACAACAGAAGTCTGACAAGTAATACTCCTAAGCATAGAAATACACAGAATGTTCAATCCAAATATAAAATACAGCAATTTTTTTACAAAAGTTAAAATCAACATAGACATTTGAATGACCTACAAACGTATAAACCTTCTCTTTGTCTACAGACTGTATTGTAAACATGCAGTGTCTCAAAGATCAGCGTGTTTCGACAACATCCCACTTCTTCCACGCCACCATCTGAAAATATATCACATGTGTCGTGTCAGGCTGACATTTTGCTGCAATGGTTGAATAGGTTTTGAACCTATATGTTACATTAAAGTGGTTGGAAAACCCTCTGGGACTTTTACCTGCAGGTAAGCCTAGATTAAGGCTTACCTGTAGGTGTAACAAATATCTCCTAAACCTACACGGTTTAGGAGATATTTGCAAAAGACTAGCAACGATGTCTACGGCGCATGCGCCGTAGACAGCGGCGCGCAGGCGCACTGAGCATGCCGCTGCTAACGGCGATCATGCCATTAGTGGCGGCTCCGGCCAGTCACAGTGCCGGAGCCGCGATACCCGGAAGTCACTCCAGGATAGATGGCGGCGATGGAGGAGAAGAACGAGGGTTGCTTCGGGGGCTTCCATCTCAGGTAAGTTATTACCCCTCGCCTATGATAGACAGAACACATCCCAGCATTGGACCCACATTCTGTCTATCACAGGTGTGGGGTTAGGGGGAGGCAGGGCTGTGTGTGACGGCGAGCAGAGTGGAGACAATTGTAATGTAAGCTGTAACAGCGTGCTATTCATGCTCTGTGATCCCATGGCTCTCCTCTTCCTCCAGTCATGATCCGGCCACCCTCTCTGTTCCTCTGCCCTGGCGAGGCTGCAATGTTGGGCACGGTGAGGCTGCAATGTTGGGCACGGTGAGGCTGCAATGTTGGGCACGGTGAGGCTGCAATGATGGGCCCGGTGAGGCTGCAATGATGGGCACGGTGAGGCTGCAATGATGGGCACAGGTCATGCTGCAATGATGGGCACAGGTCACACTGCATTGATGGGCACAGGTAAGCCTATATTGATGGGCACTGGTGAGGCTATACTGAGGGGAACTGATAAAGTTGTTGTCAATATTTTGTAACTTAATTCTGCATAAAACATTTAAGTGTAATTTCATAAGATCATTTATGAGGGCGTGATTAGGGGCAGAATAAGGGGCAGGGCAAGGTAGGGGTTGGGCGGGGCAACTGGTGGTGATAACCCTTGAGGCCTAGCTAGTAGCTCAGGACTTGAAATTTTGAGCCGTGACCTAGCAGGTGGACAGGCAAGGAGAATGCAACAAGCCAAAACTAGAATGCTGGAATGAGACCAGCAGCTGTGATGGAGCAGGAGCGCTACATGCTCCTGACAGTATCATTTATGATATATAGTCAGATGTTGGCATGGATCTTGAGAAGCGAGATAATCGCAAAATGCTTCAATCTTT
Source organism: Lithobates sylvaticus (assembly GCA_028564925.1). Taxonomy (NCBI): domain Eukaryota; kingdom Metazoa; phylum Chordata; class Amphibia; order Anura; family Ranidae; genus Lithobates; species Lithobates sylvaticus. Next base: position 452,903,315 of record CM053026.1, on the reverse strand, counting down.
GAAACACCACATAATTACAATTCAGTGTGGTGAAACTACCTAACTAAACCTCAGCATTATTATTTCATCTGTTCTGTGGTCATGCATTTAGATATCTTTATACTCATTTAAATTGGCTTCTGAATACTATTCCATGACCATAATACACAGAGGCTGACATAAGATAGAAATATATGTGGACAATATTTCGCTCTCCTATCTAAGTTGCACCTGAGGAGGTGTGTAAACCTGTCACTAGGTGCTGCCTAGGGAATACCCCAATTCTAGTTCTCTGTACTATATCTAATCACATCAGTTGAGTCTTTTCCTTTAGGCCATATTCACACCTGAGTGTTTGGTAGCGGGAAGCTTGAAGCTGCAAAACGCTCAGGAAGAAAAAAATCAAAGCATCTCTATGATGGGGGTTCACATCTGCACTCCAAAACACCTAAGGCCAAATGCCTGAAGCTCAAAAAAGTTTTGGAGCTACTTTTATAGCTTGATTTGGGCAGATTGCTACATTTTTAAAGTATTTTTTACCCATAGGAATGCGTTGAAATGTGCACTGTAAATTATTTATTTGTGCATGTTTTGTGTGTTTAGGTGTGTTTTTCTGTTCATATTTACAGTTGCCTCCACAAAGAATTGACCAAATATTGGCATGAAATCAACAAGGATCAATTTCGGTCAGCAATACTAAGCAAGATGGAGACCTTTATCCAGATGATGAGAGAGTACCCCTGTCTGTACAATCCTTAGGTTTCCCGATACAAGTCCAGAGTGAGCAAAAGGAGAGCATGGGAGCAGATTGGTGGGAAAGTTCTCAATTGGGAAGATTTTACTAGCACTGTGAAGGATTATAAAGGTAAACTCAATGTTTTGCATCTGTTTAGCAATGGCACTTTGTATCTGTACCTGTGTATTAGTTTGCTTACACTCTAGGCTCTGTGCAGCCTCTCTGACGCTTAAAAACACTGTACAAAATGGGCAAAAAATGTGCGCAGAAACACTCAGGTGTGAATGCAGCCTAATGCCGTGTACACATGGCCGGACTTTGACAGCAAAGGTCCAACGGAATGAATCCGTCTGACAATTCTATCGTGTGTGGGCTTCATCGGACATTTGCTTTCGAAAAATCAGACGGACTTTAGATTTAGAACATGTTTCAAATCTTTCCGACGGACTCGAGTCCGGACGAAAAATCAGTTTGTCTGTATGCTAGTCTGGACGGACAAAAACGGACGCTAGGGGAGCTATTGGCTACTGGCTATGAACATCCTTATTCTAGTCCGGTCGTACGTCATCACGTTCGAATCTGTCGGACTTTGGTGTGATTGTGTGTGGCCTAATCCGTGGGAAAAACCGTCGGACCTAGTCTGCCGGAAAGTCCGGTCGTGTGTACACGGCATTAGTGACATTTCTGTTTTCTTGGGGTTGCACAGGATATCTTGTGTGACTCTGGCTAGGGCTTAACTTTATATAACTAAGGGGGGACACATTTTGTTGCTTACCGGCTTGAACTCCTACTATAAAGACTGTTTTTAAAGCGGTTCTGCACTCATTTCATTTAGTAAATCTCTTTGCCTTCCAAATCAGGCAAAGAGTACTAAATGAAATGTTTTTTTTTTTTTTTTTTTTTTTTACTTACCTTGTAATTGAAGACTTCCGGTCTTCTCCCTCTGCGGCGGCGGGCGGGGTCTTGCGTCGATCGTCGTCACGCCGCACTGTCTCCTGGGATCTGGTGTCATTGATCCCAGGAGTCAGTGCGGGCATCTTCCGAAATCTCGCGAGATTTCGGCCACATCTTCCGAAATCTCCCGAGATTTCGGCCGCATCTGCCGAAATCTCGTGAGATCTCGGCAGATGAGCCGTTACTGCGCACGCGCGAGTAACGGCAGTGCATGCTGGGCCATCTAAAGTCCCTGTGGGTGTTTCACATGCCCACAGGCAAGATGGCCCCCAGCACTAAAGAAGAAGACGAGGAACTTCATCGGACGAAAACCGGCGGCGATCGAGATGGAAGATGGAACAGGTGAGTCCCCTAATAAAGGTAAGCACACTTTATATTACATCCTAAAAAAAAAAATTTTTTTTCAGAGTGCAGAACCGCTTTAATCTTTTGAAAAGTCCTCTTAATCAATACACTTTCTACACTCTAGTGCCCACTTTCGGCTGGAACTAATTTCACACCTTCTCATACCTCCACACAGTGCAGACAGAAATATCAACATTAATACACTCACTTCTGCTTGGGTAGCTTCATACTACCTGACAATTTAGCCCACCCTTCTAGGTTGGAGACAAGTGTACCTTTTATCAACCTATTACAGCAACTTGCATCAGTGACTATCACTCCCTTACCTTACAATGGCTATTAATGTGCGCATTTTAAGGGCTTGTTCACACTTGACTAAATTTCTAAAGCTTAACAAACGCTCCTATAGTGTTTGTATGGACATTAGACTTGTGTTAATGAGCTTTAATATGGCTGTTAGACTAGTGTTTTATAAGCGTTAATGACAAGTAAAAAACACTCCCCAAACGCTCTATGTGAAGTTTTGAAGTGTTGAAGTGTTTGATAAGTGTTAAGGCGTGTTAAAACTGCTCCACAAATGCCTATTTTTAAATGGGAATTGACATTACAGAAAATAAACTAATTTTAACACACCGCAAACGCCTGCCAGAGCATTTCCGAAGAGTTACCATAAACTTGAATGGGAGGCGTTGAAAGGCTTCAACATACGGCCTCAATTTTGAAGCGATGCTAACGCTTCATGTTTTGATAATGTGAACAGCACTGTGTGCTGTCCATTGCGTCATTTGCATAGTAATCTTCCATTACTTGAAATCACACCACACTGCTATTGCAAGCCTCCAAGAAAAACATTTTGCAATAAATTCTGTCCCAAAATTACGAAATGCCCAATACCACTAAGTCTATTTTTCAAATGCTCAAACTAAAGGACTAGTGAACTTTATTTGCACAAAGCAAATATCTGACCCAGCATGTAGATCTTATTCCTTCAAGGTTCTATGCATGGCAAAGATATAACAGTTTTACTCAAATGTTCCCCAAACTAAAAACATTTTCCATTTTTACAACGTGTTTTTACACTTCATACAACACCATTACCATAGACCAGAACCATTATGCCGAGATTCTAATCTTACCATTAACCCTAAATTGGACAGGTCCACCTCAACAAATATACACTTACATTCCACATGCTTTAATCATTTACCTAATGAACTGAGCCTTTTTTAACCCCTGGAGAGAATTGAACTGACTTTTCAGGGATTTTACTTAGTACTCTGAACCACACAAAGTACACTCCTACATTGATCATATTTTTGGTAACTGTTAATCCGTTCTAGAAATCTCTTGTTCACAAATATCCATGAGGTACCCTAGTCTGACCATGACCCTGTAGTAATTTCATGTACTTCGTTAGCCTCCAAGTCTGCTTGTAAATCATGGTGTAAGGATTACTCCCTCTTAATTTTTCACATATACTTGAAGATCTTAAACACATATCATTGGATTATTTGCAAACAAATATTGGAACAGTCACCTCACCCACACTTGTCTGGGAAGCTTTGTAGATGTTTCTTTAGGTTTTTGAGTTCCAAATAATAATTAATGCCTACTCCTTTCACATGCCTTCTGAAAATCTTTCTTCAATATCTACTTGTAATCTTGGATTTATTTAAAAGAGTTTGATTTCTCAATACAATCCTGATCATTAGAACAGTACAGATGAATCCATAAGTACTTCAAATTATATAAAAATAAACATCATATGAATCAAACATGTAAGTCCCAATGAACAGCCGCAGGGAAAGGTGATCTTCCCAAAGAATAGCAGCAAGTAGGTGTGGGTCTCAAATGCCTTCAGATTGAAGCAAACCAGCACAGCACACCACCCCAGTGCAGAAAGTGGGGGGCTTACCAGAATGGAATGACCCCCAATCAGGAGTAGTCAAATAGTGCTTGATATAATTCGTACAGGGCAATCACATCACTGTGGCGGTATCGCAGTTTGCAGACTCCAATCGTGTTGTTTCCACTGACTGTCACTCTCACCATGGATCCCACTCGTAAGTATAAGTTGGTTCAGTAAACAGGCATCATGAAAGAAAGGAAAGACTCTCCATAGTGAAGATCAATAGGATACAAAAGATGTATTCAGTGTATGCACTTACAGTTAAAAGGAGATAAACAAGCACTTCATCATTGCAAACAACTTGTTACGTACCGTCTGAGAGAGCCTGACGAGTAGAGGGAGACCTCTCGTACAGCCCCGACTCAAGGACCACTGGAGTTAGTGCAGTGGCCGCGAGAGCAGGGTGAGGTAAGAGTGCCTGCAAAGTCCCCCTGTTGGTAGCAGTAGTGGTAACTGATGAGTAGCAGGACCAGACTGAATTGCTGAGCAGAAGAGGGTAGCAAGAACAGCGGATGCAGGTATGCTGTGGATGCAGGACAGCGTATGCAGGTCAGCGGTACCGGAGCTACACAGGCTGGAAGCAGAAGACTGGAGCAGAGTCACACAAGCCAGGCTGGGTTTTGCAACAGGAAATCAGGCAGACAGGAAGGAATAATCATGATCAAGGCAAGCCAAAGGTCAGGACTTGAGATAGCAGCGTGGTCAGAAAGCAAAGTCAAGTACTGGATCAGATACAGGCACAGGATCAGAGCACAGGGTAAAGCTTCAGATTGGACAGCAGCTGCACTAGTGCAGCTGCTGTCTTCATATAGGCAATTTGGCACCAGCAATAATGGCTAACGTGCGTATGTATTTTCATGCATGCGCATAAGCGTTTACCTATTAGCGCTAATGTTCCGGCAAGTGGGGCACCTGCAAATGCACGTTTGCGCATGCCATGTTCCTGACACAACTTCCCAATGCCAGGATCCATAATGTCTGTGGCGATTCGCGCATGCATGGTAGCGTGTGTTTCGGCTCTACCCCATGCAATGCGTTACAAATGACGTAATTAGGACTTGGCCCTGTGTTTTGCTTTGGTCTATCTAGTAAGGTTACTTTGCGGTATAAGCAAGGAAGCTCAGACCTCTGCAGTGTATAAATGTGCTTTTACTATACAAAAATGCTTTACATGCACAATTATAGGAATATAATACAAGACTGACAGATATACTTATAACAAGCAAGATGCTACCTACTTCCTAGCAAATAAGCTTAAAAGTTATTTAACTCAGGTTATAGTGGGTTCATGATCTCTGTAGGCAACAAGGACCCCAGGCTTCTATAAGCAGTTGCTGGAGTTTAGGCAAAAGCGTCTTCAGGTATAGCTACTTCTGGCTGGTACAGACGTTTGACATCAAGTCATTATGGAGTCCTATTGTCAACTTATGCCTGACAACCTTTTATTTCGAAAAATGTACCATCACCACATGGGTGTGTCCCCCTTTGGATTACTGAGTTTTAACCACTTCCATACTGGGCCTATTCTGGCACTCCTCTCCTACATGTAAAAATCATATTTTTTTTACTAGAAAATTACTCAGAACCCCCAAACAGTATATATTTTTTTTAGCAGACACCCTAGGGAATAAAATGGCAGTCATTGCAACTTTTTACCTCACACGGTATTTACGCAACAATTTTCCAAATGTGTTTTTTTAGGGAAAAAACTGTTTAATGATTTAAAAAATAACAAAACAGTGAAGTTAGCCCAATTTTTTTTTTTTTTATAATGTGAAAGATGATGTTACGCTGAGTAAATAGATACCCAACATGTCATGCTTTAAAGTTGCGCACACTCATGGAATGACGCCAAACTTCAGTACTGAAAAATCTCCATAGGCGACGCTTTAAATTTGTTTACAGGTTGCATGTTTAGAGTTACAGAGGAGCTCTAGTATATATATAAAAGTATATGCTAGAATTGTTGCTCGCGCTCTAACGCACGCAGCGATACCTCACATGTGTGGTTTGAACGGCGTTTACATATGTGGGCGGGACTAATGTGTGCATTCACATCTGAGCACGAGTTACCGGGGACAGGGGCATTTTAAATTATTCTTTTTTTATTTTATTTTTTATTTTACAATATATATTTTTTTTGATCACTTTTATTCCTATTACATCCCTTGTAATAGGAATCATTCATGACCAGTCCTCTTTATGGAGAGATGCGGGGGTCAATAAGACCCCGCATCTCTCCTCCAGGCTGGAAAGCATGAGATCGGAAAAAAAAAACACGATCTCATGCTTACCAGCCGCGATCACGGCTTTGTTTACATCCGCGGCCTAGACGTGATGCCATAACGTCGTGCCCGGGCCTCCGACGGTCATAGAGATAAATCTCTATGCTCGACATCCGCTGGTGGCCGATTCTTTCTCCGGGTCCCCGATGGCACGGAAGAGCCCGGAGAAGCACCGGATGTCCCCTCCCATCGCCTGTAAGAACAATCAAGCGGTGGAACTGCCGCTATGATCATTCTTATGGTGCACAGAATTGCCGGTGGAAAACAAGGATATCTGAATGATGCCTGTAGCTGCAGGCATCATTCAGATATTCCCACTGAAAATCCAGGACGTCATGTGACGTCTTTGGGCGGGAAGTGGTTAAAGTTAACCTTTGTTCACTTTTTTTTTCTAAATTCCAGCTCCTTTATGTACCAATATAGCATTGATGTATTTTTTTGCAAAAATAAAACCACTTTCCACAGGCTTACCTTGCTCTCTTCATGAATGTTTAACCACTTCACCTCCGGACCATTTGGCTGACCAAAGACCAGAGCACTTTTTGCGATTCGGCACTGCGTCACTTTAACTAAAAGTGCGCGGTCGTGCGACGTGGCTCCCAAACAAAACTGACGTCCTTTTTTTCCCACAAATAGAGATTTTATGGTGGTTTGCTGTTTTAATTTCATTTTTTTTAATTTTTGCGCTAAATTTTTTGCTGTTTTAATTTTTTGCGCTATAAATAAAAAAACGTCGACAATTGTGAAAAAAAATCATTATTTTTTACTTTTTTCTATAGTAAATATCCCCCAAAAATATATATATATAGTTTAGGCCGTATTCTTCTACATATTTTTGGTAAAAAAAATCTCAATCATTTTTTTTTTTACTAGTAATGGCGGCGATCAGCGATTTTTTTATCGTGACTGCGACATTATGGCGGACACATCGGACAATTTTGACACATTTTTGGGACCATTTACATTTATACAGCGATCAGTGCGATTAAAAATGCATTGATTACTGTGTAAATGTGACTGGCAGTGAAGGGGGTTAACACTAGGTGGCGCTGTAGGGGTTAAGTGTGTCCTAGGGAGTGTTTCTAACTACGGGGGGGGGGGAGGGGCTGTGTGTGACACAACACTGATCACCGCTCCCGATTACAGGGAGCTGTGATCAGTGACAGTGTCACTAGGCAGAACGGGGAAATGCTTGTTTACAATAGCATTTCCCCGTTCTTCCTCTCCATGAAACGTTTGCAGGTATCCCCGTAGATATCGAGTCCATGGGACCCGCGATCCTACTCACAGAGCTCGGGGTGCGGACGCGATGGCATGGCGGCAAATTGAAAGGGACATACAGGTATGCCCATTTGCACACCAATGCCATTCTGTTGACGTAAATCTACATGCGGCTGTCGGCAAGCAGTTAAAAACCCTGCTCCATTTCTTCTGCCTTACTTCCTGAACAGACTTTAGGTCATGACACATGAAGGAGTTGACCGGCTGATCTCATTAGCACACACCCTGCATCATCGACCCTCAGTTGGTCAACTCCTTCCTGTGTCATGATCTAAAGTCTATTCAGGATGTAGGGCAGAAGTAATGTAGCAGGGTTTTTAAACATTAGGTTGCCACTAGTGTAGCACCCTGGTGCTGAGGCAGGATTGCTCACAAATTTAGTTTGCCAGGTAGTATCTTGGCTAATTGTTAAACGATCCACTAACTTTTCCCTAAATCTTCCACTTCTCTCTTTTGTCACTGGGTGGCACTGTTGCTAGTGACATTAGACTGACAAGGGCATAGCGAAGCCGGACTATGAGTGGATGGGTTGTCTCGGCCAATTGGCAGTGCGGGGTTGGGACTTCAGGCCTGGAGTCCAATCAAGTTGCAGAGGTTCAGCCGGACGGGGAACCAAGTTGTTGCTATCGGGAACGATCATTCTGGTTGCCAGCGGCAATCACAGATCAAGGTCAGAGGTAAATGGGAAGCAGTTGCCACTAAGGGACGATCCCTCCTGTTATCAGAGGCCAGTTTATGGAAGCCTGAAAGCAATGGTGGCTGGTGACCCCCCCATCCTTTTTGACACCTCCCACTTATCATAAGCCCCACCCCCTTTAGAATCCACCCACTCCGTCGCCTGTATTCCACTTGCTTCCACCCATAGTATCAGGAGTATACAGCTCAGCATTGCAGAACAGGAATATACAGCCCCAGCATCACAGGACAGAGTATACAGCTCAGTCTCACAGATCAGGGTATATAGCTCAGCATTACAGATCAGGGTATATGATAGAAAGACATAAAAAACATCTTGTGCATAGTTAGAGCTCATTTGTTATGTATTAGTCAGAAGATGACTCAGAGGGTATTTGTTCAGTGCAATGCATGCAACTTTAACGCATGGTTCTTTATAAAATTACTGATTTAAAGCTAGTGCAGAATGTCTATGGTGTAATTACAATCAATTAGCATGACATATACCTTGTGCAGCTGAAGTCTCCTCTCAGAGCTCAGAGCTGTGGACAAGAAAGAAGCTTTTATCACATCTCCGATGTCTCCAACATACAGCTATCAAAAGTCGCCACATGTAAAATTATTTCTAGATTAGTGTATTTATCTACATAGCAAAAAATGAACGACAGATAGCATCAGCATTCAAATATCCTCAAGTGTTTAGAAAGAATGTACTGTATACTAAATAGTATGAGCAAAGATGATTAGTGTCCCTTTGTGTGGACCCTTGTTGAAAGTCTGACCAGCCATTTGAAATATTATAGAGCACCATCATTTTCAAATTGTCATGCCACAATACCAGATTGTGCCAGATGAAATCTGAATATACGTTTCCCAGTACTGGTAAAATTTGTCTGCTGTGAAAAATTTGACATTTTTGATGTCACCATATGATGTTTTAATAATCTCCTGGATGGAGGGAAGCAATAACTGACCTGGCAGATTTCAAATCCTAATAAAATAAAATTCTAAAAGCTGCAACCAATGTAGGTGATCTCTCACTATATTGATACATGAATGTTAAAAATGAGTGCGCTAATAGATGAATCACAATAAAATGTGCAAATCCGTGCAATATAGTGCAATATCAATAAATAGGAATAAAATTAAATAAGTAATCTCATATATATGTGCAAAATTCCGTGCTATAAACAATAACGTGCAAATGCCAAAACCATATGTAAAGCATATGATGCAATATTTCACTCAAATGCAGTGCTTGAAAACCCTTTTCACTGCCACAATAGGAATATATAAAAAATCGTGACTCAAAATTGTAAGGTGCATGGACACATGTGATGTGCAAACAATTGATAATAAATGAAATGCTAACCGAAAACATATGTAGTGTGTGCGCATGCACTCCACACAGACAATGCGTGGCACAATAGTGGCAAGATAAAATAAGATACAATATAATTAATCCAAATAAATAATCTTAATAAGGTCCATTCATTTGTGTATGCAGCAGATGGGAATGGCTGCAAACAAAAACCCTTAGTGCACTAGCAGTGCTGATGGGGCTCCCATATACTAATTGCTGACCGATCCGGCAAAAAAAATAAATTAAAAGCATTTTCCTCTGTTCTCTCACTTAAGCCCCATACACACGGTCGGATTTTCCGATGGATTCTGTCCTATCGGACAATGTTGTCGGAAATTCCGACCGTGTGTAGGCACCATCGGACAGTTTCCATCGGATTGTCCGACGGACAAAGTCCTATCTCCTGCTGGATAGATTTTTTGACAACAAAGTCCGATCACACCAAATCCGATCGTGTGTATCGTAGTCCGACGGACAAAGTGCTACGCATGCTCAGAAGAAATTCTGTGACGGAAGCGCTCGGTCAGGTAAAACTACCTTTCCTAATCGAGACAGCACATTCGTCACGCTGCAATGTTAAAATGTCTTTAATGCAGCGCATTCTCTTTTTCTTTACAATGCAAGAAGAATGACATGTTTTAGCTGCTCCTATTCATTCACCCGCACTTCTCCCAAACTTAGTTCTTTATTACTTTTCAGGATTTCTACACTACATGTTTATTTTTACTCAGATCGTAAAAGAATCTTTGTTATATTTTTTGGATGATTTGTCATTTTTGTATTTTTTTTGGAATACATATTTTAAGGAGATTTTTTTTTTTTTTTTTTTTGAGGGGGGGTTGTGTGTCTCAACTTAGCAAAACAACATTATTAACATTTGTATTTGTTGCTTAAATTTACTAGGAGTTTGTTGGTTGTTGGTGCCCCTTGTTAATTATACTTTATGATTAGTGAAATGTACCTGCCTACTCACAAATAAACTGTCATTGTAGAAAAGTAAAACACAATAGGCAAGGATTTTTTCAAATCAAAAATACCTTTATTTAGGTCTCAGCGACAAACCAAAGAGGAACGCAGCGATGGATAAACTTGGGGAATTTGCAAAGCCTTGGACCCCCACGGCAACCATCATTTTAGAAGCGTCTAAAATTGGGGGCCTGAGGAGTACCTATCTAAATAATAAGGGAGTGCTATCTGGTCCTGAAGTCCAAAACATCCGGAACTGCAGCAGATGCCATCTAGGTCCCCAGGCTCTGGTACTACGAGAGGCTCCATCTTCTCTCAGACCAGACTGAATCCAGGTCGTCACTCTCAGGTCTTCCTTGTACGCTTCCTTCCACGCTGTGGTGCTGGTGGGGTGGCAGAAGGAGGAGGAGGAGGCGGAGCATGGTCCCTATCGCAAACATGTGTGAGTGGGGTCATCTCCCCAGCCATCCCCTCATTTAGGACCTTGAGGATGACCCCCTCACACATGTTGCGTTGCCCCACCTCCATACCCTTCATTTTATTGGCAACCAAGGAGCCAAAGGCCTCCTCGTAGGTGGGTGTGGCATATAGGGAGGCTGAAGCATCTCTGATCAGCTGGAGCGCTGACTCTCCCACCTCCCCCATCCTTCTCGCCCTTCTGTAGGGAAGGCGGAGGGGAGGGACTTGGGAGACAGTCAGGCTCCTACGCCTACCCCCCTGTTGGCTGCCACTACCCACCTCTTGGCTGCCACTAACCCCTGCCTCCTCCTGACTGCCACATTCCACAGCCACCTCCTGGCTGAGGTCTTCCTGTGTATGAAAAAGTGACATAGTTTCAGTTATTTGTTCATCAAACACACACAATTCTCATCTAGTGACTGTTGCAAAATGTTTACAAATAGAAAACCATACAATTCTCAGCCCTGCAGTTTAGATTCTTGCCCCAACTGTCTCCAACACTACTGTCAGTTGATATGTCAAACACGTTAGGAACTAAGCAATTGGGGATCCTGAATTAAGTGAACATCATTCATTATTCACAAAAATGGTTACAAAACTACTATACCTGCCACAAGCTGGGCTCCTCCACATCTTCCAGACTGGAAGGCCCAGGTTGCTCCTCGGAAGCCTCATCAGGAATGGCGTGCATGGAAGGACGCGTGCAAGGAAGAGTCGAGAGTGACTTCCTGACATTAGCCTGGTCTTTGAGAAAATGGAGCCTGTCATAGTACCAGAGCGTGGGGACATGGACCTGATCTGCTCCAGCTCCAGATGCTTGGGACTTCAGGACCTTATTGCGCTCCCGGAAATAGGTACTCCTCAGGTTGGCAATTTTTATTCTTAAGGTCTCCACGGTTGCCGTGGGGAACCTTGGCTTTACAAATGCCACAAGTTTCTTCATGGCTGCGTACCTCTTTGGTCTGTTGCTGTAGTCTCGGTGTTTCGCCTGCCATAATAGGGGCATTTCCCTATATTTATCAATGAAGAGGGGGAGAAAACTCACATGGTTGAAGCCCTCCATAATCTCTGCAAGACACAACACCACACAAAACACTATAAATAATGTCAGGCTAAACTCTCCTAATCTTCTCCATAAAGAATCCTCAAGGTCTAATCAGTCTAGGCTAGTTATGTACCAACGTCAAATTGTACCTTCGTTATAGCGATCGTCTCGTGCGTGAGCTTTCTCTCCCCTCGTCTCACAGATCGTGGCTACGACACAGGCGTGTGACGTTTTATATACAGTGCACATGCGTCAAACTCCGACCCGCCCCTGACGATCTTTCTCGTCTATTCCCCACCCCTTCTCTTTATGGCGCAGTGGGGAGAGCACATGGCGGGGACACAGCAGGTGCGCCCGAAATATTGCAGCAACGAGGAGGAGGGCGAGGAAAGGCCGGAGGCAGAAACGTCCCGATCCCGGAGCCTGAAATTCAAGGCCTCCAATATGTCATTTGGAGAAATGTTGGAGATGGTGGACATATTAAAGAGGAGCGACTATGATGGGAAGTATGGGCCTTACCTCAACCCCAATGTCCGCAAGGCCAAGATCATGTCTAAAGTTGTGAGGAGGCTGTACAATCATTTTGGGGTACAACGATCCAAGGAGCAACTGAGGAAACGCTGGTCAGACCTGAAACTGAGGGAGCCCGATCAGTACAGAAAGATCAAGCGAGTTCTTCAAAAAAGTAAGTAGTTGTGTTTTGTGTTTGATTTTTGGCTTGCATACTGCTCCATGTGTTTGTATTTTTACAAAGTTGTACATTAGAAAATGGCCACTTTCATGTTCGCCTGTGCATTCGATCGTACTCAACCTCGATCTTTCTGCCACTGTCATGTTCGTGTGTGTGTCCATTCGATCGTACTCAACCTCGATCGTTCGGCCACTTATAATACGATGAATGGTGTTTTTTTTGGGGAAAGGAAGTTTGTTCTCACTAGAAATGTCATCAAGAATGTAAAGCCAATTTATTCAATGTAAAGGAGAGGTCACCCAGTAGCTGTTTACCCATCTGGACTCTAGAGCACTAGTGCTGGGACACCCAAACCCACCTTTTATTATGCTTTTCCACACATGTGCTCCAGTGGATACTAGAGGGGGGTCTCCATCAGACAAACTTCTACCAAAAAGCTAGTAAGTTTAGCACCTTTACAAAGTGACTACATTCATGTTGTTGTTAATTGTAACTGGCCAACCTAAAATATTGTCCCTCACTTTCAAGCAATGTTTGACATTTCCTATTTCTGCCCTCAATAGATTGTGTTGCTAAATCTTCCTTTTGTACCTTCTCATAGGGGAGCGAAAACTCGTGACGTCTGAGGAAACCACAAAACCAACACCTCCCAAAGAAGGGGAAAGACCAGAAGCAGAGGAGGAGGAGGAGGAAGGAGAGATCATAGAAATTGGAGAACTTGTCACCACAACAGGTTAGTGTGGGAGAACACAGCTACTGGTAAGGTAATCAATGTATGCCTGCCTCATTTCCACAACCCATTTTTGTTTTTTTTTGGCTGTTTTTAGGTGACGTGGATTTTGTGGAAGAAGAATCGCACTTTACCACAGAGAGTGCCCACGTACTCATCGGGGAGATAATGGTCTGCAATCGAGATCTAGATGACATAAAGCAAAACATCAATGATGTTCAACAAAATTGAAGAACATCATTGATGTTTTAGGAAAAATCTGAAAACGCACCAAGTAATTAACACACATTTGTGGCTGTTTCTGAACACATTTGCAACTTAAGAACTGTGTGAAATTTGGAACATGCACACATTGTGTCCACATGTGCTAGCTCCCATCATGGTGGATGAATGACAACGTTTTTTGGGGGTGCAACCACTTTACGAACTACTAAAGTGGTTGTGGTGAAGGGGTTGCACCCCCAAAAAACGTCCATTCATCACCATGATGGAAAATGGCACTTTTGAAAATTCTAGGCATGTGTTTTACCATCTAATGACCATTTTCAGACCCAAATTGTGTGCATGTTCTAAATTTCCACTTTCCAGGGGTGACCCCCCATGTGATGAAGGCAAGATCAAACACACTTTAAACATATAGTCATATCTGATCTTGTCTTCACTTTAGAGTCAAATATATTTTATTGAAATTTTTAACAGTATAAATTGTACAAAAAGAAAAAACATTCAGATGTCAACAGGAGGAACAGGTAGGTATAGGATATTTTCTCACTATACAGAGTACGCATATACATGACAGGGTGTCAACCATTCAATATCTATTGAAGTGTGTAGGCAAAGATTATAGAGGCACCCCTAGGGTTTTATATCCATAAACAAAACAACATCTGATCGTGAAGAGATAGCAAAAGAGAAGAGGGAAGAAGAGAGAAGGGGGAGTAGTAGGGGTATGGAGGGGGAAGGGGGGTAGGGGGGGAGGGGTTGGTCTGGGCAGACCCCAGCGCGACACAGTCAAACAGGAGCATGAGTCGTAACTTGGGTGAGAGTAGGTTTTTCAGGGAGTCCGAGGAGGAGAATTCAATCCAGATAAGCCATTGGAGTCTGTATTTCTCAAAGGTGTCATTCTCGAGAGCTAGCATCTCTTCCATTCGCATTATGTCATTAACTGTAGAGACCCATAGAGTCAGGGGAGGGCAGGTGGTGGTCTTCCAGAAAATGGGGATAATTTGTCTTGCGGCCGATAGGAAAAAGCGTAGTAGGGAGCACTTCTGTGATGATATAGACCCTGGGAGTATAGACAGAAGGGCCATCTCTGGGGACGGCTGTAGGGGTTGTTGTGCTTTTTTAAGGAAAGTTTCCCGCACATTTTTATTAAGTAATTTTTAACGAAGATATTTTTAAGATACAAGATCAATCTATACGACACAGTCTGTATATGCGAAACTTGATCACGGAGACGAGTGATCATACTTAATAGTCACATTTATTGGTTGACAGAAAACAAATATTTACATGAAATTAAAATACAGATTGCATTATTCTAACATTTGACAATTAATGGAAATACCCTCAAAATGGGCGTAGTACCTTGGACACAATATCACCATGATAACTTCTTCAGTAGAATCAATAACCTTATATCTGACAATTTAACAGAATGTCTGTATTTCACACACCCAGCCGTCACTATGCTGCATGTAAGTAACGTTGAACAATGCGAAACAAATTAGACATTTGTTTGTCAATAAAAAGCAACTATGCAACAAGTAATATATAATAAAAATTGAATATTAGAGAAAAATCTATGAAAAGGCGATTATTGATTCTGGAGAATGATTATCAATACTAGAATATTCAATACATCAATAATTAAGAGAACATACCAGATGAAATCAACATGTTATATTTACCCATTCCAAAATGGCTATTAGTCTGGATTTAAGATAGCTACCGGGTTCAGGAATCTCCTTGGAGGTTAAAGTATATTTCCAGGCATGGCTGTCAGTCTATCTGGGAAGATGTTTCTCCCAGTGTCCCTTCCCCAGGGTGGGTCCCTGAGCTCTCAGGTTCCCCTGAGCTGTCTTCTTTTCCTTCACTATCTATCTAGCTTCTTAAATACCCTCTCACACAATAAGATTATAAAACTTGTAAGATGTTCAGCCCAAAAGGTATGTGTCTCTTTCCTATTGGCCTAAATGTTTTTAATGTAATTGCACCTTCAACCACCAGGTGTCCCACATGTGTTTTAGGGCTGCTCTGTAAAGTAATATATTTTATTTTATACTGGATATCATACCTTAGTGAAAATATCTATATCTTGAGTATTTGGGAATTCAACTAACCCCATACTATCAAATTGCCTAGCATTATTGATCAATCACTTGCATAAAATGGTGATATATATGCATATCATTGTATATCTGCAAATTTAGTCCATTTGAAAAGGACACAAGTTATATGTGTATATATATATATATATATATATTAATCAACATCACATACAGTTTTTATCTATCTGGATACCTGTATAATTTGGGTATCCAATCAATATTTGTTTATCTAAGCATTTCAATTCTAATACATTCATATCATAATCATATATTTGTCTTAATACTAATTTGTTCCTAAAACAATTCTATTAATAATCACCCTTTATTTATTATGTTTTCTTTATAACCGATTTCATCAATTCATCGGATACTAAAATGATAGTTTTCTTTTGTGACTTACAGATATCATATATACTATGAATTGACTGGTAACATCATGTTTTGAGATGAACTTTAGACATTCGGGTGAACAATCTCATGTTTATTCTCATTATTTGTCCTGTTGAAAAACAAACCTCACTTGGTATCCTAGTCATTGTCTTATGAGAAGTGAGGACTCCTTAGCTCCTTAGCTTTATTTATCTCTCACTTTCTGAGACAATGGGATATTTGTTCTGGTCATTCAGGTTTAATGTTGGTCATAGGTACATTCTATGTCTGGCCCATACCTTGCCATATATATTTGCATGTCCTTCCTTATTCATTCAAGGAGATAAGATAAGAGTTTTTCTGGTGTCTGTGACAAAAAGATCCTTTTGTTCAGGCAACATCTTGTTTCAATACAGGCTTGTAAAAACCCCTTGAATAGAATGGTTGTAGTAATTTAGAATACATGAGTTTCCTGTGTCTTAGAGGTCTTCGATAGGTCAATTATGGTGACCTCACAGTTCACGTGTCTTTTTGAAATTATACATTTCTGTCATTGAATAGTAAATATATTTCTTCATAAATTCACAACAAAGCCCCCCTTGGAAAGTTGTCGGTTGCCGGAAGTCATCTGACAGACTTTCCCAATGCAACTTGTTGAAGAAATATGGCTTCCTTTGGGCCTTGTAAGTCGAGTTGTGAAAATGGATCCGGATTGTGGATATATTTAAAAGGTATAGACACCTGCAGATGGGTGTAATTTTTTGGAAAACAAAAATGGGTTTGTGATCGATGTGTGCATCTCAGGGCCGTCATCCGTTCTTTGGCGGGAAATGGATCACTCCGGGCATCTTTTGGTTCTTGGCTGTCCTGGTGGGTTGTGTCCCTGTAGACTGGCCATCAATGATGTCCCTGGATTCCACATACGGTTCCTTCTCTGGATGTTTCACACATGTTGGACTCTCGGTTCTGTTGACCGGCTCATGGACATATTGGTTCTGTAAAGGAAAATAGATTCCATGAGAAAAACATATATGTCCTTTTTCTTTTTATATGATTTATGTTTGAGATATCCATGTCAAGCAGGTATCCTGGGCTTCCTCGGAGCCCCCCTCTTTCCCATTGTGTTATCAGTCCTTTAACTAAACACCTTGGATATAAAGACAATGTATGACACATTTGCTATGGAAGACCAAGCTCCAGGGCTCATTATCATGAGGACATTTATTAATAGCTTCTTCTTCAGAACCATTTTTTTTTTTAGCTTAATTGTAGCGGTTCTGGAGTAACAATAAAAGCATTTCAGTTTGACATGTAAGTGACAACTCACTGTCAGTAATAAGATATTTGGCATTATAATGCTTGAGGGGGGTGTGACCGGATGTGAGGAGAGAGGGCTGAGTGCTGAGGAGTGCTGAGGAGATGCAAGGAGAGTTGGTGTGAGAAGGAACGCTGCTGTGCAACCCCCTCCCCCTTCTAGCTTCTGGATGAAGCCGTCATGAGAAGCTATGGTATGCTATGAGCTGCCTCCTGCTCCCTGCCCCCCACGCTGAACACGCTGTGTGTAATCTCCTTCTCACAGTCCTCTGCTTGTGGGGGAAAGGTAAAGGAAAAAAGCCCAGCAAGGTTTGCCAAAGGACTGTTACTAAGATTCACTGTGTGACTTGGACTCTCTGTTGCAAAAGATTGAAAACTACCTGCTGACCCCACATAGACCTTCAGTGCTGGACATGTGAGTAACATGCAATGGAATAAAGGGGAAACATAGCGATGCTGTCTAGTGCCTGCGCCTTATAAACTGTCATTAATGATGAAATGAAGTGAATGAAAGCCATATTGTTCATATTGGTGTCACAAGGCGGACTTTCTTTATCAGCTGAGAGAGATAGTATATACTATCTACTAAAGGTGTTTTGCTACCAGTGCTTTCATGCAGGAAAACTGTGAGTTCAAAAATGCTATATGCCTGGCTGCTGGCACCCACACATAAGTAAAAGGAAAAAACTGGCCTGTCTGGCTGTCAAGGCTCTTATATATGAAGTAATACCACTAATATACCGCTGATATATGAACGTCAACTGACCACCTGGCTGGCTGTCTGTATATTTCCACGTGAAAAATCTCTCATCTTGCTTGCCATTTATAAAGCCGCCAAGGACTATGTATACCTACTAAAGGTCCAATTATGTATGTAAGAGCTGGAGCGGACATTGTATACTGCTGAGCGCATGTTTTACTACCAGTACTTTCATGCAGGAAAACTGTGATTTCAAAAATGCTGTGCGCCTGGCTGCCTGCACACATACATAAGTAAAAAGAAAACACTGGCCTGCCTGGCTGTTAAGGCTTTTATACATGAAGTAATACCGCTGATATACCGCTGATATATGAATATCAACTGACCTCCTAGTTGGCTGTTTGTATACCCCCACGTGAAAAATCTCTCCTCTTGCTTTCTATTTATATATCTGCCAGGGGCTATGTATGTAAGAGCTGGAGCGGACATTGTATACTGTTGAGTGCATGTTTGGCTATCAGTGCCTTCATGCAGGTAAACTGTGATTTCAAAAATGTTGTGTGCCTGGCTGCTTGCACCCATACACAGTATACATAAGTAAAAGGAAAACATTGGCCTGTCTGGCTGTTAAGGCTCTTATACATGAAGTAATACTGTTGATATACTGCTGATACATGAATGTCAACGGACCACCTGGCTGGCTGCCCGTATACCCCCACGGGAAAAATCTCTTTGCTTGCTTGCTGTACCCGCTGGTAGTGCTTAGTAGTTAACTGCGCTGTTTGTGTTCTATCTGAAATAAGGAGGAGAGGGTGATCTCTCTCCCGAGGACTATATTTGGAAGATCTGTTGCTGCTGACATAACTACGGTTGAGCGTAACCTCGGCCGCTTTCCCCCTTTTTTTTTTTTTTTTTTTTTTTTTTTTTTTTTTTCTCCTTTCGCTGGCCGCTCTGGCCCCTGGTGTTGAAAAAGCCTTTTTTTTTTCCTCTCGGCTCCTGGCTTGTGCTCCTATATGAGAAGAACTGCTGCTGATACAGGACCCCCTTAGCAACCGCTTACCTGACCATCTGCGTGGTTTCTTCTTTTTTTTTTTTTTTTTTTCTCTCCCTCCGACCCCCGTGCTTAGAAGAGGGGGGAAAAGGGGGGGAAGGGAAATATAAATATTGTGTGAAATAAGAGGAGAAGGGAAAATGCAGCAGCTACGATCTGCAAAAGATAAAGATAAAAGTGTCCAACAAGCAGGTATGGCTGCTGCAGCAAAACTAGAGCAATTTGCACACACAACTGGGCATACACTGGGGCAACCCATGCCGCCGTCTCCCCCAAAAAAAGGGACTCAGTCCAAAATCCAACAAGGAGGTACAGGAGAGAGAAAGAGTCAAGGGCAGAGCCAATCAAATGCGGCAACACCAAGGGCCCAGGGGGTAAAGACACAGACACAGGGAAGTAAAAACACCGTGGCCGCAGATCAAAATATAAAAACAAGCATAGAAGCAATTGGGGTTGGGGCAGGACCCGCCCCACCTCTGGAGAAAGAACCCACATTAATGGACATTTTTAAAGCAGTAAAAACCTCAAATGACTCGCTCAAAGACTTGGGCGAACAGATGAGGGGGGTCAAAGAGGACTTGGCACTGGTAAGACAAGACATGCAAAGGATAGCTGAGAGAACCACAGTATTGGAAGGAAGGATCAGCCAGGTGGAGGATGATGTTCTTCCACTGGTTAAAGAGATGAAGAACATGAGGGAGCAGTTACACCGGCAAGCCGTTAAATTGGAAGAAATCGAGAACAGGAGTCGTAGAGATAACATTAGGATAGTGGGAATGCCTGAGAAGAGTGAAGGATCCAACCCTACTGAATTTTTGGAAGGCTGGTTAACTGAGACCTTTGGGAGAGAATCCTTTTCAAGATCATTTAGCATCGAAAGAGCACATAGGGTGCCGTTCCGCCCACCACCAGCAGGAGGCTATCCACGAACCCTGTTAATGAAGTTCCTTAATTTTAAGGACAAAGTGACACTTCTGCGAAAAGCCAGGGACAGAGGGAATATCTTTTTTAATGGGATTAAAATTTCTTTCTATTCAGATTTCTCTCAGGAGCTCCAAAAACGTAGGGCAGAATTCACCCAGGTCAAACGTTCACTACAAAAGTTTAAAATTCAATATGCTCTTTTATACCCGGCCAAACTGAGGGTAACGGCCCTGGGGGAAACCCGGTACTTTGAGGATCCAGGAGGGGTAGAGAAATGGGTGGAGGAGAACAGGGAAAGGTTACTGGCATTGTGATAAGTTGTGGTACTCAGAATAGATTACACGAGGGGGGGGGGGTGGGGGGGGGGGGTTGGCACAGTGGGCGGGTACGAGAGGATGTTGATAAGGGTGTATGTGAAGAAAGGGTTAAGAGTATGGGATAAGGTCACTGGTAGTCCCCGGGGGGTTCACCGAGAGAGGTGGGGAGGGGGGGAGGGGGGAGGGATGGGTATGGGTAATATTTCAGATCAAAGGTGTGTAAAGGGCCAAGGGAAAAAGGGTACATCCACTGATAAAAAAGAGAGAATCACGGTAGACGCACAGAAGTGGGAAGTAAAAAGGGAGACACATAGAGCTTTTCAACGGGGAACCACTAGGATAATGGGTGAAAACACTGCTATAGAGATAAAATACTACTGATTAAAATACATTGGGTGAAAAATGATGCAATCTAAAATATTAAGAATTGGGTCATGGAATATAAGAGGGTTAGGCACAGCGGGTAAGAGGGCAATAGTGTTTTCTATGATGAGGAACTATGGGATTGATGTGGCTTGCCTGCAGGAAACCCATTTGACAAAAGAAACAGCCCAACAACTACAAAGGCAGAATGGGGTATACCAATTTCAGTACCACTCGGTTTATGGCTCATACAGTAGAGGGGTTAGCATAATGGTGAAGAAAGGGGTGAATTTTTCCTGCATGCAAGCCATCTCAGATGAAATGGGCCGGTATATTTTTCTCTGTTGTCAAATTGAAGATAAAAAGATGGTGATAGCAAATGTGTATGTCCCCCCCCCATTTAAAATGGAGATCATGCTTAAATTAAACGAGTTCCTGTTGGATAAGCAGGGAACACCAATCATAATAATAGGTGACTTTAACCAGGTATTGGATTACAATATGGACAGATTCCCAGCCCAGAGGGTAGCAGAAAACATGAAGAAAGGGCAGTTGAGTCGGTTTATGGAGGAGGTGGGTTGGATAGACTTCTGGAGGGTGCGGAACCCTGACGCTCAGCAATTTTCTTGCTGGTCGGCCACACACTCCACCCTCTCCAGAATTGATATGGTGATGGGAAACGATAGGGCATTGGAGCTGGTAGAAGCAGTTGAGTATTGGCCAAGGGGGATCTCGGACCACTCCCCTCTTATGCTTAGTTTAAAGATAGGGAGGGAGGAAATATTGAGGGGGTGGAAAATTAACCCGTGCTGGTTTGAGATACTCAGAAGTATAGATACCATCCCACCAACACTGAGAGAATTTATTGTAGTCAACGCAAACACAGCAGAATCAGGGATTATATGGGATACCCTTAAGGCTTTCTTGAGGGGATTATTAATTCAGCAGGTGGCGAAGTACAACAAGGGGGTAAGGGCACAGGAAGAAAATAAAAGGAGGGAAGCGGCTGCAGCGGAGGCTAATTATATTCTAGCCCCAACAATGGAAGGGAAAGAAAAATGGCTGGAAAAACAACAGGAATATAAATTATGTGTAATCCAGAGAGTCGAGACCAAACAGTTGTTACAGAGGCAGGAGGCCTTCATGGAAGGAGAGATGGTGGGGAGGATGTTGGCCCAGGTGGCAAGGGCGAACAGGGCCCCCAGTAATGTATCAGCTATTCGAAGTAGAGACGGGGGGGTAACCTCGAACTCCAAAAGTATACTGGAAAGCTTTGAGGAGTTCTATAGGGACTTATACTCCGCACGAGTAAGGGGAGCGGGGAGATCAATGATGGAGAGTTTTTTGGGGAAGGTAGCCCTTCCGAAGATAACATTTGAAGAAAGAGTTGGTCTGGATTCCCCAATAACGCTCTCCGAATTACAACAGGCTGTAGCCGACATGGCAAATCAAAAGTCTCCGGGTCCGGATGGTCTCCCAACGGAAACGTATAAATACTATGGGGATATCCTGCTCCCGGAACTGTTGAAGGTTTTAGGGGGGGCAATGGAGGTGGGTTATCTCCCTGAGTCAATGAGAGAAGCTACCATCATCGTACTTCATAAGGAAGGGAAAGATCCCCTAGATGCCGCTTCGTATAGGCCAATCTCCCTTTTGTGCACGGATGCAAAAATTCTAGCTAAAGTTATCTCAGCTAGAATGGATAAAGTTATTTCAAAATTGGTCCACCCTGATCAGTCTGGGTTCATAGCAAACCGATCAACCAGTACAAATATAAGGAGAGCTTTTTTAAATCTTCAAACGCCAACAGATAATATAGGGTCGAAGGCGATATTATCATTGGATGTGACCAAAGCCTTCGACTCTATAGAGTGGGAATACATTTGGCGTATACTGGAAGAGTTTGGATTTGGACCCACGCTGATCGGGTGGATCAAGATGCTCTATGACAGACCAGTAGCTAGATTAAAAATTAACAATAGATTTTCAAATCAAATAAAATTGGAAAGGGGAACCAGGCAGGGGTGCCCTTTATCGCCCTTGCTCTTTGCGCTAGCTATGGAGCCCCTTGCGGAGTACATCAGAAGGAGCCCTGACATTGTAGGTTTCCGTAGGATCTCAGGAGAAGAGCGTATAGCATTATATGCTGATGATATATTGCTCTTCCTGGGGGACATAGAACACTCATTGGAGGAAGCAATGAAAGCTGTGGAGAGGTTTGGTAGTTTCACGGGTCTAGAGATCAACTGGACGAAGTCAGAGCTCCTTCCGATGGCCGAAATAAGGGAAGGGATGCTAAGGAATAGCCCTAAATTAGCAGTCGTAGATTCCCTTAAATATTTAGGGATCAGGATAACAAGAGACCCCAATCAATACTTGCATAATAATCTGATACCAATATTGGGGAAGTTTAGGGAGAAAATTAAAACATGGAAATCCCTCCCCCTGTCTAGTGCCGGTAGATGTTCATTAATAAAAATGATTTGGCTGCCCCAACTGTTGTATGTGCTCCATAATGCCCCCATATGGATCCCCAGAAAATGGTTTGATAAAATCGAGAGTCTATTTAGGGAATTGGTGTGGAAGGGGGGACAGGCAAGAATACGGCTTCGGACTCTGCAACTCCCTTCAGGGGAAGGGGGTCTTGCACTGCCCAATCCTGAGATATACTATTTAGCGTCTCAGTTACAACAATTAGTGGGATGTTGTGCCCAAGAGGGAGGGTCCCCTAATGGAAAAATTCTTTTGACAGGCGCGCTACACGAGACCATAATAGAAACTTTAGAGGCAGGGTCGTTTGGGGCTAAGAACCCAACAACAAAAATGGTCAGTAAAGTTTGGAAAGTCGTCAAAAAAAAGTTAAAATATATGGAGACTAACATATATACCCCAATCTGGAACAATAGCAACCTACAGGAATTACGTATAATGGGGAAAATCAGGGAGTGGGAAAATAGGGGAATTAAAAAAGTGAGCCAAATATACGATGGTCAGGCCATAAAAAAATTCGAAGTACTAAAAAGGGAATTTGATATCCCCCAGAATACACAGTTTAGTTATCTTCAAATAAGCCATGCCCTAGAAGCCCAGTTTCGAAACCAACCTATGGTATGGGAGGAACTACCAGTGCTACAGGTTATTGGGGAGCCAGGATCCACTAAAGGATTAATATCTGTGATATATAAACTACTGAACAGAGGGACCCTAGGCGAAGTAAAGCTGCTGGAGGTAAAAAAAAAATGGGAACAGGATCTAGGTGCCATTCCACAGGGACAATGGAAGAGAATACTAGAACTAGCCCCGATGATATCGGTTTCGCCCGCCCAGAAATTCTCACATCTGATGCTACTCAACAGAGCGTATTATACACCAAAGCTGTTATGTAAATTTGGAAGAAGGCCTAATGATAAGTGTCCGAGGTGCCAGGGGCAGGGGGACCTGGTCCATATGGTATGGAGATGCCCCAAGCTCTTCCGGTACTGGGAAGGGGTGACAAAAGTATTGAAGAGCATATTTAAAAAAGAAGTGGAAAGGGAAGTGGTACTTTGTATCCTGGGGTATAGACAGGAAAAGGGTGAAACAAAAAGTACAACAGTGGCAATATTAAGGGGCATGTATCAGGCCAGGAAGATGATAATGATGAGATGGCAATCACAGATGCCACCCACAGTAAAGAATTGGATCGATATAATGAATGAAACCCTCCCGAAGGAGAGAGCCGCGTACATAAAGAGATATAATATGAAAGAATTTGATAGGATGTGGAGACCATGGATAGAGGGAATATACCAGATACAGCTGGAATAGAGGGGGGGGGGGGGGGGGGGAGGGGAGGCGGGAAAGGGGGATAATGAGACAGGAGTAAATCCAGGCAATATTACTCAAAAAGCGGCTCCCTCCTTTTTAGTGGAGGGAATATAGAGTGCTCTTTTTTTATCTTCATAAAGAGATATACCTATGTGTTAAGTACAAAATGTATGTAAAAAAGATACTGGTCCTGGAATATTGTGTTGAGGTGTAAACATGTTTTATAGATGGAAAAACTAATAAAGATTATAATTAAAAAAAAAAAAAAAAAGATATTTGGCATTATAGTCAACCTTCTACTTGTGAGGAATAAAACAAATAAATTCTCCCCCCTTTGGGGTGTCAATATAACTCATTTGAGGCAATCAAACTACCTTATGCTGGTGACTCCTCATCTTTTACCAAAATATCAAACCATTTAGGCCTCCTGATATTAATGTCTTTAGGATTCGGTCTTCCTCTGGAATTACCGTCTTCATCGACTTCTTGAAATTAGGCTGTTTGGAGCGACCTGTTTATGTCAGAGGAATGAAGTGACCACTGAAAAATAGGAGAATAATTAATATCTAACAACCACAATCCCCCAGAAGGGATTTCAGGATCCTCATTACTGTGACCTGGGAGAAACATAGTGTTAGAACCTCTGCTCCCTATATCTTTATTCAGTGCATTCCTCTGATTTATTTTAACATAGGCGCTTAAAAGGCTCTGTGGCCCTTGGCTGGTCACAGGATTTGCCCCTTGAAGAATTTCTATTCATGTTCATTTTAGCAATGAAACCATTGATACACTCGTGGTTTTTAATCTATTCAATTAAGTCAATCTATTTATTTATTTCACAAATTGGCACAACACACTGAACTAAAGTAACCAACTGGTCCACACCATTTGCCGGTGTACTATAGAAAGTTCAACATTTTAGATCCTATATATCTGTTCCTAATTTTACCAAGCTTTGGTTTGCACGGATTATCAAACCATATATTGTATGAGGGTTATGCGCGCTGCAGCCATCTATACCTCAGCAAATTCACCTTTTGAAGGAAGTTTTAATACACTTAACACTGTTTTTATTTATTTTATCACGTATTCATATATCACATATTATTCCCGTTTTGCGCAGAGGTCTCCTAAATAACTTATTTTAAACAATCTATTGAGCTTTTAAGGTTGATTTAAGCGCACCTATTACACAAAAATGTGTACTTGTCTTTGACTTATTTTACGTGTGGGAACACTATTATATGGGTTGCAGCTACATCATTTGGTTATCTTAAATATCGGTTGCATCTCTGATTTTAAATTCATAGTAGCGCTTGAGTACATGCATTCAGTACTTATTCAAACCGTGTAACATATCCGTAATTTTGTCTATTTTGGTTTCCGTATTGCTTACAGGCTGATCAGAATTGGGTTGTGGGACCCGGTTTCTGTACTTTCTGGGGACTACTGGCTCAGTTTGATCAGACATATCACCATCAGAAACATTGTCTTGATTCTGGGATAGTTGTCTGGGCCTTAGTTGTTCCCTATTGTTCTTGGGATTTTGAGGTGTCCTACCCTGTAGTTTCTTCCTATTTACCCGTGTAGGCCCCCGAAGCCAATTACACCGGTAAAGGTGAGGGTGTCTACCCTTAGGTTTAAATCTGACCCGTTGGAGATATACCCTATAGTTTCTCCTAAATCTCGGGTCTGGATCCTTTGGATGAGACTCCTGAGGTGGTCTTTGAACTCCCCCTCTAAAGGGTACTCTCTGCTCCCCCCTTCTGATGGGTGGGGACATTGGTCTCCCACTGGGGAAACTCGGTAGCATCTCTCCTCTGACTATATCAGCGTATCTCTTTTTCTTGGTTTTGGACTGTAATGATTGAGGAGATACATAAAATTCATCCACAAATTTCATTATAGGGCTTTCAGGCCTTCCATTGTTTTCACCAGTCTGTTGGATAGAGTACAAATTGTTACTCTCTTTTACCAAAGACTCCAGTGAACACCCCCCTTTGTAATCTTTCGCTAAATTTACTTTTACGTGGGTAGGCGGGGCCTCGAAGAACATGGGTTTGAACCCAGGTTTATCATAACCTGGCTCCTTTTCTGCTAAGTGGTCATCACTTTTGAGCACAGCCATAAATTCAAAGGGGCTTTCATTATTGGTACATGTGATATTGTGTATATCCGTGCTAGCCGCATTAACATTTTTGTGCGGGACAAATTCTAGATGACAGCCGTTTTTAATTTCTTGCCAGGCAGTACCCAACAGACTTTTTAACTCTTCGCAAAATGGACGGTGTTTGGTTTCAAATACCCACGGTAAGAAATTAATCCTAGATTGGTCATCATTTAGGCCTAAAGCTGATAAAGCATTTTCATAGGCCTCAATGTGGTCAATAATGCATACGGATCCCTCTTCCTTAAACACTGGGACAGCATCTTTTAAAAATTCTATTATTTCTGAGGCGTCCTGTTTAGGGGTGCCTGTAGTTTTCTCTGATCCCAAAGAAAACTGATTAGACCTACTTTCATGTGGTGGTTCAATTTTTACCCTCCTTTGCTCTACAGATGGCTTGGGGTAGAACATGGTTACTTTTTCTAATTCCTCTTCATTGTGTAACTCCCAAACTTTAGGTTGAGAGTCAAATTTTGGAGTATTATCCGATTCTATAATTTCAGGGTTAAGCATCTGAGCATTATTCTGGGGCATAAACTTCCCTTGTTCTTTTAATTCTTCTTGTTGCTTAATTAGGGATTCCTGTCCTGACCTAAGCTGATTTGTTTCTTCTTTTAAATTTCCACTGCATATTACTCTGCAACTTTTTAAATTTCCACTGCCTATTACTCGGCAACTTTCTAAATTTCCACTGCCTATTTTCCTGCAGAAAACTCTCCTTCTCTCTTAATTGTTTACACTCTTTACCTAATTGGTGACATTCTTCCAGCATTGTTATTGCATTATTTTGCATCTGTTTTATTTCATATTTCATCATTGTCACTATCGACTCATCATAATAATCTGCCTTGTCATTAATCTCCTTTAGCTTTTTAGTGGGCTCATATTCCCCTTCTATTAAATGGGACTGGGGTTCTAAGATATCACTCTCCTGTTGGGTATATTGACTTTTAAACTCACTATAAAGATACATCAGGTTATCGCTTAATTCAAAATGCATGGGATCAGGCCTTTCTATTTCCTTTGTCTCAGAGGAGCTGTCTGTGAGTTCATCGCTTTGACCTTCCACGTTCCACACGTCTTTTATTAACTGACGGGCGTGGTTTATAAGGCCTTCAATGCCTGCTTCTTGACTAGTCTCGTTAGACAAACTTTTTTCGGCATGATTTGTCATGTTAATTTTTGAAAACATATCCAACATTTCCTGTACTTGTATCAAATTTGTCTGAGTACTCATATTACCACTAAGGACTGACTCTTGATAATCCCTATCAACATAAAATTCACTTTGACCAGACATTTTTCTTGGCAAAAATATTTTTTTAAAAAAATTAATAATTAATAATTTCATGCAAAATATTATTTCTGTCACCACCGTAACTATGACTGATCCTGTACAAAATATCGACGTTATCTCACGCAGTGCCTCCATTTAATATGTTGTGCTTTTTTAAGGAAAGTTTCCCGCACATTTTTATTAAGTAATTTTTAACGAAGATATTTTTAAGATACAAGATCAATCTATACGACACAGTCTATATATGCGAAACTTGTTCACGGAGACGAGTGATCATACTTAATAGTCACATTTATTGGTTGACAGAAAACAAATATTTACATGAAATTAAAATACAGATTGCATTATTCTAACATTTGACAATTAATGGAAATACCCTCAAAATGGGCGTAGTACCTTGGACACAATATCACCATGATAACTTCTTCAGTAGAATCAATAACCTTATATCTGACAATTTAACAGAATGTCTGTATTTCACACACCCAGCCGTCACTATGCTGCAGGTAAGTAACGTTGAACAATGCGAAACAAATTAGACATTTGTTTGTCAATAAAAAGCAACTATGCAACAAGTAATATATAATAAAAATTGAATATTAGAGAAAAATCTATGAAAAGGCGATTATTGATTCTGGAGAATGATTATCAATACTAGAATATTCAATACATCAATAATTAAGAGAACATACCAGATGAAATCAACATGTTATATTTACCCATTCCAAAATGGCTATTAGTCTGGATTTAAGATAGCTACCGGGTTCAGGAATCTCCTTGGAGGTTAAAGTATATTTCCAGGCATGGCTGTCAGTCTATCTGGGAAGATGTTTCTCCCAGTGTCCCTTCCCCAGGGTGGGTCCCTGAGCTCTCAGGTTCCCCTGAGCTGTCTTCTTTTCCTTCACTATCTATCTAGCTTCTTAAATACCCTCTCACACAATAAGATTATAAAACTTGTAAGATGTTCAGCCCAAAAGGTATGTGTCTCTTTCCTATTGGCCTAAATGTTTTTAATGTAATTGCACCTTCAACCACCAGGTGTCCCACATGTGTTTTAGGGCTGCTCTGTAAAGTAATATATTTTATTTTATACTGGATATCATACCTTAGTGAAAATATCTATATCTTGAGTATTTGGGAATTCAACTAACCCCATACTATCAAATTGCCTAGCATTATTGATCAATCACTTGCATAAAATGGTGATATATATGCATATCATTGTATATCTGCAAAATTAGTCCATTTGAAAAGGACACAAGTTATATGTGTATATATATATATATATATATATATATATATATATATATATATATATATATTAATCAACATCACATACAGTTTTTATCTATCTGGATACCTGTATAATTTGGGTATCCAATCAATATTTGTTTATCTAAGCATTTCAATTCTAATACATTCATATCATAATCATATATTTGTCTTAATACTAATTTGTTCCTAAAACAATTCTATTAATAATCACCCTTTATTTATTATGTTTTCTTTATAACCGATTTCATCAATTCATCGGATACTAAAATGATAGTTTTCTTTTGTGACTTACAGATATCATATATACTATGAATTGACTGGTAACATCATGTTTTGAGATGAACTTTAGACATTCGGGTGAACAATCTCATGTTTATTCTCATTATTTGTCCTGTTGAAAAACAAACCTCACTTGGTATCCTAGTCATTGTCTTATGAGAAGTGAGGACTCCTTAGCTCCTTAGCTTTATTTATCTCTCACTTTCTGAGACAATGGGATATTTGTTCTGGTCATTCAGGTTTAACCACTTCCCGCCCGGTCAATAGCAGATTGACGTCCGGGAAGTGGTTTCGTTATCCTGACTGGGCGTCATATGACGTCCTTCAGGATAACAGCCGCTGCGCGCCCGTGGGGGCGCGCATCGCGGCGATCGGTGGAGCGGTGTGTCAGTCTGACACACCGCTACACTGATCTCGGTAAAGAGCCTCCGGCGGAGGCTCTTTACCACGTGATCAGCCGTGTCCAATCACGGCTGATCACGATGTACACAGGAAGAGCCGTTGATCGGCTTTTCCTCACTCGCGTCTGACAGACGCGAGTAGAGGGGAGCCGATCGGCGGCTCTCCTGACAGGGGGGGTATGCGCTGATTGTTTATCAGCGCAGCCCCCCCTCAGGTGCCCACACTAGATCACCAGGGAAGCCCCCAGGACTACCAGGGAAGCCCCCAGGACCACCAGGGAAGCCCCCAGCATGTGGATGGCCAGGTACATCCCCCATGGCCATACACATGTTAAAAAAAATTCAAAAAATATGCCAATCAGTGCCCACAGATGGGCACTGATTGGCACATCATATTTAATTTAAAAAAAAGGTAAAAAAAGGGATGCCCAGCAATGCCACCCATAAGTGTCATCAGTGCCACTCATCAGCGTTCATCAGTGCCACCTATCAGTGCCCACCCGTGCCCACCTATCAGTGCCCATCCATGCCTCCTATCAGTGCCCATGCATGCCACCTATCAGTGCCCATCCATGCCACCTATCAGTGCCACCTATATGTGTGCATCAGTGCCACCCATAAGTACCCGTCAGTGCCGCCTATGAGTGCCCATCAGTGCCACCTGAGTGCCCATCAGTGCCGCATACCAGTGCCACCTATCAATGCCCATCAGTGCCGCCTATCAGTGCCCATCATCAGTGCCACCTCATCGGTGCCCCCTAATTGGTGCCACCTCATCGGTGCCCATCAGTGCCACCTTATCAGTGCCCATTAGTGCCGCCTTATCAGTGCCTGTCATTGAAGAAGAAAACGCACTTATTTACCAAAAAAATTAACAGTGACAAAGAAAAACTTGTTTTTTTGCAAAATTTTCGGTCTTTTTTTGTTTGTTGCGCAAAAAATAAAAATCGCAGAGGTGATCAAATACCACCAAAAGAAAGCTCTATTTGTTGGAACAAAATGATAAAAAATTTGTTTGGGTACAGTGTAGCATGACCGCGCAATTGTCATTCAAATTGCGACATCGCTGAAAGCTGAAAATTGGCTTGGGCGGGAAGGTGTCTAAGTGCCTGGTATTGAAGTGGTTAATGTTGGTCATAGGTACATTCTATGTCTGGCCCATACCTTGCCATATATATTTGCATGTCCTTCCTTATTCATTCAAGGAGATAAGATATAAGTTTTTCTGGTGTCTGTGACAAAAAGATCCTTTTGTTCAGGCAACATCTTGTTTCAATACAGGCTTGTAAAAACCCCTTGAATAGAATGGTTGTAGTAATTTAGAATACATGAGTTTCCTGTGTCTTAGAGGTCTTCGATAGGTCAATTATGGTGACCTCACAGTTCACGTGTCTTTTTGAAATTATACATTTCTGTCATTGAATAGTAAATATATTTCTTCATAAATTCACAACAGGGTTTATCATAAAGGTTGCTATATATCGAAAAGACCTGGGTCCAAAGAGGTTGAACCGATGGGCATTCCCACCATATATGTAGGTAACTGCCTTCTTCCGATCCGCACCTCCAGCATGTGGGGGGCACGGATGGGAAGATCCTATGCAAAGATTGAGGGTCCCTGTACCATCTAGCGAGGAGCTTGAAGTTTTTCTCCTGTGTATAACAGGACGTAGAGGTCTTATGTGTGAAGTAATACGATTTCTGCCATTCCGATGCTGTGACTTCCCTTCCCAAGTCCATGGACCACTTCCTGGTGTAAGAAGGCGGTTGTTTGTGTATCAGTGAGTGTAGCATGGTATACATGGTGGAGAGCATGTGTTGTGGTAGTTCGGGAAGAGAGCACAGCTGTTCAAATTCCGTTCGGGGTCTATGTATTTGGGTCGAGGCGAAAAGGGTAGAGCAGAAGGATGCAATCCGTAGAGCCGTGAGCCAGTTGCCCCGATTGTCCAGTAGTACTGGTCTACCGGATGTAGAATCTACAAATGAGCTTGCTGTGGGCTATTCGGCCCGGGAGTAAGGGCCTATCGTTTGGGAGCCCTCTCCTTGGGGTACCGCTGGGTGGTCAAATAAAGGTGTGAGGGGTGATGGGTCAGAGGATAGAACCGACTGTAAGTCTCGCTTATACCATAAGTGCAGGGCGGCAGAAGTTAGCGGAGAGGTTGAGATCAGATGTATATGCTGTGCATGACCCCAGAGTAGAGCTCGGAGGTCATGCGGGGACATATCTTGTTCTATCGCGGAGGAAGCCTTGATAAAAGGGCGGGGGAACCATTCAGTGACCCTGGCAAGGAGCGCCGCTTTGTGGTATAGCTCGAAGTCAGGGAGGCCTGCGCCCCCTTGGGTTTTGGGGTATGTGAGTAGGGTATGCTTGATACGGGACATGCCTTGGTGCCATACAAATCGTATGGACATAGAACGTAATGAAGTGAAGAAACGTTTAGGGACTGCTATGGGTACCGTCTGAAATATATATAGTAGTTTGGGTAAGGTGTGCATTTTGAGTATTTATGCGGCCGAGCCACGGTAAGGGAGAGTTGTTCCATTCTTCTAAATCATTACGAAGTCGGGCTAATAGGGGTAGATAGTTTAAGGTGTAGAGCTCGGATAAGTCAGATGGGACCTTAATTCCAAGGTAAGAGATACTTTTAGTGCTCCATTGGAATGGGAAGTTAGCGCACACTCTGGCAAGGGTGTTCGCGGGGAGGGAGACATTGAGGGCTTCCGTCTTGGATATGTTAAGTTTAAAGTCGCTAAATTTCCCGAACCTGCTAAATTCTAGCATTAACGAGGGTAGAGATGTATGAGGTTGTTGCACGTAGACCAGGAGGTCGTCAGCGTACAGAGATTGAGGAGGGTGTCTGTATACCTACAATGGAGTTATTGCGTCTTATTGCTTGGGCCAGATGTTCTATCACTATGACGAAGAGCAACGGGGATAAGGGACATCCTTGCCGGGTGCCATTTGATATCTGGAACGGTGCGGAGGAAGAGCCATTGACCATAACTGAGGCGGAGGGATTTGAGTAAAGTGCCATTATTTTAGACACGAACGTAGGTCTGAGACCCATCTGTTCAAGAGAGAGGCGTAGGAAGTTCCAGTCAAAGGCCTTCTCCGCATCGAACGATAACATGCAGGCCTTCAAGTTGTGTTTCTGAATGTAAGAGATAAGGTGGATGGTTTGCGTGGTGTTGTCCCTGGCCTCTCGGCCCGGGACAAAACCTACCTGGTCTCTGTTTAAAATGGAGGGTAAGAGGGGGGAAAGGCGAGTCGCTAGTACCTTGGCGTAGAGTTTGATATCGATATTGAGGAGTGATATCGGCCTATAGCTGCCACATTGGGAAGGGTCTTTACCTGGTTTTGGAATAACTGATATGTTGGCAGAGAGTAGGTTGTGGGAGGGTAGATGGGTATCGTCGATTGAGTTAAACGTAGAGGCGAGCAATGGGGCAAGCGATTGAGCAAACGACTTAAAGAACCTAGGGGAAAAGCCATCGGGGCCTGGGCATTTACCTGATTTTAAACCTTTGATGGCAGCGAGAAATTCAGCTGTCATCAGGGGTTCCTCCAAACTAGTAGCTTGGTCGGGGTCAATTTGTGGGAGGGCAGTCTCGGTTATGTAGTTCCGCATTTCAGCAAGATGCGTGTCGTTCCCGTTTCGGGTTACCGTCGGTGGGTGCAGGTTATAGAGGTCAGAGTAATAGGTTTTAAAAGCCTCCGATATACCATTGGGGTTGCTTATTTTCCGTCTATCTGATGTGCAAATATGAGGGATCGGTTTACGGTAGGGACGGGGGTGCAGGACCCTGGCGAGGTGCTGTCCGCACTTATTTGCAAAAGCGTAGTAGTGGTTACGTCCTCTATCTCTGGCGATGAGGGAGTGTGCATCTAATAGGCTAAGCAGTTCCCTACGGGCATTGGAGAGATCTACGTATGTTACTGGGTTGGAATCCCTTTTGTGTGATGTTTCGAGTGATTTTATCGTCGCCAGGAGACGGGAAATGTCTGCAGTCCTGGCTTTTTTGAGGCGGGAGCCATGTTGAATGAGCACACCTCTCAGTACACACTTCAGGGCCTCCCATTTAGTTAGTGGGTTAGTGTCATCAGAGCGATGGACCGCAATGAAGTCCTGAATCGCCTTTTCTATTGCTGCGATACATGGGGTATCTTTCAATAAGTTGTCATTTAGCCTCCACGACGACCGTACACGGGACGTCCGGGGGGGGGGGGGGGGCTAAACTGAGGTGTACTGGGGCGTGGTCAGACCACAGTATGTTGCCTATGGAAGCCTTCAGGGGAGTGTCTAGTAGAGATTGGGATATTAGAAAATAATCAATGCGACTGTATGATTTGTGTGCCACGGAGAAACAGCTGTAGTCTCTTTCAAACGGGTGCTGCACTCGCCACACATCCACTAATTGCGCGGAGTGTAGTAGCGTTTTTATCTGTGCGAGTGCTGTGTGAGATGTGTTAGGCTTACCCGAGGAAGAGTCCAGGACCGGAGAAAGGGTCACATTGAGGTCGCCACCAAGGATGAAGCAGAGACCCCCGAAGGAGAGTAACTTGTCCACCACCTTGGAGAGGAAGGACGCCTGGTCCTGGTTAGGTCCATATACGTTGGCTACTGTGAAAATAGAAGAGTTACATTTCAGTTTGATAAATAGGTATCGCCCTAGCGGGTCAATTAGGGTGTCTAGAACTTCAGGGTGGAATGTTTTGTGGAAGACTATGGATACCTCCTTGGATTTCGACTCTGGGTTAGTGCTGTGAAACCATTGGTTATAATGGGGATTTTTAAAGGTCGGGATCGCCGCACTCTGAAAGTGCGTTTCTTGTAACATTAAAATTTTGGTCTTGGCCTTATGGAAGTGATATAGCACCTGGCTTCTTTTCTCGGGTGTGTTGAGGCCTCTGCAGTTGTAAGAGGCCAGGGTTATATTTTCAGGTGACATCATAACTGGGGTGGATAAGGAGGGGAGAAATCACTACCTGTATCACCACTGAGGTCCGCCCAGACCCGGTAGGGGAGAGTGGGTGGGGGGAGAGGACAGGTGGGGGAGGGAGAGTAAGGGGGGGAATAAGAGTCAGGTTAGAAATACGGGAGCACAACATGCCACTGTGTGGTAGTAGAAAGCAAGCAAGGAATGCGATAAGACTGTTGAGGAAATGCTGTATTAGTCTAGTAGAAAGAAGGAGAGAAAACATGGCGCACCGGGGTGCACCAGCGGTCCTAGTGGGGGGTAACTGTGGTAAGCACATAGAGTCCCTCCGGTCCCGTGGTCCACGGGGTTGTGGCAACTAGGGTTGGTCAATAGCTAACCAGCCTCTGATAGTATAAATAGCTAAGTGTGGGCAAGAACGTGCCCAGGGCCTTGGGCTGCCACTGTAAAAAAATAAAGTCAACAAAACAAGAGTCAAGCAAATTTTAGGGAATAAAAAGTTAAAGAGCAAAAACCGGAGCCAGGAGTCATCATTTTCAGGAGGTCTGATCACTATCGGTTAAGGCCACTTCAGTCTGTGGAGTCCCTTGTCGCCCACACAGGATAGCAGGCACGAGGGGGTGATGTAAGAGAGGCCTCTTGTGGCGGGAGCAGTTGCAACCTAGGTGTCATGTGGTGGGGCCCTGTGATTTGGCAGTCTTATATAGCAACGGGCCTGAAGTCCATGATGAGGATTTTCAAGGGAGGGTAGGTTGCAATGCGGGGCTGCTGTCACTCCTACATGGAGGGCAAAGAGAAAAAGAAAGGATGGGGGGGCCCCCCCATCCAAGGTGTTCGTGGAGGATAAAAAGAGCAAAAATGGGGTGATAACGTGGTAGTCCACTTCCTCTTAGCGCGTACAAACAATAAAGGAACTTAAAACGTTCAGGTGTTTCAGAGTGTCCCTTCCAACAGTTCACGGTTGGTCGGTGTACAATCAGTACAGAGCTGCTTGAGGTTGTCCTGGCAGCTAGATAGGCAGGTAGGGCTGGCGCCCGTCTCGTGAGTGTCAATCATCAGGGGGTCTTTGCGGTGAGCCTCTTTGTCGCTTGTTCTTGTTGGCCTTCTGCCATTGTGCTTGGTAAGGGAGTCCTGGGGTAGTGGGTTGGAGCGGCCAATCAGGTAGTGCTATCTGCGGTAATTCCAGAGTGCTTAGGAACCTGGGGAGGTCGCCCAGTGTTCGGAACAATGCAGTCTTCCCTGCATGGTGGACCCGGAGTTGGAAGGGGAATCTCCACTGGTATTTTATTTGTTTCTCCTGGAGGACAGAAGTGATGGGTTTGAGTGCCCGACGCATGGCCAGGGTCTGGCGTGAGAGGTCAGGTAGGAGCATAACCGGGACGTCATTCAGGCGAATGGAGTCTTGGGTGCTGGCAGCCCTCATGATCTCCTCTTTGATCTTGTAGAAATGAACTCTGCACAGCGTATCTCTGACAAAGGAGGAGTCAGCGTTTCTGGGACCTGAGGTCCTGTGAACTCTGTCCAGTTCTATGTGGGCGTCTTTGGGCTTTTGTAGGAGCTGATTAAAGATGGCGGTTACAGCCCCTGCTAGGTCTTTGGGTTCCACTGATTCTGGGATACCACGTATCCTGACATTGTTCCTTCTGTTACGGTTCTCAATGTCGTCCTGGTGATACATAAGTTGCTGTAGCATGACTGTGTGAGAATTAAGGGTCTCCTCATGTGACTGTAGTGTGTTACAGATGCCCTCAGTTGTGTCTTCTAGGTCTTCCATGCGTGCCCCTAGGTCTCTCTTGAGGTCAGCTATCTCCCTCTTGTAGCTCTTCTCCATGCGGGAGACACAGTGCTCAAAATCATGTTTGGTTGGGAGGGAGCGCACATATGTGTGCATGGACCTCATCTGGGATTCTATGTCCCATCCATCTCCAGAGCCTAGTGATGTTTGAGAGAGGCTGTGAGGGTTGTAAAGGGGGGGCTCTAAGTCTGCTAGGGAGGCTGAGCGGCCCCTGCTATGTACCTGTGAGGCGCCTGGTGGTTCTGAGCGGGCCGGGGACGGAGACGCCGGCGCCATCTTGGAGGGCTGCTGGTTCATGTAGGCCGCAGACGAACGGGTCATGAAACAGCCGATGTCTCCCTGGTTCCGGTCACCGGAGGGCTTGGATTGATCCCTGGGCTTCCCCTTACCCATCGGGGCGGCTTTGGGTCAGATGTGAGTGCTGGATCTGTAGTTATATCCCCGGTGGAGGCCGTGAGGACCGGGAGCAGCCGCGAAGTGTGTCTTACAGCTCCATGCGCTAGGCCACGCCCTTGTCTTCACTTTAGAAAGTTGAACTTTCCTAGTTCCTATGTTCTGTTTTGCTCTATGCCTGGTTTTACCAAATGCAGAATGTTTGTAAACAATGTTGTCAAGAACCAAGATCTTGTTAGTTTTGGCAAGAAGTTTGTAAATGCACTTGTGAATGTGTTGCAAGTAAACTTTTTTAATTTTCTAAATGTGTGGCTTCCTTATTTAAAAACAAAAAAAGCATTATGTATGTCAAATGTAAAGGATTTGGGGGCAATGGGTGTTATTCACTAAAGGCAAGTCCAGTTTGCACTGCAAGTTTCTTTTCCAGGGCACTTTTGCACTGCACTTGTAGAGCATAGTAGATTTGACTTATGTAAATGACACCCGCAGTGATTTGTTTGAAAACACGTAGCACACCATTTTTGGTAATACACACATTTCTGTCATGGTGATGAAAAGGAGTATTTTGGGTGTCAGTTATGCACTACAAACCTTCTCTAGACCAAAGATTAGGTATCAAACACACAACATGAGAAGATTCTTTTTGGGAAGAAGAGACTGTTACCTCCTTTTGCCCAGAAAGTGCATTCCCACTGTTGAAGCTAAAGGGCAAAAATGTCTATCTCAAATAAGCTAGAATATGGAAATGACAAGAAATCATAGGTTTGGTAAAAAAATATATTTATTTAAAAATGCCTCTCACACATCGTCAGGCAGAGCAATGGCCCCCCTACCCACAAAGTACTCCATATATTGCTCGCGGACCGCGCGGGCATTTAGAGGGGGCAAGCCTGGACGTGCCGCTTGAAGGGCTGTGAGGTCGGCATTGGAAGGGCCCTCAACATCTGGGCCAACGGTCACCACATAGTTGGTGTTGTGTCTTTTCAAAAAGTTGTGCAGTATGCAAGAGGCAAGAACTATGTGGTTGAGTTTGTATTCCGCCAAGTTAATAGCCGTCAAAAACAGGCGGAAGCGGCTGGCCAGGATCCCGAAGGTGTTCTCCACCACTCTGCGGGCTCTCGACAGCCTGTAATTGAAGACCCTCTGGTCTGGGGTGAGGGTCCTCATCGGGAAGGGCC
Source organism: Lithobates sylvaticus (assembly GCA_028564925.1). NCBI lineage: Eukaryota > Metazoa > Chordata > Amphibia > Anura > Ranidae > Lithobates > Lithobates sylvaticus. The sequence goes on along the minus strand of CM053026.1, from coordinate 452,864,999 downwards.
TCATCAGATGGGGAGTCAACGCAAACGCTTCATCTGCGACAAAGACGAAGGGAGTCCTTCAGCATTCTCCTCTGGAGGTGGCAAGCACAGACTGCCACTTTGGAGACGCCAGTAGAACTCCGTGTGCGCAATGGCACCACCATCCGAGATCCGGACGTTCATCCCCACGTCCACATACAAAAACTCGTATGTCGCCGACACCACCGCCAACATCACTACACTATTAAACCCCTTGTAATTATAATAGTAGGACCCCGAGTTGGGGGGTGGGACGATGCGGACGTGTTTCCCATCAATTGCACCTCCGCAGTCCCAACGGCTGGCAAAGTGGGAGGCCACAGTCTGCCATTCCTGTGGCGTGGAAGGGAACTGTGGAGTGAAACAAGAAAAAAAAATTAGTCACTTTGCACATAAACATTGCAAGCAGATTAGACACTAAACATCTTGGAACAAGATCAGACTTTTACATTTAAAGCTGGAAAGTATTTGCAACGCAAAGTAGAGGGTCCCCCTAGCAGATGACTCACCCCCCATCAATCGCCCCACTTCTGATGGGCCATTGACAATAACTAGGGGTTTGGGGGGGGGGGGTTTGGACAGGTAACCCTCTGCACTTCATTGATTGCCAAATGGCTCAATAATGTGTGCTAGTTTGGCCAGACCCTCCTTACTTAACACTATTGGCAGCCCACAGGAAAGATAAAATAACATTCAAAATCCCCCCCCCCCCCAAAAAAAAAGGAACGCACATTTGGACATTCTGAAATTACCTAGCAAGCTAATAGGAGGGAAAGAACACAAAAAAAGATGAAATGGAAAGTATGGAGCCAGCCCCTTGCACTACATGCTTTGCTGAATTCATCCCTAAAGATGCCCACTATAAAAAGGTAGGTATATAGTGTCTATTGACCTTTGGAAAGCCAGCAGATAGAGGATTGGTACCATCTGACAGAGCAGTTGGGGGAGGGGGTTCTGAATGAATTTGGCACCCCCCCCCAACAAAAAGGGAAAAAAAAGGGGCTCTACATGAAGTAAACCACACAGCAAACATTTGTGCATATTTTAGGGGGTGTTTGGGGGAAAACAATACTATGCAGCAGACAAAATACATTGCTTAAGTGACTAGGCCATAGGTGTCTGTTGGGGCAGAAGAGCATGCTGGGGAGGTAAGTGAAGGGAAAAATGCATGAAGGAGAAAAGGGGCACAGCATATTAGAGCATATTGCAATCATGGTAATTAGGGAAGGAGGTCAAAAATACAAGACATTAGCAAACAGACCATACATAGAAGGGAATAGTAAAGGAGAAATGTTACCTTAATATAGTCCTCCTGCAGGACCTGAATGATGGCAGAACAGGTCTCTGGAATAATGATTCCCAGGGCCTGGGGAGAGATACCTGAAGAGAACTTCAAATCCTGAAGGCTTCTCCCTGTCGCCAAGTACCTCAACGTGGCAACAAGCCTCTGCTCCGGAGTGATGGCTTGTCTCATGCAGGTATCCTGCCGGCTGATAAAAGGGGTCAGCAAAGCCAAAAGACGGTGAAAAACGGGGTCCGTCATCCGGAGAAAGTTCCTGAAATCATCAGGATTATTCTCCCGGATCTCACGAAGCAAAGGCATGTGCGAGAACTGATCACGCTGAAGCAACCAATTCTTGGTCCACATACTCCTCGTCACTCTGTTCATGGACGGGTCTTGGCTCAAAGCTAAAAGCCCAACACCAATTCCGCGTACAGCACGAACTCGGCGACGAGTACGTACGGGAAACATCGCTCACAAAATGGTCGGCTGGTCAGAACGGACAAACAGAAAGCACCGATAAACAGCAAGGCCTGAAAGAACGAAATGAATACCAGAAACGAGCAGACAATAAGCAGTGAAAATCAAAGCGTCCTATATCAAGATATAGGCCGCAATGACCAACAAATGCGAACTGACTACACGCACTAATAAACAGATACGCACGACAAGCACAAACTGAAGAGCAGTAACGATCTGAGTGACAAAACTGAGAAGCGCGAATCGTAAGTCCCCAAACCTCGACTAACTCGCGATAAACACGGGATCAGCAGAAGGAGCCCAACGGGTGCCTGACGTGGTGCTGAACTTCCCTTTTCTAGTCTCGTGGAAGACGACTTACGTCACAACGTTCTTGCAGACCGGAAATTCCGACAACGTTGTCCGACCGTGTGTACGCAACACCAACATCGGACAAAGTACGACGGACATGATCCGATGGACCTGGTCCTCGGATAATCCGCGCGTGTGTATGGGGCTTTAGACTTATGCTAGTAAGGTCTCTTCCTTTAGATCTTTGACTTTTACTTGTAAGGTCTCTTGCTCTCCGGATATGCAGGGACTACAGGATATATACACTACAGTTGGCCTTAAAGGATAAGTTCACCTTTTGTATCATGCTACATACGCCCATATTCAGGGTGTAACGTGTAATATGTTACAGATGCAGCAACCCCCCCTTCTCGCGATCCCTCTTTTTGACAGCAAGCAGGGAATTGGTGACAACAGGTGAGTCTAATTATTCATTAAACAGGTGTCGAGCAGACTTTTTTTTTTAAAAAAGTCAGCAGCTACAAACACTGTAGCTGCTGACTTTTAATAATGACACTTACCTGTCCAGGGCGCCTGCGATGTCGCCCCCCGAGGCCAATCCATCCCTCATATTGTGTGCTGGCGCCGCCATCCTCACTAAGGGAAACAGGCAGTGGAGCCTTGCGGCTCCACTGCCCATTTCCTACTGTGCATGCGCGAGTCCCCCGTCGATTTGTGAATGGGCGGCTGTCTTCTGTGACACACACAGGTCCCAGAAGACACCGCGCCCAAATTTCTCATAAAACAACGTGAAAAGGAGAAGGCTGAAGATCACAGTGGGAAAGGAAGTGGCAGATTGGGACTATCTGCCTAGAAACAGGCATTTCTGGTAAGTAAAAACATTTTTTTTTCAAATGTTTTTTAATGCATTTAAAGAAGTGTTTTTATGTGTTTTTTCTTTTTTAGGGCGGACCTCTGCTTTAACAAAGAAAACACCTTCCCATTTCATGCTGTCAGCAATGGCATCACATCGAAGAGAAATGTCACAAGGCTTGAGAAAGAAATTACCCCTTTTTTGAAAGTAGACATTCCAAGGTATTTAGTAAGATGCATGGTGAGGTTTTTGATGTAATTTTTCCCAGAATTCTTTGCAAAATTAAGACAATTTGACAAAATTGTCATTGTAATAGGTTATTTCTCTCACATGGCATGTGTATACCACAAATGACGCCCCAAAATAGATTCTGCTACTCCTCCTAAGTATGGCGATACCACACGTGTGGGACTTTTTCACAGCCACATAGAGAGGCCCAACATGCAGGGAGCACCATCAGGTGTTCCAGGAGCATAAATGACACATCTAACTGGTTGACTACCTATTGCACTTTTGAAGGCCCTTGAGCACCAGGACAATGGAAATGCCCACAAAATGACCACATTTTGGAAAGCTAACACCCCAACATATAATCTATGAGGCATAATGAGTCTTTTGAATGGTTCATTTTTTTCCAGAAGTTTTTGGAATATGTGTAAAAAAAAATGAAGCCGCATTTGTTTTTACACAAAGTTGCCCATTTATAAGATATTTCCAACACATAGCATGTACATAGCAAAAATGACACCCCAAAATACATTCTGCTACTCCTCCTGAGTATGGTGATATCACATGTGAGACTTTTACACAGCCTGGCCACATACAAGGAACACCATAAGGTGTTCTAGGGACACATAGCATGTACATACCAAGAATTACACCCCAAAATACATTATGCTGAGCAAAGGTAAACAAAAGATTACCTGTGGTTTTAGTAGCGCAGTTGTCCACAGGAGGATAGCACTGGTCCAGGCAGCAGGCAGGGACTTGGTCAGCAAAAGCGAATGCAATTGTCCAGGCAACAGGCAGGAATACTGTCCATAGTCAGTACAGGCAGCAGGCAGGGACACTGTCCATATACAGTCCAGGGTCAGTGCAGGCAGAGATTGTCAGCAGTGCCAAAATATTGGTCCTGGTAGTAGGCAGGAACATAATCCATGTGGTGCGGTCAGTTCATGCGACAGGTGTAACGCCGAGCGCTCTGGGTGTCCCATCCACCCCGGAGCGCTCACGGCGTCCTCTGCCCTGCAGCGCCTCGGTCAGCTCCCCTGACCGCAGGCGCTGCCCTGTCTCCGGGATGCGATCCTCGGCCCGGCCGGGGATCGCATCCCGCTCCCCTCACCTTCTCCGGCGCGCACGCGCCCCCGCTCCCCAGGCGCGCGCGCGCGACCTTGCCTTCAATTAAAGGGCCAGCGCACAATCAATTAGTGCCTGGCCCAATTATCATTCTCCCAGAATCCTTCTTATACCCACTTCCCCTTCCTATCCTGGCCGGATCTTGTGTTGCCTATAGTGCCCAGTGAAAGCGTTTTTGTGTTTGCTCCTACTGTGTATCCAGATCTCTGCCGTTGCCCCTGACTACGAACCTTTGCCACCTGCCCTGACCTTTTGCTACGTTTGACCTCGCCTCTGCTTAATCCTTGTGTACCGCGCCTGTCTCAGCTGTCAGTGGGGTCGAGTTGCTATTGGAAGACACAACCTGGTTGCTACCGCCGCTACAAGTCCATCCCGCCTTGCGGCGGGCTCTGGTGAAAACCAGTAGCAACATTAGAACCGGTCCTCCAATACAACCCGTGCTATCGCCTCATTGGCATAGGGGATCCACCTCCTGTTCCCCGTCCTACCCGGAACGTGACAGTAGATCCGGCCATGGATCCCGCTGAGGTCCCGCTGCCAAGCCTCTCGGATCTGACCACGGTGGTCGCTCAACAGGGACAGCAATTGGCGCGGTTGACTGCTATGCTACAGCAGCTTCTGCCATCTCCACCGCCAGCTCCGGCATCTCCTCCACCACGAGTTGCTGCTGCTAGAGTCCGCCTGTCCCTTCCGGACAAATTCAATGGGGACCCCAAGCTGTGCCGAGGGTTCCTATCCCAGTGTTCCCTCCATCTGGAGATGTTGTCGGACCAGTTCCCCACAGAACGGTCAAAGGTGGCGTTCGTGGTTACCCTACTATCTGATAAGGCCCTAGCCTGGGCTACACCACTTTGGGACCGTGGCGATCCTGCCACAGCTTCAATTCCAGCCTTCTTTTCTGAAGTTCGCAGTGTCTTCGAGGAGCCAGCCCGGGCCTCCTCTGCCGAGACGGCTCTCCTGAACCTTGTCCAGGGGAATTCTTCAGTGGGCGATTACGCCATTCAGTTCCGCACCCTGGCATCTGAACTCTCTTGGAACAATGAGGCCCTCTGCGCGACCTTCAAAAAAGGTCTATCCAGTCATGTCAAAGATGTGCTGGCCACACGAGAGATTCCTGCTACCCTGTCTGAACTCATCCAGCTGGCCAGCCGCATTGACATGCGTTATACCGAAAGACGCCTAGAGCTACGCCAAGAAAAGGACTTTGGTCGCGTCAGGCGGTTTCCTCACCTGGCACCTCTCTTCCAGAATCCTCTGCAACCCGTTCCTGCGCCTCCCGCTGAGGAGGCTATGCAAGTGGATCGGTCACGCCTGACCACAAAAGAGAGGACTCGCCGCCGAGACCATAATCTGTGCCTGTATTGCGCCAGTCCTGACCATTTCTTAAAGGATTGCTCTATCCGCCCTCAGCGTCAGGGAAACGCTCGCACCTAGCTAACGTGGGAGAGGCGTTGCTAGGTGTGGACTCTTCCTCTCCACGTCTGACTGTGCCAGTGAGGATTTCTTTATCCAAGAAGTCCTCTTTCTCCGCTGTGGCCTTTCTGGATTCTGGTTCTGCAGGAAATTTCATTGAAGCCTCACTCATCAACAAATTTAATATTCCAGTCATCCGTCTTGTCAAACCATTTTTCATCACCTCTGTAAATGGTCAAAATTTGAACTGTATTGTGCGTTATCGCACCGAACTTCTCCTCATGAAAATTGGAGTTCTCCATCATGAAAAGATTGACTTTTTTGTGTTACCCAACTGTACCTCTGAGATCCTTTTGGGCCTACCCTGGCTCCAGCTACATTCTCCTACCCTCGACTGGGCCTCGGGGGACATCAAAAGTTGGGGTCCTTCCTACCACAGGCATTGGCTCAAAGCGGTGCCCACTAAACGAGTTTCCATCGCTACCTCTCTGCCTAGTCTCCCTAATGCCGCGTACACACGAAGGGACAATCCCGCGGGATTATCCTCTGGACTGAAGTCCAGCGGATAATCCCCTTGTGTGTGGGCGCCGGCGGACTTTTTGGCGCCAAAGTCCGGCGGACCAAAGTTTTAAGTTTTGTTTTAAAATTATCCGCTGGACTTGGCAGTCCAGCGGACAATCCCGCCGTTAGTGGGCAAGTCCGCGGGACTTTTGAAATGAACGGTGTAAACGGTGTCACATGGTGACCCCGCCCCCTTGCGATGTCACAGTCCCAGCATCCTCCGGGACTGTGACAACACAAGGGGGCGGGGTCACCATGTGACATGTGCATGTGACCCTGTCCCCCATGTCCCTATATAAGTCCGAGCGCAGAGCGGCACAGGCATTCCGGGCAGAGACAGCGACGGGTCAACATCGGAAGAAGAAGAAGAACAAGAAGAAGGACAAGAAGAAGAAGAAGGCGGCGCCGGCGGCGCGGAAGACGACGACCGCCGCAAGAACAGAAGAGACCCCCGGAAGACCCCCGAAGGCGGATCGAGACCCCCAGACGACGGCGGCGACGACGAAGAAGGTAGCCGGACTCCCCCCGCTCGTGAAAGAGCTAGGTAAAAGAGCAGAAGAGAGCGGAGGAGTCCGGCGAGAAGACCCCCAAGACGGAAGAAGACCCCCGGAGCAGTGCAATAAAATATTTTTTCAAAAGTGTGTGTGTTTTTGTACTTTACATTTTACACCTTAGGTGAATGGGTAGGGGTGGGGGGCCGGTATCTGGGGGCCCCCTTATTAAAGGGGGCTCCCAGATTCTGATAAGCCCCCGCCCGCAGACCCCGACAACCAACGGCCAGGGTTGTCGGGAAGAGGCCCTTGTCCTCATCAACATGGGGACAAGGTGCTTTGGGGTGGGGGGGGGGGCCGCCGCACGGCCCCCCTTTCCCCAGGGCACCCCCCATGTTGAGGGCACGCGGCCTGGTACGGCTCAGGAGGGGGGGGCGCTCGTTCGTCCCCACCCCTTTCCTGGCCTGCCAGGCTGCGTGCTCGGATGAGGGTCTGACTTGGATTTGGGGGGAACCCCCACGCCGTTTTTTTCGGCGTGGGGATTCCCTTTAAATCCATGCCAGCTTGCGGAGCTAGCGCGGCGGCATTTACTGCCTACGCTAGCTACGTAACCTGAAGTTACGTTCGAAATGAACGGACTGCTCCGTGTGTGGGCAAGTCCGTTCATTTTCAAAAGTCCCGCGGACTTTTGGCCGGCGGATTATCCGCTGGAGAAGTCCGTGCGTGTGTGGGCAAGTCCACACGCTCGGAAAGTCCAGCGGACCTAGCTGGAAAGTCCCACGGGATTGTCCGCTGGACTAGGTCCGCCGGCAAAAGTCCGCACGTGTGTACGCGGCATAAGCCTACCAGGACTTCGCTGATGTCTTTTGCAAAAAACAAGCTGAGGTCTTGCCGCCACATAGACCCTTTGATTGCCCTATCGATCTTCTTCCTGGGACCACTCCGTCCCGTGGCAGGATCTACCCTCTCTCCATCCCGGAGACACAAGCTATGACAGAGTACATCCAGGAGAACCTCAAGAGAGGTTTCATCCGCAAGTCTTCTTCCCCGGCTGGAGCAGGATTCTTCTTTGTTGCCAAAAAGGACGGGTCCTTACGTCCCTGCATTGACTATCGTAGTCTTAATAAAATCACTATAAAGAATCGCTACCCACTGCCTCTTATCTCAGAACTTTTTGACCGTTTGCGCGGAGCAAGCATTTTCACCAAACTGGACCTCCGGGGCGCATATAATCTCATCCGTATCCGTAAAGGTGATGAATGGAAAAGCGCCTTCAACACCCGTGACGGACACTTTGAATACCTTGTCATGCCTTTTGGTTTATGCAATGCTCCTGCGGTCTTCCAAGACTTTGTGAATGAGATTTTCAGAGATTTGCTGTACTCCTGTGTTGTTGTCTATCTGGATGATATCCTGATCTTCTCCTCTAGCTTAGAGGAGCACCGTCTTCATGTCCGTCAAGTGCTCCAACGGCTCCGTGATCACCATCTTTACGCCAAACTAGAGAAATGTCTCTTTGAACGCTGCAGTCTTCCCTTCCTGGGTTACTTAGTCTCTGGACAAGGTCTCCAAATGGACCCTGAGAAACTTTCTGCCGTCCTGAACTGGCCACGTCCTACCGGGTTACGGGCCATCCAGCGTTTCCTCGGATTCGCCAACTATTATCGCCAGTTCATTTCTCACTTCTCCACCATTGTCGCGCCTATTGTGGCACTAACCAAAAAAGACGCGAATCCGAGGTCCTGGCCTCCTCAAGCTGATGAGGCATTTAACCACCTCAAGTCCGTCTTTGCCTCTGCACCCGTTTTATCCAGGCCTGATCCGCTCAAACCACTTTTTCTGGAAGTCGATGCCTCCTCTGTGGGAGCTGGAGCTGTGCTTCTCCAGAAAGACTCCAAGGGCAAGAACATCACCTGTGGTTTCTTTTCTAAGACCTTTTCTCCCCCTGAAAAGAACTACTCCATCGGGGACCGTGAATTACTGGCCATTAAGCTAGCACTTGAGGAATGGAGACATCTCCTTGAGGGATCCGTTCACCTCATCACCATCTTCACGGATCACAAAAATCTCTCTTATCTCCAGTCCGCCCAGCGATTAAACCCACGCCAAGCTAGGTGGTCGTTGTTTTTTGCCCGCTTCAACTTCGAGATCCATTTCCGTCCTGCGGACAAGAATGTCAGGGCTGACGCCCTATCACATTCCACCGATACTTCTGAGTCCGAGTCTCCTGTACAACACATTGTACCCCCGGAGTGTCTGATCTCTTCAGCTCCTGCCTCCTTGCTGCAAGTTCCTCCTGGGAAAACCTTGGTCCCTCCACGTCTTCGTCTTCAGATTCTCAAATGGGGTCACTCCTCTCATCTGGCTGGTCATCCTGGAGTTAAGAAATCCTCCCAACTGATTTCCAGGTATTACTGGTGGCCCTCCTTAAAGAAGGATGTGACGGACTTCGTACAGGCCTGTACTATATGTGCTCGAGACAAGACCCCTCACCAAAAGCCTGCTGGTCTTCTTCGCCCTCTGCCCGTGCCTGAACGACCTTGGGTCCACATAGCCATGGACTTCATCACGGACCTTCCTCCTTCCCACGGCCACACTACCATATGGGTGGTCGTGGATTGTTTTTCCAAAATGGCACATTTTGTCCCGCTACCAGGTCTCCCTTCTGCACCTATACTGGCAAAACACTTCTTCCTCCAGATTTTTCATCTTCATGGACTTCCATCTCACATCGTCTCGGATAGAGGCGTCCAGTTTGTGTCTAAATTCTGGAGAGCTCTCTGCAGTCAATTGAAAATCAAACTGGACTTCTCCTCTGCCTACCATCCACAGTCCAATAGACAAGTAGAGAGGGTCAACCAAACCCTTGGGGCCTACCTGCGACACTTTGTCTCTGCTCGTCAAGACGACTGGGCTGACCTCCTGCCCTGGGCCGAATTTTCTTACAACCTGAAAGAATCTGAGTCCTCCTCTAAATCACCCTTCTTCGTGGTTTACGGCCGTCATACTCTTCCCCCCCTACCCATCCCCACTTCTTCCGGAGTCCCCGCTGTAGACGAAGTCACCCAAGAGCTGTCGTCCATCTGGAAAGAGACCCAAAAGTCGCTTGCCCTGGCCTCTTTGCGCATGAAGAGACATGCTGACAGTAAAAGAAGACCTCCTCCTGTATTCTCCCCTGGTGATAGGGTGTGGCTCTCCTCCAGGTACATCAGGTTCCGCATCCCCAGTTACAAGTTGGGTCCCCGCTATCTCGGTCCATTCAAGATCAAGGCGCGGATCAATTCCGTATCCTACAAACTGCATCTTCCTCCTTCCCTCCGCATTCCCAACTCTTTCCATGTTTCCCTCCTCAAACCCTTTGTTCTTAATCACTTTTCCCCCAAGGTCACCGCTCCTGCTCCGGTCACTGGCTCCTCCGACATCTTCTCCATTAAAGAGATCCTCGCCTCTAGAACCGTCCGAGGTAAACGCTTCTATATTGTTGATTGGGAGAATTGTGGTCCTGAGGAGAGGTCCTGGGAACCCGAGGGTAACATCATTGACAAGGATCTCATCCTCAGGTTCTTGGGTTCCAGGAGGAGGGGGAGGCCCAAGAAAAGGGGGAGACCCAAGGGGGGGGTACTGTAACGCCGAGCGCTCCGGGTGTCCCATCCACCCCGGAGCGCTCACGGCGTCCTCTGCCCTGCAGCGCCTCGGTCAGCTCCCCTGACCGCAGGCGCTGCCCTGTCTCCGGGATGTGATCCTCGGCCCGCCCGGTGATCGCATCCCGCTCCCCTTACCTTCTCCGCCGGCTTCTTCCGGCGCGCGCGCGCCCCCGCTCCCCAGGCGCGCGCGCGCGCGCAACCTTGCCTTCAATTAAAGGGCCAGCGCACAATCAATTAGTGCCTGGCCCAATTATCATTCTCCTAGAATCCTTCTTATACCCACTTCCCCTTCCTATCCTGGCCGGATCTTGTGTTGCCTATAGTGCCCAGTGAAAGCGTTTTTGTGTTTACTCCTACTGTGTATCCAGATCTCTGCCGTTGCCCCTGACTACGAACCTTTGCCACCTGCCCTGACCTTTTGCTACGTTTGACCTCGCCTCTGCTTAATCCTTGTGTACCACGCCTATCTCAGCTGTCAGTGGGGTCGAGTTGCTATTGGAAGACACGACCTGGTTGCTACCGCCGCTACAAGTCCATCCCGCCTTGCGGCGGGCTCTGGTGAAAACCAGTAGCAACATTAGAACCGGTCCTCCAATACAACCCGTGCTATCGCCTCATTGGCATAGGGGATCCACCTCCTGTTCCCCGTCATACCCAGAACGTGACAACAGGCAGAGGAATGAGGGCATAGTTCCTACAGGCAGCAGGCAGAAGTAGGTCCTCGTTCAGGACAGAATGGGACAAGGGTAGAGGCTTCTCCCACCCAAAATCTTTGAAGCCTCCGAGTCTCCAGACCCTAATCTAGGAATGAGAAAACAAAAAAAAATGTTTTCTTCATCCAGAAAAACAAATTTATTTAACAATGGAACTAGGTTATTTATAATAAATTGTTTGGGATCTCTAGAAATATTTATAACTAAGTACTTTATTTGGTTCACTATTTGAAGCTGTTCTGCCTCTTGAGGGATCAATGGGCAACAGATTAGATTTCTCCCAGTTTATCCTCAATCATGACAGATGTCCAAAGTTTTCAATTCTACATATGGTCTCCCTCAGTGATTCCTGTGTGTCATTAAGCAAATAATATTACTTTTTCTTCTTCCTCTCCTCGTTTAAATCCTTTTATCCCTGGAGAAGACAAAGCCAAAGGCTTGATTGCGAGGGCGAACAGAAGGGGGGCAAAGGGCACCCCTGTCTCGTCCCCCTAAGCAATCGGAACCTGGCAGAATGTTTGTTATTCACTTTTACCCTCGCCCCTGGAGAGCCATATAATAACTTCACCCATTTAACAAAGTTCGGTCAAATCTGAAATTCTGTCAAAAGTTCTCCAGAAAAACTTCCACTCTAGGGTATCAAAGGCCTTGGCGGCATCCAAAGAGAGAACGGCCCTATGGCCGTCCTCATCCGTAGGAATTTGCAGATTTAAAAATAGCTGTCTAATATTTATACTGGTAGACCTACCGGGTATAAAACACGATTGGTCAGAATGAACCAGTTTCTGTATGACTCTATTTAGTCTAGCCGCCAAGACCTTTGCTAAGACCTTGGTATCTGAGTTCAGTAAAGAAATAGGTCTGTATGAAGCAGGGCAAAGCAAATCTTTATTTTCTTTAGGGATCACTATAATAGTAGACTCCATCATGGATAGGGGAAGCTCTCCCTTCGCCGCTGAACAGTTAAATACCTTCAGCAGTTCAGGAAGAAGCACCTCCCCATAATGTCGGTAGACTTCAATAGGGAAGCCGTCCGGTCCCGGGGATTTCTTTCCCCCGCCATTTCCCGGACGGTCCGCTGTATCTCTTCCAGAGTGACAGGACTGTCAAGTGCAGTCTTGTCCTCCTTAGAGAGACAGGGGACCGTCAAACCTCAAAAAAAATTATCCATTTCTTCCTCCTTTTCCTCCTGGTTGGACCTATATAGGTCCTCGTAGTAGGTTCTAAATCTGTCCACTATCTCCGGTGTATATGTGGTTGTCTTACCCTCACTAATAGTAATCATCGGTACGACCGATGATGGTGAGTTAGTTCTAACCAAATGGGCCAACGTCCGACCTACACTTTCCCCTTTCCAAAATCCAATTGCTTTTGAAAGATTTGTTTGTTCTCAGCTTTACCTAATAGTAATAAACGGTAGTTCTGTTGTACATCTGTCCAAGCCCTAAAATTCACAGGTGTCGGGTCGTTTATATATTTTTTCTTCTGAGGATACTACTTTGCCTGCTGCCATTTCTTCCCCCTCCTTTGACTGTTTTTTTATTTTTGAGATTTGCTGGATCAATAATCCTCAGAGGAAGGCCTTAATTGTATCCCAGACTACCCCCTGGTGGGCCGAGCCAGTATTCAAGTTTATACATTGTCTTAAAGAGGAAGTAAACATCCCCAAAAAAATTCTATTATTTAACTCATTGTATGTGTTGCAACATACACAAGCATGCTATGTGTCCTAAAGATAAAAACAAGCGCTACAAGTACCTTTTTTTGTGGTTATCTTTTTCGTTTTCTTCATGTTCTCGGCTGCTCCATTTTGACTGTGGAGTATAGTAACCGATTCGGACGCCATTTCCGCCCTTACTGCGCGGCCCTGTCGAAATCTCGCGCATGCGCCGTACCGCCGCATATCTCTCTCTCTCTCCTCTAATTCACTCCCCTGTGTGACGTCTTGTTCAGTCACAAGGGGGAGTGTCAGGAAGAGGAGAATGTTTTTTACATCGCAAGACTTTTCCTCTATGGCCTTCAGAGGAGAATTGTTCACAGTTCACATAGCATAAAAGCCGGACATATAAAAACGGCATTGCACATATGCCGATCTAGAAACTACACACTGCGCAAGCGCGCATGATGTCATTCTAAATGAAAACAAGCATATCAGCTAAAGTATGCAAGTAAGTGCACTTTCACAGGCAGCAATCAGCTGCCTGTGTTATCTAGTTTAAGATGATATAAAGTTGTATTAGAGGGTTTACTTCCTCTTTAAGTCTGATACTACCTCCTCAGGTTCTGCCATAAGTTCCAACAAGTAAGGGCTAATTCTCGATTCCCGATAGTTAGTTCTTGCCCCAACTTCCAATGAAGCTGTCATTGGGGAATAGTCCGAAAGTCCTCTTGGCATATAACTAAGGTTACTAATCATAGTAATCACTTCATTGTTACCAAGCATCATATTGATCCTCGATAATGTGGAGTGTGTGCTGGAAAAGCAAGAATAACTCAGAGATCTTGGGTTCCTTATTTGCCAAATTTCCTTCAGGCCCATCTCTCCCATAAACCGGGGTAATTGGCCATCCGCTAGCCCTCCCCGTTGGATCCCGTGGGGGAGTTTATCTATTGTCTGGTCAATAAACGTGTTGAAGTCTCCCACAACAAGAACAGGAAGCCCCGGCTTATCCAGCACAAACTCCACTAGGTCAAGGAGGATCTCTATGTCAAAAGGGGGTGGTATATACACATTAGCCAGTAAAAGTGTTCTGTTCTCCATCTTACAATATAGAAAAATATACCGTCCTTGTTCATCGATCCTACTTTGCATGCAGTTAAACGTAACCCCTGACCTAATCAAAATACTCACTCCTCTAGAAAAAGAGGTATGGACCGAATGAAACTGTACAGCAAACTCTCCCCACCCCAGATGAGGAATAGCTTTAGTGAGATGTGTCTCCTGTAAACATAAAATTGTGGCCCCATAAATTTTAGCCATTGACAAGACTGCGTCTTTTTTCCCTGGGTCTCCCTGTCCCCTAATATTCCAAGAGCATAAAGTAATGCTTTTCCTATTTCCCAATATTTCCCTAATCATTAGTGATAAATGTTTTTTGGTAATTCTGTGAGTTTGTGCACTATTCCTTTACTCATATAATACGCGCCCTTTTTTTTTTCCCTAATTAAGTGTTCTTGCATAGCAAGATCACTTATTTTTATCTCACATATATATTATTATTATTCTTATAGCCAAATTTACCACCCTAACTCCTCCCACAGTTTTTACGCTACATATACCGAATATATACCAAAACGTGCGGATTGTTCCCGAATGGTGTGCTATTACTTTGTGGAACGTTTCGCCGAACGTTTCACGAAATATCGTCATTTTTGTGGCGAAATTTGTCCCATAGGAATGAATGGAGAAATGTTTAAAACTAGAGTGGGAGGTGACAAAAGCTCTGAGGGGAATTTTAGCTCCTCCCACACAGCTTTGAGGGGGGTTATAGGTAGTCCCACACAGCTGAGGGGGTTATAGGTAGTCCCACACAGCTGAGGGGGGTTATAGGTAGTCCCACACAGCTCTGAGGGGGATTATAGGTAGTCCCACACAGATCTGAGGGGAATTATAGCTTCTCCCACACAGCTCTGAGGTGAATTATAGGTAGTCCCACACAGCTTTGAGGGGAATTATGAAATTTGAAAAAAAATAATAATAATAATAATTTTAGAAAAAAAAGGAAATTATGAAATTTGAAAAAAATATGAAAATTAGGAAATTTGAAAAAAAAATGAAAAATAGGAAATTTAAAAACAAAAATTTTTTGAAAAAAAAAATATATTTAGAAAAATAAAAATATATTTTGAAAAAAAAAATATATTTTGAAAAAAAAAATATTTTAGAAAAAAAATATCATTTAAAAAAATAATAATAATTAAAAAAAATAATTAAAAAGATTTTAGAAAAAAATAATGAAAATTAGGAAATTTGAAAAAAAAATCTTTTTGGAAAAAAATAATCTTTTTGGAAAAAAATAATCTTTTTGGAAAAAAATAATCTTTTTGGAAAAAAATAATCTTTTTGGAAAAAAATAATCTTTTTGGAAAAAAATAATCTTTTTGGAAAAAAATAATCTTTTTGGAAAAAAATAATTTTTGAAAAATATTTTTTTTTAGAAATAATTAAATTAAAATAAAAAAAAAATCATTTAAAAAAAAATCATTAAAAAAAATAAATAATCATTTTTGAAAAAAATAAATAAAAGTTTAGTTACTCAAGCCACTCCACCCAGTTACTCCGCCCACTCCAGTAGGTGGAGGCAAGAACACGTCACACAATTTCCCCAGAAATTGTATCTTTTCTAGTTTTTACTTGTGATATCTCACTTGTCAAACATAGGTTGTGAAAATCTTTTTTATCTTGAGTGTATATCTTATTTTCTTTCCCACTCCTTACGTGGATACTGTACCCTATATACCATACAAGCATATCCCACCCATCACACCTTTCTCTTTTCATGTTCCCATCTTTCATTACCTCACTCGGTTTGGCCGGGGGCCTTCTATTGTGACCTACCCATACACACCTTTTGTTGAATATTATCATTGTGACTTTGTCTAATAATATATCCCCCCCTCCTTGATCCTCGCTCTTACAAAAATAATATCATCCCCCCTCCCCACTCCCCCCAAAAAATAACCCCCCCCCCCAACATTTTTTACAAAAAAATAAAACACAACACATACTTGAAGAGAACACTTTGCTGCACCCCTTACAATCGGGGATACCATGCTTTTTGCTCTCCTCCTTCCATACGCCTCACCCCTACCCCCCCCTCAAGAGAGAGGGAGGAGTATAAGACGATAGTACAAAAAAAAAGAAAAAAGTACACATAATTATTATAAATCGCCTATCACTCCTCCTCGCCCTCCCCAATAGTAATTTATAGCATATGTTTGCGCACAGTGAACCCAAGAAAACCCAGGTAAAACAAAATAGCAGTCCCAATCTTCTAGAGTCTCTCATTATGGGTTGTCAGCCACTCCTCCACCCCCTCAGGGGTATCAAAAAACATAGTCCCCCCAAAAGCGGTTACTCTTAATTTTGCTGGGTATAGTAGTGCATATGTCAAATTAGCTTGTCGTAGCCTGCGTTTTACTTCCCCAAATTCAGCTCTCTTCTTCTGGAGGTCTGGAGAGAAATCAGGGTAAATAGACACCCTAGTACCATTGTAGGGTATATTGCCCATTTCCCTTGCCTTCCGAATAATAGTCACTTTGTCCTTATAGAATAGTAGTTTTACCAAGAGAGATCTTGGAGGGGCTCCAGAATGGGAAGGCCTAAAAGGGACTCTGTGCGCTCTTTCTATTGCGAGAAATGGTGAAAAGGCCTCCTGGCCTGAATGTCTCTCTGAGCCATTTTTCTAGGAAAGCGACAGGGTCTGCACCTTCACAGTGTTCTGGGAGGCCTATTATACATACATTTTTTCTTCTCATCCTATTCTCCATTTCATCCATTTTATTTTCTTGTTTAACCATCTGTTCTTTTATAGCTCTCATTTCCCGTTTCAGGGGGGGCAATCATCCTCCACCTGGCTCACTCTACCCTCCAGGGCTGTAGTCCTCTCTTGAACTTTTTGTAAGTCATACCTGACGAAAGAAAGCTCTTCTTGAATTATTTTGAGTTGGTTAGTCATATCATTCAAGGAAGTTCTACAGGAGTTTACCGCCTCCAGCACCTCCTTTTAGGGTTGGTTCTGTATCCACTACTACACCAGCCCCAGTCATTAACCCCCGGGCCCCCTCCACTACCTGGCCCTGGAGCCTCCCCACTAACTAATTTCCTTCCACCTGCGTTGGTACTTGAATCTGCCCTTGGCTTTTTCTTGCCCCTGTAACCCCAGCCTGCCGATTAGGCTGGATCTGCTGGTTCTGCATATTTTTAGGGGGTGTCTGGCCTGATGCCTGGCCTGGAGTGTGGGCATATTTCTCGAGTTTTGCTGCCGCTTGGCTTGCCGACTGGCTCGCCTTTGTAGTACGTTGTGATAGCATATTGTTAACGTCAAGATATAGCAAGGGAAGGCAGAGAAAAGGACAAAAAACAAAAAAAAGGTTTTCTTTTTCTACAGAGTACGAAGCTGAATCAGTCCTTCCGTTCTCTATTTTGGCCCCAACAACAGAATATTAGTGATGGTATTTAATATATATGACTTGCGTATGGGGTCAATAACAGAAGTTGTCTTGGGGGGGAGGAAGGGTAATAAAGTCAATAGCACAGTCCATCAAACACTCCTCCTTCCTTCTTATTTACCCCCAGAAAAAGTAGAAGCAATTTATCATCCCTTTGATAGCAAAGCAAAGAGCAAGCAGATAGAAATTAGATACTTCTCACCCGTCCAGAGCGATAGGTTTTCTGCAGGGAAAGATATTCAGCTCCTACCATCCTGTGCTGTATTGCTATTAGATGCCCTCTGGGTAAAGAAAAATATTGGGGGGAGAGCGCTCACACCCCCTCTGCTGATGGTTGTTGGTAGGAAACCTCTCACATTTCCCCCTCGAGTCCAGTAGCAGCTGAGGGCAGCTGAATTACCTCTCCTCCGGCCGCTCACACAGGTGGCCAGTTGTCTCACGATCAAAGTCTCTCCTCGCACCGCAGCCTCCCAGCCACGGAGCTCCGCTGGCCGGCGGCTTAGTCTAATCTGGCCCAGTCCCTGCCCGGCTTGCAGCATGGCCGTGTCTCTCCCTCAGCAGTACCGGGTCTCCTAGGCGCTAATAGAGCCAATCGAGCAGTGTAAGTGGAAGACAGGGAGGTGAGCGGACGCCGGGCTTAGTCCTCACTCACTCACTCTCCCTCTCACCTGCATCCAGTCACGCCCCCCCGGCATAAAATATTGCAACAATCGCCATTTTATTCTCTAGATTCTTTGCTAAAATATATATATATATAATGTTTGGGGGTTCTAAGTCATTTTCTAGCAAAAAATACGGATTTTAACTTGTAAACACCAAATGTCAGAAATAGGCTTAGTCATGAAGGGTTAAGGTTTTGTAATGATTTCAAGAAGTTGAACAGCGTGTTCAAGTTCGATGCATACCCAATGCCCTGGGCCGACGAGCTTGTTGACAGATTGGGAAGTGCCCGGTACATAACCACTTTGGATCTGACCAAAGGTTATTGGCAGATACACTTAACAGAGTCTGCAAAAGAGAATACGTCCTTTTCTACTTCTGAGGGGTCATTCCAGTATAAGCAGATGCCTTTTGGTTTGCATGGTGCTCCTGCCTCATTCCAGAGAATGATGGAAAAGACATTGAGACCACATCGCCAATACGCAGCCGTTTATTTGGACGATGTCATTATCCACAGCCCAGATTGGGAATCTCATTTCCCCCGGGTGCAAGCAGTAGTAGATTCCCTTAGGAAAGCAGGACTCACTGTCAACCGCAAAAGTGTGCTATAGGCTTGGAGGAGGCCAAATACCTTGGCTACATTATTGGTCAAGGGCCGATCAAGCCTCAGATCAATGAGATTGAAGTGATTCAAAAGTGGCTCCAACCTATAAATAAAAAGCAAGTTCATGCATTTCTTGGGATTACAGGCTACTACAGGCGTTTTTGTACCCAATTTTGCCACCATTGCAGCCCCACTGACAGATCTGACGAAGGTTAGAGGGTCGGTCATGATTAAGTGGAATCCTGAGGCAGAGAAGGCATTTCAAATGTTGAAGCAGGTTTTTTGTGCACAACCTGTGCTCGTGACCCCAGATTTCAAAAAGGAGTTTGTGGTACAGACAGATGCCTCTGATGTGGGACTGTTACAAATCAGAGACAGGGAGGAGCACCCAGTGGTCTACCTGAGCAGAAAGCTTAACAGACATGAGAAAAACTATTCCATTGTTGAGAAGGAATGTTTAGCTATCAAATGGGCCTTAGATGCCCTGAAATATTACCTGTTGGGGAGACCATTCAAACTAGTCACTGATCATGCCCCTCTTAAATGGATGTGTAAAAACAATGAGAAAAACAGTCGTGTGACAAGGTGGTTCCTTGCCCTTCAAGTATTTTGTTAGGAATATCCTCAGCTTGTGATCAGTCAACTCAAGATGTATTAAGAAGTAAAAAATGTATTTCTAATATGTTAACACATTAGGATCCCCTTCCTTACACACCAAAAGTTCAGGCAAAGGAATGAACAAAGGCAATATCTTTCGTTACCTAAAACCTTCATAACCCAGCCCCTATTTTCCTATTGGCTGAGGAAATCACAGTTTCACTTATCTAGGGTGAAATTCGATATATATATACCTTTATTATGTGAAGACTGCGCATTCCCTTACAATCTTATGTTACCATACATGGTTATACTGCAATCATCCTGAATTCTTACTGTATAGTTAGTAAAAACATACATAACAATTAATACAGAAAGTGCTCATAGGTGGAATTAAAAATCAGTCTCAGGATTGTTTTCCAAACAGTCACACAATAAACATTTAAAACTTTTCTAACATTCCCTCCTCTTTGTGTGACTATTTTATCTCAACGCATTTCAATAATAGTCCCTGTGTTATACACTTTCAGACTGTATGTCATTAAGTTGAGCTTCAATGTCCACATAGGTCTCCTCAGAGGTAGGAAGAGTTTGATACATCGTTCTTGAGACGGCAGTTTCAATCAGTTTTTGTGAAAGTCCTCGAATACAGGGAATACAGCAGCATCCACAAGTGACCAAAACAGCCAAAGCCACAGCGATTGAAATCAAACATGATGTAATAAGTCCAGTCCATTTACCGAACCATCCTTCAAGCCAGGTTGTGAATGGATCAGTAATACCTGAGTTTTCCGCTAATTCATTCGATAGAGCAGTCAGTCCTTCCAAGGCTCTGGTCACGGTCCCTCCAGGAGCTGTATTATTAGGGATAAAGGTGCAACACATGCTGCCAAACATGCTGCTACCCCCTCTTATGGATGCCTTCCCTAGACTCACCAGTAACCCAAGGATAATTACTGTCCCTTTCATTCTAACCAACTACAGAGGTTCCAGCGGATAGGGTAGGGGAGACTTCACCGGTTTGAGACAAGCCCGCCTTGTGCGAAACCTCCCTTTGTAGTCGGATTTTCTGAATCTCTGCAGCCAACTGGCCCTACTCTACCTGTAAAACCTTTTTACAATGGGACTGGTGAATCCAGGTAGACCTCTCTGCTATCCTTATAGCCGTGGGAGTGGTGACAAGAACTTGATATGGTCCCTCCCACTTAGGTGAGTGCCAATGTTTTTTTCTTTATTACTTTTACCAGGACCCAGTCTCCAATATGGATTTTCTCTTCTCCTTGAATTGGACCTTCTGGAATAGAACAGACTTCATTAATTTGTTTTTGTTTCAACAGGTTAGACATATATTCTGATAGAGTACGTTCAGATTCTTCAGCTGGTGTTTCATTTGGTAATAAAGGTATTCTATATGGCCTTCCATATATTATTTCAAATGGGCTCAACCCCTCTTTTGTTGGTGTAATATGCATACTAGTCACTGCCAATGGTAAGCAGTACATCCAACTTTTACCAGTTTCTTCCATAGCTTTTCTCAGCTTATTTTTTTAGGATTCCATTGTGTCTCTCCACCAATCCAGCTGATTGGGGGTGATAGGCACAATGTTTTTTTACTTGAATACCCATCACTTCTGTCAAATGTTGTATAGTTTTATTTATGAAATGGGGTCCATTATCGCTGTAGATTTTTTCAGGGATTCCAAATCTAGGGATAATATCTCTTAGTAATGCTTTGGCTACAGTCTGTGCGTCCGCACTTCCTGTCGGGAAAATTTCTACCCATTTAGACAGGGCGTCTATAATTACCAAACAATATTTCTTCCTTTCACATTTGTCTAATTCAATAAAATCCATGCAAATGTGTTGGAATGGATATTGCGGTGTGGGGAACTTCCCTTTCCGTGGTCTTATGCCTCCCTGAGCATTGTGTCTTGCACATATAATACATTGAGAGCAAAAAGTTTTTGAGTAGTTTGTGAAGCCATAAGCTGTACATACTTTATTTAACATCTCAGCCATCCCCCTGTTTGACACATGTGTTACTCCATGTGTCAATACTGCTGCATACCTAAATAAGGACTTTGGCAATACCGGTTTCCCTTCAGGTGATGTGTAAATATTATTTATTATTGTGCAACCCTTTGTTTTCCAATATTGTTTTTTTTCCCCGGGGGGTGCATTCTGCTGCATATCAGTAAGGACTGTATGATCTATCTCAATAATTTCCTGTTCTGTCATTATTTGATGTGTTTCTTGTGCCGCTATTTTGGCCGCTTCATCTGCCCTTTTGTTTCCCTTTGAGATGGGGTCCGTATATTTTGTGTGTGCTTGACATTTGCAGATTGCAAGCTCTTTTGGTAACTGTATTGCATCCAGAAGTTCTAAAATGAAATCCGTGTGTGCAATTGGTTTACCACTGGAGGTGACCATCCCCCTGTGTTTCCATTGTTGTGCAAAAACATGTACTGTTGAAAAGGCATATTGACTGTCGGTGTATATGGTTACAGATTTTCCTTCTGATAGTATGCATGCTCTTGTCAGTGCTACAAGTTCTGCTACTTGTGCTGAATAATGTTTTGGTAGTGGCCTAGCTTCCAAAATATCATCCTGTGTCACTACTGCATATCCAGTTGCATTTGTGCCATCCGGATTTTTCCTACTAGAACCGTCAACAAAAAGTGTCATGTCAGGGTCAGCTAACGGTACATCTTTCAAATCACTTTGTGGCAGTACCTTTTCAGCGATGGCAGCAGAACAGTCATGTTCATAACCATCAGTAGGGAGTGGTAGTAATGTGGATGGGTTTAAAGTAGTACACCTCTGTATTGTTAAGTGAGGTTGTGCCAAGAGTATTGTCATACAGGAAAGGTGCCGTGCTGAACTCAAATGTGATATCTTTTGTTGTAAAAGGATAACAGACACTGCATGCAGCACCTTAAGTGTCAGCGGGTGATATAGCACTATAGATGCTGAGGCCTTGACTGCTTCAGCTGCAACTACCACTGCCTGTACACAGGGTGGAAGTGCTCTAGTTACACTGTCTAATTTTATAAAGTAGTAAACAATCGACCTCTAGTGCCCACCATATGACTGTAAGTACTGATGTCATGTGTCTTTCCCTTTTGTCTACTGTTTGTTCAAAAGATTTGTCATACTGTCAGGTCACCTGAGACCAGGTGACAGGTGCACTCAGTATGAATCGGAAGTGCACCGCTAGGTAGTGGACCTTAGGACTGACTGCTGTGGATTTTACCCAGGGAGATTCAGGACACAGATCTACTGGATCTCTAACACAGATCCCAATGTGAGCTAGAGCATAGATTCCCTTAGGGCGCGGAGTCTAAGAGCCAGCAGGTGTTCACCAGAGCCTCTAGTGGTGAGGATGGACTTCGCTGCAGTCTGGCTCCAGGTCGCGGCCCCCAGGGTCTCACAGCTCACGCTTACAGTAGACTACAGGAGAAGGAAGTAGCAGGCTGGAACGACAAGGATAGTAAGGGGATAAGGCAGAGGTCACGGGTAACTAGCAGACAGGAACCACAGAGTACACACCAAGGTCGGTAACGGAAACAAACATAAAACAAACGGCAAACAGGAAGCCAAACACCCCATGGATACACAATGGATGATCAGCACCACAGGCTTGCAGTGCACAGGTTAATATAGGGTTCCCTGATAGGGCCTAGAGTGGAACCATCCTTAGAGGAGAGGTTATAAAAACCCCAGGTGAGAGTGGCTGGCCTCTTAGTCTGAACACATGGAGGGAGAGATAAGCAAACAGGGGAAGATTACTGCATAACCGTGACACATACCCAGGAAGGACACCATTTGTTTCTTTGTCTCTAAGAACTGTGTAGTCTACTTTTTCCTTAATTTAATGTTCTAAACTCTATAATACCTCCAAAGATTCAATTTTGTACTCATTCATGTGTTCTGACACCCACCCCATAAAAAAGGAACCCGCCTCATTCTTCAGTTGTGTAGAAGGAGGGGGGTGGGGGTGTCATGTCTGCACTTGAATTGGAGCTGGGGAACATGGATACTCTTTACCTAACATGAATGCGCACAGAATCATAAATCAAACTACCAAATACTTCCTTACCTTGGAGCTGTTATTAACAATTTTCTTTCATTTGTTCAAATATAAGTCCATCAACTATGCAGACATAAAATGTTTCCTAGCTTTTTCATTTTTTTTTTTTTTTTTTTTTTTTAGCATATAGATTCAATGTATATACATATATTCACACACACATACATCTCTGAATATTTTTCCTCAGACCCCAATATTTTAGCAGAATTTAAGAAGTCTTGAACCTCCTTTTGTATTGTTCCCCTTATTCTCTGGTCCTGAATGAAATTCACAGGGTCCTAAAACAGAAGCTCCCTCCCCCTTTTTTGTTTTTTGTTTTTTTTAAAACACATATTCTGATTCAGAACTTAGCCTTTTTTAACTTTATAATATATGTACCCAAATAAACAGCATTGAATCATTAACACTTCACAGTTGAAAGTCTGTGAATTCTAAAAATAACATATGAAAGAAATATTTTCTTTAAAACTATTATGCAGACTTTCTTTCTGACCGAAAGTCCTGTTTTCACAGATTCACAACTTAACCTCTGTGTGCTAAAAGGGATAATGCTGCCCCCTCTCTTCTGCTACCTCCTTCAGGCAATCTGCATTTTCTTGTTTCCGAGAAACACCTTTTTGACCATTTTGTTTTTTTTTTATATTAAACATCAAGCTCTCTGAGCTTCAATATTATTACACACTTCTCTTAGCAAAGCCCATTCAAATCCTAGTTTCCTTATGGCAGTAAAATTAGCACTGTCTCTCAAAAACGTCCTCAGTCTTTACTTTTCTCACTTTCCTCAAGCCACTTAAATAATAATACAACATTCTATTCACTGACAGTATAATCCACCTCCAGCTCTCTACTGCCTTAGAACCTCAACACTTTCTGCAATGTACTTCCTTTAACACCATGGCATGCTAAAATAATAAAGCAACCTGGTACCTTTTTTCTTTATTTCTTTTACCTAGTTTCAATATTTACAATATAAACCTTCCATTTTGCCATGGCTGGTCAAGGGTTAACCTCTTGTTTTTTTTTACAGACACAATCTCTCACACAGGAATTTGAAAAGGGAGGGGCTAGGAGAGCTGAAAAACACCCTGTAACGAATCATCACACTTATTTGTTTATTTCTGAATGCAGCCATTCTTAGCTATTTTTTTCTGCTTCTCAAATGTTTGTTGAACATTTAGATAACACTTACATCTGGTCTAATTCTCTTTTGCTAGACCCATCAGAAATATTAGATATTTACCTGATGCTGCAGCCCCAACTGTTTTGGCTCCTATGAGTCCAGCCACGGGTCGTCCCAGATATAGCACGGTCTCCCAGACAATGTTGTCCAGTGGTACCCGAGACAGTGCCATAACCCAAGACACCAGCTCTGGTCCAATCCCTATGGGCCATATAGTGCAATACCACCTGGTATGTTACATGTTTACCTGCTTAATACATCGGCTAGCAAAGTGTTTGCTTCCTTACAGAGCGAAGCCGTCATCAAGTATCCTATAACACGAGGGAGGGGGCCAGTGGTATAACAGATGAGATCATCCACTTTGTCCACTAGGGGCAGTTGGGCTTGGCATTTCTCCTTTGTTCTCTTTCCTTCTACCCTAAGTCTAGCTTGCGGGAGCCAGTACTCTGCCATTTCTAACCCATACCTTTTTTTTTTTTTTTTATCTTTGGGTCCTAACAACTTAAGCTTATCCACCAACTCCTGACACCCTTTCACGGTTAATTTACCATTAAATCCAAACTTCCTCTCCCACTTAGCACAATACTGAACGGACTTGGGGTCATTGCTATGCATACATTTCTTATCACCTTCTAACAGCACATTAGGAACACGACAGCAACATAAACAAACACAAGAAATTCCTTTACAGAGACTATTCCCCAATTTTCGGTGTTTGTTGAGTCTCTCATTAACCTATAAAACACTGGGATCGTGACCCTCCGCTCACGGTAATAAAAGGAATACCAGAAAATTATAAACATCAACACTCCCCACACTATAGGGAAAATTAAAAAAATAATTAAAACGTACCTCTGCAGTATTATTATAAAATGAGCTCGTAACATCAACAGAATGGTTAAACATGAGACAGGAGAAAATAAAACACACAGAAAAAAGTTAGCTTTGTGATCTTTTTAGATCACTTAACTAAAATAGCGCTTAAATCGTCAGGCAAATCAACCTCTGACATTCGGTATACCTCAAATCTTATTTTTATCTGTCCGGACAGCAGGCAACGTAATTTTTTACCTTAGACAACGTCCCAAAATGTCTCTGTCTACGAACACTGGATTATCAAGCTATTATACGATCAATACCAATGTCGGCAATTACAACACATTTAAACCAGAATCAAACAGAAAGAGAAGAAAAAGACTTAGAAAGAATTAAGAATAATTAAAATCTCTTACCTCTCAAAACACCAGGAGGACTAGATCAGCAAGTTCGGAAACAGACAGTGTATTCGGGTGATAAGGCCCCCTGCCCCTCTTTAACCACTAACGTTGAGTGGGGGGACTTTTAAATCTCAGTGATTTTCTTTCACTAATACTCACTGAACTTGAAGAGGGCTCATAAATCCCAAATAAACAAAGTTGTTCTCCGGATTTCGAAGGACCACAAATGTTAGGAATATCCTCAGCTTATGATCAGTCAACTCGAGATGTATTAAGAAGTAAAAAATGTATTTCTAATATGTTAACACATTAGGATCCCCTTCCTTACACACCAAAAGTTCAGGCAAAGGAATGAACAAAGGCAATATCTTTCATTACCTAAAACCTTCATAACCCAGCCCCTATTTTCCTATTGGCTGAGGAAATCACAGTTTCACTTATCTAGGGTGAAATTCGATATATATATACCTTTATTATGTGAAGACTGCGCATTCCCTTACAATCTTATGTTACCATACATGGTTATACTGCAATCATCCTGAATTCTTACTGTATAGTTAGTAAAAACATACATAACAATTAATACAGAAAGTGTTCATAGGTGGAATTAAAAATCAGTCTCAGGATTGTTTTCCAAATAGTCACACAATAAACATTTAAAACTTTTCTAACAATTTAGGTTTAGGTACATTTGCAGAGAACTAAGGTGAAATCCGGTCCGGGTTTTACCAGCCACCTTGGTAGGGTTGGTTCTGGACCAGATTTTGTGGTCCACTTTTGTCCACCAACAGGTGGTATAAATAAAGCAGGACTGTAACAAAGAAGCTCTTGGCCTGGGACTCAGGAAGCCATACCTGAGAGAGAGCTACTGATGTAATGTCTGCTTTGTGAGAGACAGAAAAAGGTGTGCATTATCTTTGTTTTGTAGTGACTTGGAGAACCCCTTCACTTGTGAGTTAGGATCCAGAACTGTTTAGTTAATGAAGGAAAGAAATCTGAATGAGATCGTGGGACAGAGGGTGTGCCACATCCCAAATAGATAAAGAACTGGAAAAACCCCCTATGGGTGGGACTTTAAAGGCACAACCTCAATCAAGTAAGTAGAAAATATATAAAAAAAGTATACAAAATTTATTCAACACAATAGAAAAATACATATATAATGTACAAAATAACGGATGCATGAAGATGTACAAACAAAAGTGAAATAGACAAAAATACAGTTGCCTAAACCCAACGGCGTTTCGGAGATGAGCTGTGTTCTCCTTCATCAGGGGTTAAATAGCAGATGGCAAACTGTCTATAGGATTTAAATCCTATAGACAGTTTGCAAGGCTAAAAAACGGGTGGAACTCCGCTTTAAGAAACAGAACAATTTCCTGGACCCACACTTCACAGGGAACCGATCTTAGAAACTCAAATATTAGGATCATAGAGTGGAGGAGGGTAATAGGGAAAAGAAAGAAGGGTACCAAAGAGATTAAAGAGGGTAAGGGTTCACTCCAGCATGGCTATGTAGTAGGTGAGGCTGAGTCGCCTTCAGCCCACGTGATAAAGCCCTCGGAGTAACGAAACACAGACCATGTCCAAGTGATAGAGTGCTGCTCCTCATTCCCAGCTTCCTGGTCCAACAGACGTTCCAGGTCTCTGATCCGGTCCACTTCAATAGTCCAATCCAACAGGGAAGGCACATCCCCCGATCTCCAATGATGGGGAATCACCATCCTAGCTGCAGCGAGGAAGTGTCGCAGTATATCTTTTTTAATCAACTTGAGTGGCCCTGGGATCATGAACAAAAGAGTTACCTCTGGCGTGGGTTTAATTGAGGTCGCCATTAGCCTGAAGTACAGGTCAATGACACTTTGCCAGAATTTCCGTATAGGAGGGCAATCCCACCAAATGTGGAGTGCATTACCTCTAGAGGACAGACAGCGCCAACAGACGTCTGACAAAGATGTGTTAAAGCTGTGTATAGTCGCAGGGCATCTGTACCATCTTGCCACCAACTTAAACCCTTTTTCTTGGCAGGGAAAATAGTGAAAAATGGAGGATTTACGATTTGCCTTGATTAACTTTGAAGTTACTCACTTTTCCAAATTTCTGGAACTCCTGTAATATTGAGGGCAGAGATAGTTGCGGTTGGGTCATGGACATCAACAAGTCATCGCAAAGAGGGCAATTTTAGTATGAACAGGACCCACAGTAATACCTTGAATGGCTGGGTTATTCAGGTGTCTTTTATACAGGTAACAAGCTGAGATTAGGAGCACTCCCTTTAAGAGAGTGCTCCTAATTTCAGCTCGTTACCTGTATAGAAGACACCTGGGAGCCAGAAATCTTGCTGATTGAATGGGGATAAAATACTTTTTTCACTAAAATGCAAATTAATTTATAACGTTTTATCCCGTTTTTCGGGATATTTTTGTTGTTATTTTGTCTCTCACTGTTAAAGTAAACTTACCATTAAAATAATTATAGACTGATCATTTCTTTGTCAGTGGGCAAACATACAAAATAAGCAGGGGATCAAATACTTTTTTCCTCACTGTAGGGTCAGTGGCCCCTCACTAGGTCAGCCTATGTTGTCCATTTCTCCAATTATATATAATGCGCACACACACACACACACACACACACACACAGTACCATGCAAAATAAGATGCCTTTGAAAAATATATATATTTTTTTAATTGTTTATTTTTACAAAATGCAAAGGGAGTGAACAGAAGAATAATCTAAATCAATATTTGGTGTAACTACTCTTTGGCTTACAACCAGCATCAATTCTTACACTTGCACACTTTCTACTCTTGCACAAAGTCAGGAATTTTGTAGGATTAACCAATCAGACTAAGCAGGTGCTAATGATCATCCTTTTTATATATAGGTTGAAACACAGTTATTGCTAAACAGAAACAGCTGTGGAGGAGGCTTAAAACTGGGTGAAGAACAGCCAAACTCTGCTACTATAGTGAGGTTGTGGAAGACAGTTTCATGCCACAGGTCATATACTATGACAAGACTAAGCACAGCAAAAAGACACAAGGTAGTTATACTGCATCAGCAAGGTCTCTCCCAAGGCGAAGATTTCAATGTTAAGGACCATAGACGCATTTGTTGGCCAAGGAAACTTAATGATGCAGATGAAAGACACATCATGCTTACTTCCCTTTGTCACTGCAAGATGTCCAACAGTGCATCTGCACAGAACTGGTGGAAACCAGTGGGACCCAGGTACACCCATCTACTATCCAGAGTAGTCTGACCAGAAGTAGTTTTCATGGAAGAATTGCAGCCAAAAAGCCATACCTCTGGCATGGAAACAAAGCTAAGCAACTTAACTATGCATGAAAACATAGGAATTAGGGTGCAAAAAAATGGCAGCATTTGCTCTAAAACGGATCATTCAAAATTTGAAAATATTTGGCTGTAGCAGGAGGCAGTTTGTTCCCTGATGAACTGAAGAGCGGTACAATAATGAGTGTCTGCAGGCAACAGTGAAGCATGGTGGATGTTCCTTGCAAGTTTGGAGCTGCATTTCTGCAAATAGAGTTGGAGATTTGGTCAGGATCAATGGTGTCCTTAATGCTGAGAAATACAGGCAGATACTTATCCATCATGCCATACCATCAGGGAGGTGTGTGATTGGGCTCAAATTTATTCTGCAGCAGGACAACGACCCCACAACGACAACGACCCCAAACATACAGCCAATGTCATTAAGGTCTATCTTCAGTGTACAAAACAACAAGGGGTCTTGGAAGTGATGGTTTGGCCCTCACAGAGCCCTGATCTGAGATTTCAATATTATCTGTCTGGGATTACATAAAGAGATAGAAGGATTTGAGGCAGCCTACATCCACAGAAGATCTGTGGTTAGTAGTTTTCAACAAACTACCTGCTGAGTTAATTCAAAAAAATGTGTGCAAGTGTACCTACAAGAACTGAAGAATTAATGTTGTTTTGAAGGCAAAGGGTGGTCACACCAAATATTGATTTGATTTGGATTTATCTTCTGTTAATTTACTTTCCATTTTGTTAATAAAAATAAACTTTTAACTTCTATTTCTGAAAGCAGTCTTAATTTACAGCATTTTTTCCACACTTGCCTAAAACTTTTGCACAGTAGTGCAGAATGCCACTGTCACCTATGATTTGCTGTTGACTTTGAGCTTTCAGGTGGGATAGCTTGGGCAGGTTCAGGCTCTTGTCTGAACACACAATAGCTCATCCCGAGTGTACTTCTCTGATCCCACTGATCCTCCTCTTCAGTCCATCCAAGGCATTTGTGGGTGTCAACATGTAGGCTGCTAGACAAGAGAGGAGGGCAGTTGGGATCAGTACACCAAACAGTTAGATCTGCCACAGCAGCTTCCCTGCACTACTTTGCATCAGGAATCCGCTTCTGTGCCCTCCTGAGCCCCTTGTGGTATGCCCTCCTGACATTCCAGTACCATCCCTTCCTGAACCCCAGTCCCTTGCTCTCCTGACCCGCCTGTACTGTGCTATGCTGGCTCCTTCTGCCCTCCTTACCCCCCCCCCCCAGTACCTTGCTCTTTTGACTCCTCAGTATTGTGCCCTCCATAACCCTAGTTTCGTGCCCCCTAACCCTACTATACCACCCATGCTAGATCGAAGCAGGACTTCCAGAATTAGATCAGCAGTGTATTGTACAGCATTCTGGGCTACCCGCACTACCTAGCTTTATTTAAGCTCCTCTTTGTATAGTGATCAACATTGTTTTAAATTGTATTGCATTGTTTTACATTGTTTCACATTGCTTGTACTTACCTTGATTATTGAGGCACTTATTTTATTTTATTTAAAGTGGTTGTAAACCCTTACAGACCACTTTTACCTACAGGTAAGCCTAGATTAAGGCATACCTGTAGGTGCAAGAAATATCTTCTAAACCTACACGGTTTAGGAGATATTTGCAAAAGACAGGCACCGCTGAGTGTGCCGTTGCTAATGGCAATCATGCCGTTAGTTGTGACATCATCGTGGCTCCGGCCAATCACAGCGCTGGAGCCACCATACCCGGAAGGAAGATGGACGCTTCGTGGAAGAGGGGACAGCGGTGACACCGCAGGCTCCTGTGTCAGGTAAGGGACACATAATTTGTTACTATGCGATGCATAGTAGCCCATTATGCTTTACCTTTGCAGGGAAACAAAGAGGAAGTAAAACCTATCAGGGTTTACTTCCGCTTTAATTTTACTAAAGCCTAGTACATATGGGCCGAATGTCAGGTGGCATTGGCCGGTTCAATAAAAACCGATGCAATGATCTCCTTCAGTGGCTATAAATATACAAGATACATTGATACAGAAACAAAAAATGAGGAAGGCAAGTACTGTTGACCCAAATGTCATATTTATGACAGAGTTTTTACAGTGACTAACCTATACCTTCAGAATTAACAGAAAATGATCTCCCTTTTTAAAATATCACATATAAAAAAAATATCAATAGAGGCCTTAGTTGAGAATGCCTTCATATTTGAGGATGACCCCAACTTCATCCTAGACCCCAGTTTGTATACCTCTTCCCCCTGAACAAAAGCTACAATTTCATTGGGAATATAGCAACACTTAATTACAATTCCAGACACTCCCAAGTGAACTACCACCTGGCGGCTAAATTAAAATTATATGTAGACCACATAATCAGGAGTGATGTCTCCATATCCATCACCAACTTTATTTTAGACCATAAAAAAAGAAAAGTGTACATTGCTGATATTCTAACACTTGAGTCATACAAATTTGCCTTTCTGACAGACAGCGAGTTCACAGGAGACTTCTTTAAACAGTTTTCCCATATCCTTAAGTCTATTTTGAAAACTACATATAATACGATGTAGAGAAAACAGCCCCTCCCAGGCCAAATTCAGCTGGTTAGCCTTTTGAAAGATAACAAGATGTACGAGCTATAGACACATCTCATTTATAAAGGTAGACCTAAACATACGTATATAACAAATTTAGGGGACCCAGTGAACATAGCACTTGGTCCTGTTGAAATCTGAGAAGTCTTTGCTGACCAGCATGGTTGGATAGCTTGTCCTGTTTCCCCTCACAGGTGTCTGACCATGCTGCTCACAAAAAGATGAGTACTTTATTCAGGGGAGGGCTGGCCACTTTAGGCCTGGGGGGCAAGTCCAGTCAAGTGGCCCATTAACACCTTGCCAATCAGCTGCCGTCGTTATACTGCAGCAGGTTACCTCCCTGGCGCCCACGGCGTGACGCTGGAGCCGATGCGCGTGGCCAGTCGATAGCCGACGGCGACCTGCAATCACTCCTGAGAGAGCCAGAACGGGGATCTGTCAATGTAAACAGACATCCCCATTCTAACAGGGGAGTTAAAGAGAGATCTGCTGTTCCTAGTGATCAGGAACATTGATCTCTCTCTACTCCCAGTCACTACACTGCCCCCACAGTTAGAAACACCTACCTATGGAACATTTAACCCCTTGATCACCCCCTAGTATTAACCCGTTTCCTGCCAGTGACATTTATACAGTAATCAGTGGGTATTTTTAGCTCTGATCACTGTATAAATGCCAATGGTCCCAATAAATTATCAAGTGTCCAATCTATCCGCCGCAATGTCACAGTCCCGCTAAAAATCGTTGATCACTGCCATTACTAGAAAAAAATAAAAATAATAAAAATGTCATAAATCTATTTCCTATTTTGTAGATGCAGACACTATAACTTATTTTTTTTTATTTTTTTTACCAAAAATATGTAAAAAAATATACATATTGGCCTAGACGGATGGAGAAATATATATTTTTTTGGGATATTTATTATAGCAAAAAGTTTAAAATATCGGTTGTTTTTTTTCAAATTTTTTTTTTGTTTGTAGCGCAAAAAATAAAAACTGTGACCAAATACCACCAAAAGAGAGCTCCATTTGTGGGAAAAAAAGACGTAAATTTTGTTTGGGTACAGTTAAAGCAATGCAGTGCCGTATGGCAAAAAATGGCCTAGTCAGGAAGTGGGTAAATCCTTCTGGGGCTGAAGTGGTTAAACCACTGAATCAGCTCACCATCATCAGTGCCCATCAATGCAGCCTCACCAGTGCAGCCTGATCAGTGCAGCCTGATCAGTGTCCATCAGTGCAGCCTCACTAGTGCAGACAGTGCTCATAAGTGCAGCCTGATCAGTGCCCATCCATGCAGCCTCACCAGTGCAGAGAGTGCCCATCAGTGCAGCCTCACCAGTGCAGAGAGTGCCCATCAGTTTAGACAGTGCCCATCAGTGCAACCTGATCAGTGCCCATCTATGCAGCCTCACCAGTGTAGACAGTGCCCATCAGTGCAGCCTGATCAGTTCAGACAGTGCCCATCGATGCAGCCTGATCAGTGCCCATCTATGCAGCCTGATCAGTGCCCATCTATGCAGCCTTACCAGTGCAGACAGTGCCCATCCATGCAGCCTCACCAGTGCAGACAGTGCCCATCAGTGCAGCCTGATCAGTGCCGCCTCACCCGTGCAGACAGTGCCCATCAGTGCAGCCTGATCAGTGCCCCCTCCCCAGTGCAGACAGTGCCCATCAGTGCCGCCTCATCAGTGCCATCTGATCAGTGCCGCCTCACCAGTGCTCATCAGTGCCATCTGATCAGTGTCACCTCACCCATGCAGACAGTCCCCATAAGTGCAGCCTTATCAGTGCCGCCTCACCAGTGCAGACAATGCCCATCAGTGCAGCATGATCAGTGCTGCCTTACCAGTGCCCATCATTAGTACAGCCTGATCAGTGCCGCCTCACCAGTGCCCATCAGTGCAGCCTGATCAGTGCCGCCTCATCCATGCAGACAGTGCCCATCAGTGCAGCCTGATCAGTGCCGCCTCACCCATGCAGACAGTGCCCATCAGTGCAGCCTGATCAGTGCCCCCTCCCCAGTGCAGACAGTGCCCACCAGTGCTCATCAGTGCCATCTGATCAGCAGTGCTCATCGGTGCCATCTGATCAGTGTCACCTCACCCATGCAGACAGTGCTCATAAGTGCAGCCTGATCAGTGCCGCCTCACCAGTGCAGACAGTGCCCATTAGTGTAATCTGATCAGTGCCACCTCACCCATGCAGACAGTGCCCATAAGTGTAGCCTAATCAGTGCCGCCTCACCAGTGCTCATCATCAGTGCAGCCTGAGCAGTGCCCATGGAATGGGGGGGGTCAGCCAGGGGTATGTCAGGGTCTGGGTCTGTGTCAAGGCTAGGTACTTACTTTCCTTGCACAGCCTCTTCGGAGGGGGTGATGCATCTCAGTCACTTCTTCTCTTCTCTGCCATTCAAGTCAGCGCCCGTTTCCAGCCCACAACTGCTCAGGTCACGTGACGTGCCGG
Organism: Lithobates sylvaticus; assembly: GCA_028564925.1. NCBI lineage: Eukaryota > Metazoa > Chordata > Amphibia > Anura > Ranidae > Lithobates > Lithobates sylvaticus. The sequence continues at coordinate 452,831,023 of CM053026.1, read as the reverse complement.
CTAGCTCTGAGGCTCCTGGGAGGTGGGAGTTGTAGTCTGCTGCGCTGCTGAATTCCTCCCACTGCCAGGAACTTCAGTGAGGCGGCCAGACTACAACTCCCAGAGTGCAGCGCAGCAGCAGCCAGCCAGCCAGTCGGCGGCTAGTACTGTATAACACAGTCACACGTCCCAGCCTGGGAAAAATAAAGTAAAAGTAACAGCATCGCGGCCGTAAGGTAGGCGGCCTGGGGGGAGATTTCCACCCTGCCCCCCGGCCCAGCCCGCCCCTGACTTTATTACTTCTAACTAAAGCCTAGTACACACGGGCCGAATGTCGGGTGGCATCATCCGGTTCAATAGAAACTGGCTGACAAAGACCATTGTAGTAGCTGGTTTGTGTTGTTGTTGGCTTTACGAATGATAAAGCTCTTCTACAGGTAAAGTGTACTGTTATTCACAAAAACACAAGCTGCCAGCCACTACTGTAGCCTCTCTCCCAAGAAAGGCTGGTGGGTGGGTCAGGGCTAAATATTTTCTGTCAGTTCTTTTTCAGTGAAATCTTTTCTAAACAAGAAAGTCAGCAGAGGAGGTGTAGGGCTGCAAGATTTGAGGGTTGCAAAATGAAGGGGGGAGATGGCTTCAGTGGTGAATGTAGATCCCTCGTAGGAATGGCCATAAATTGGGATTAAGTCTGGGTGGAGCTACAGCCAGCACTGACAGAAAGGAAATATAATTTTCCACTGCACAGATTTGAACAGGGCAGAATGATATTGGCACTCCTGGGGGATTTAACAAGCATTTTCAACTTTTGACAATACTTATGTAAAGTTCTAATACTCACACTCATTCATGCAGAACAAATGGAATTGAGTCAGATAAGCTTGCCACAGGAGGGCTGCCCCCTATTATGTACCTGTACATTTTAACTACAGAGCATCTTGTCAGGGTGGCAGGACGCATCCCCTCATTTAGGTAATTATAATTAGCAATCAGCTTCATGGGATAGGTCTAAATGCAAATTAAATTTGAATATACGTTTCCATTCTCATTTAGCTTTCCCTCCATGCTTCAAAAATTCAATATCATTGGCGCACTGGAGTCATTGGAGTCATTTTAAAGTCAACTACCACAAATCTGAAGCATTAGACATCAGCTTTTCTTTTCATTGGCAACAAGTTGCCATTAAATAATTACTGTATACTCTCAGACTTATCTTGTCTTTAAGAACTTACCTATTTGGCTTTACTTAGATCTATTGGAATGACTTTGGAACATCAGACAAATCAGTGTGCAAAATGGCCATTCTACCTAGATATTCATATATATTTCCAAAAATTCCCATATGCATACCAACAGCTTACTTTCATTACATATGGGAAGGCAAGATACTTTGCCCATAAGACACCATTTTTTAATCACATGGAAAATATTAGGGAGGCTTGGATTATCTCACCTCGAACTGTGCCATCAAGCCGATTTCCTCACCTATTTTCTTGAGAAATGCTTTGCAGAGAAACAGAAACTGTGGGTCACCACCGAAAGACACATATCCCCCACCCTACCCTTGTCCTTCCCCTGGATTTCTCTAATGCAATGTCCAAAAGAGCACCACCCTTCATTCGGTTTGGCTGCTTTACTAAACGTGTGGCATTCTTTGGTAAAAAAAAACAATTGTGTCTCCGACCAGATAATGGGGAGCCAAGATTTTCTGGGAGTACAAACATAGGTTTTTAGCCTGGATGGTCTCTTTTGCTATTCCTGATTCTTAATGCACTGGATGCACAGGGATTAAAACTAGACATGTGCAGAACGAAAAGATTTGTTTAGTTTAGTTTTGATTCATTATTTACATAAATTAGTTTAGTTAAATTTGTGTAATTCATTTTCGGAGTTTGCTTCGTTTATAAGTTTTCAAATCCATCTGAAAAGTTTTCGAAATCAATTTCGAATAGCTTTCCAATTTCCAAAAAGAATAAAATAGAATAGAAAATAAAGGAATAGAATAGAAATAGTTTTTTTTATATTCTATTCCTTTATTTTCTATTCTATTTTATTCTGTTTGGAAATTGGAAAAGTTTTCAAATTTGAAAACTATTCAAATTTATAAAGTATTCGAAAAGTATTTGAAAGCGATTTGAATTCGAATTTCGTCCGCATTTTTTTCTTTTTTTTCGTTATTTCGGATTTGTTTAAATTTGGTACTATTCTAATTCGGAAATTTGGATACATTGGCATTTCCAAATAACGAAAATTCGTCCGAATTTTATTTCGGAACGAGACAAAGCACACATGTCTAATTAAAACCGCTACCGGAGATTGAGACCACACACCCCAAAAACAAGAACTATTAGCTACAGTGCCTTTAATAAGAATGAAATAGATATGCGGTTATTACATAGGTTTTAGGTCTACAAAATGTTAAATCAACACACATCATATCCCTATTATATCATCTTCTGCTGAATGAATCTCATTCATATTATATTGGGTAGTAGGAGTGTGACCTCAGACATTCAGTTACTGATGAAAGGATCCCACAGGCATTTAAATAAATACATAAAATCAATATAGCTTGTGAATACTAAAATCTCTTGGGGTTTGCTAGATGTTCATACTCCCTTTACCAAATTTTCCAACTCCCTCAAACATTTGTTGGCGTTATTACACTAACATTGGCACTATGATCCACATATTGTGGGTTTGTCCTTGGAATAAATATTCTGGGGGAAAATACTTAATACATACTGTCAAGTCAAGGGAAATGCCCTCCAAAATCCCCCCTCATGTTGTACTTGTGACCATTATTCCAAGAGCATACTGCAAGGGTCATAATGATTTGACCAGATTCCTAATTGTAGCAGCCAGATAGGTAATTCTGAGGCACTGGAAAGCTAATATATTCCCCCAGAGAGTGATTACAGGAGCTATGCCACTTCATGCACATCTTGCAACTCTAATGCCGTGTACACACGGTCAGAATTCTCGTCGGAAAAAGCTCTGATGGTTTTCCCGTCGGATTTCCGACAGAATTTCGCTAAAACTGTCTTGCCTACACACGGTCACACCAAATTCCGACGGTCAATAAAACCACGCCTTAAAAAACGTTCGACTGCACTATAAAAGGGAAGTTTAATGCTTCTGAGCATGCGTCGAATTGTTTCTGAGCATGCTTTGGAATTTTGCGTGTCGGAATTGCATACACACGATCGGAAAATCCGATAGAAAGGTTTTCCGTCGGAAAAATTAAGAACAGGTTCTCAATCCAAAGTCCGTCGGAAATTCCGACAGAAAAAGACTGATGGGCATACACACGGTCGGAAAATCCGATGAAAAGCTCCCATCGGACTGTTTCCATCGGAAATTCCGACCGTGTGTACGCGGCATTAGATAGACAAACACCTGAGGATTGCTTCTGTCCTTTTTAAAAGTCAGTCATTTTTATGTTTTTACTGGCTGAGCATGCACACCAAAGCAGCTAGTCCAGTGGCCAACGTGTGGCCATAAGACTGACATTCATAGCCCACTACAATGCTAATGAGTTGGGTGGTTTGAGCATGACACACACTACTACATCCCACCCATGTCTCTACTTTCTATGTCTTGCTTCGTTTCTCTCTCTTTTTTTTTTTTTTCAAATGTCGTTTGTTTTTGTTCCTCGTACATCCTGAAACAATACTCAACCCTGGGAACACTACTAGCAAACAATTAGAATTGAACTCCTAAATAAAAAAAAATAATCCTTCATAACAATAATTGTGGACAAATGTGGATTGCTTGGATCCTTTTTAAAAGTCAGTTATATTTGTTTTACTGTCTGAGCATACACACCAAAGCGGCTAGTCCAGTGGCCAACTTGTGGTCATGGAACTGAACTTCATAGCCCACTACCATGCTAATGAGTTGGGTGGTTTGAGCATGACATAAACTACTACATCCCACCCATGTCCCTACTTTCTATGTCTCTCTTCTTTTCTCTCTCTCTCTCTCTTTTCTTTTTTATTTCCTTTCATTTGGTTCCTGGTACACCCTGATACAATACTGAACCCTGGGAACACTACTAGCAAATAATTCAAAACTCCTAAATAAAAAACAAAAAAATTCTTGTTAACAGTAATTGTGGACTACCTAACTCTCGCTGGGTGTCATTCAGCCAGAAATAGCAGTACCATCAAGTGGTGGACAGGACTTTCTTTGGGGGACAACTCTGGAGACAGGGTGAATATTGCACTAAGAGCTCCTTTTTATATTTTAACTTTCCTGTGAAATTATATATATTTTTTATTTAACCACTTCAATACCCTGCACCGTCAAATGATGTTCACAAGGTGGATCCCCCATCCTGGGTGGACGTCATATGACGTCCTCCCATTCCCGGCCGTCTAGGGGGCGCACGCCCGCAGCGACGCTCGGGACCCCGTGCGCGTGCCCGGCGGCCGCGATGAACACGGGAGCACAGCAGGACCATGGATCTGTGTGTGTAAACACATAGATCCACGTCCTGTCAGTGGAGAGGAGACCGATGGTGTGTTCCCAGTACAGAGGAACACCGATCGGTCTCCTCCCCTTGTGAGTCCCCGCCCCCCACAGTTAGAATCACTACCATAGGGAACATATTAACCCATGCAGCGCCCCCTAGTGTTAACCCCTTCCCTGCCAGTAATCAGTGTAATTTTATAGCAAAGATCGCTGTGTTAATGTGAATGGTCCCAAAAATGTGTCAAAAGTTTCCGAAGTGTCCGCCGCAATGTCGCAGTCATGAAAAAAATCGCAGATCGCCGCCATTACTAGTAAAAAAAAAAAAAAATGCAATAAATCTATCCCCTATTTTGTAGACGCTATAACTTTTGCGCAAACCAATCAATATAAGCTTATTGCGATTTTTTTTTTTTACCAAAAATATGTAGAAGAATACATATCGGCCTAAACTGAGTAAATAATATATATATTTTTTTTAAATGGGATATTTATTATAGCAAAAAGTTAAAAATATTGTGTTTTTTTCAAAATTGTCGCTCTTCTTTTGTTTATAGCGCAAAAAATAAAAACCGCAGAGGTGATCAAATACCACCAAAAGAAAGCTCTATTTGTGGAAAAAAAAGGACGTCAATTTTGTTTGGGTGCAATGTCACACGACCGTGCAATTGTCAGTTAAAGCGATGCAGTGCCGAATCGCAAAAAGTGCTCTGGTAAGGAAGGGGGTAAAATCCTCCGGGGCTGAAGTGGTTAACTAAAGTTACCTTCCACCAAAATGTTTTCTTATTTTAGTTTTGCATATAACAGGGAAGGTTTAGAACAGGGGTCATCAACCAGTAGATCACGGCCAGGTGACTGGTAGATCGCAGTCTGGGCTTGCTGACCCGCCATCTCAGAGCATAAAAACTGAAAATTGTATACTTACCTTTCTGTAATTTTCCTTTCCTGTCGCATCTCCATGGCAGCATATACCTTGGGTTGTGACTCCGCCTCCACAACCTGATAGGACCACGTAACTATAAAATGGTGATACGGCCCCCGCCCCGGTATTCTCTGTATATATGAATCACCTTCTAAAAACGGAAAGAAAAGGGTGGGCAAAGTATGCTGCCATGGAAATGCGACAGGAAAGGAAAATTACGGAAAGGTAAGTATACAATTTTCCGTTTTCCTGTCGCATCATGGCAGCATATACCTTGGGGAGTAACTCGCAGACAGGGTGGGAATATGCAAGTAAGATAAGTTTATTGACAAGGAATAGAGGAATTGGCTCGGATAACTGATTTTCCGAAATCTGTAGTTGTTAGGCATGCAGAGTCCACTCTGTAGTGGGAGATGAAAGTATTCCTGGAGGACCAGGTGGCGGCTCTGCAGATGGTTTCCGCCGAGACTCTACAGTAGGCTGCCCACGAGGTCGCCACTGCCCTGGTGGAGTGTGCTCTTAAGCCGTCAGGAATTTGTATTGTGCTGAGTGAGTAGGCCTTCTTGATGGACTTGACTAGCCAAGAGGCAATAGTACGGGCCGATGCTGCCTGGCCTTTCCTGAAGCCATGAGGGATAACCAGCAGGTTTTCTGACTTCCTGATGGGTTTGGGTTTGGAAGCGGAAAGGTAGGCCAGGATGTTGCTCTTGACGTCCAGGGGGTGAGGATCGCCCTGGTCTGTGGTAAGGGCCGGTAGGCTAATTTCCTGATTGAAATGGAAGGATGAGGATACCTTGGGAATCAGGTGGTCCAAGGGTCTCAGGACTACCCTGTCCGGGTATATGACCAGGTAGGGATCCTTCGCTAGCAGGGCCTGTATCTCCGAGACCCTTCTCGCTGAGGTTATCGCTATAAGGAAAGTAACTTTTAGTGTGAGGTCCCAAAGGGAGATGTTGTCTAGTGGGAAGAATGGTTCCTTGGATAGAGCTTCCAGAACGACCGATAGATCCCAGGCTGGAAATGAAGGCTTCCTGGGTGGTCTTAACTTGAGGCATGCTCTCTGGAACTGGATAATGAGAGGATCCTAACATAACCTAAGCCCGGTCAGGGCGGATAGTGTTGAGACCTGCACCTTCAGAGTGCTGGAGCCGAGGCCCTTGTCCAGCCCCGATTGCAGGAACTCTAAGACCTGGGATGTCAGTAGGGAGGATGGATCCCAGCCTTTCTGATGGGCGAAAGAAACAAACTTCTCCCACACCCTCCGGTAGGTAGTGTTCGTGGTGGGTTTTCTAGCCTGGAGCAGTGTATTGATTACCCTCTGGGAGCAGCCCTGGTCTAGATACCTAGCCCTCTCAGTTTCCAGGCCATCAGGTGCAGCTTCCCCGGGTTGGGGTGGAGCAGCTGACCTTGGGAGAGCAGATCGGCTGACATCGGGAGGGGGAGAGGGTCTGCCGTGTTCAGCTGCAGGAGGGTGGTGAACCACGGCCTCCTGGGCCAGAATGGAATTACTGCCACTACCAGTGCTGTCGTCCTCTTGAGTTTCAGGAGGAATCTCGCTATCAGGGGGGTCGGGGGGAAAATATAGCCCAGGTGAAACTCCCATGGGTGCTGGAGACAGTCTGTGCCCTCCGCAGCAGGGAAGGGGGTCCTCGACAGAAACCTCCGGCATTTCGCGTTTGCTGGGGTCGCGGCCAGGTCTATGTCGGGGAGACCCCAGGTCTGGACAATGAGGGTGAAAGCTTGAGGGCTCAGGGACCACTCGTTGTTTAAGATGAAGTCCCTGTTGAGAGAGTCTGCCAGTATGTTCTCGGCCCCCGGAATGTAGGCTGCCCTCAGATCCAGAAGGTTTTGTTGTGCCCATTCCATCACAGGGCGCACCTCCTGCAGCATGGAGGAGCTCCTGGTGCCCCCCTGTCTGTTGATATAGGCAACAGCTACCTTGTTGTCCATCTTTAAAAGGACCTGTTTCCCTCTCAAAAGAGGACTGAAGGCTAGAAGGGCCTGGAATGCTGCCCTCATCTCCAAAACATTGGAGACAAGGTCCCGTGCTCTGAACGGCCAGCGGCCCTGTACTGCATGCTGAAGGTAGTGAGCCCCCCATCCTTCCAGACTGGCGTCTGATGTAACGACTTCCAGAGGGGGAGAGACAATGTGTCTGTACCTGTTCAGATTGTGGGGACGGGTCCACCACTCTAGAGATCGCTGGACTTCCCGAGTGATATGGATTAACTGGGACATGGATGAGCCGTCCCATTGGAGAAGGAACGAGATCTGGAGGGGTCTCGCATTCCACTGCGCCCACTGGACCATCAGGATGGTGGCTGACAGGGAGCCTAGGAGGCTGAGGCACACTCTGGCTGATAAGGGAGTTGTTGAGATTGCCTTCCTCACTTTCCTGTCCAGAGGAGGAACCTTCTCTGGGGGTAGCTGTATGGAGTTTAGCCGGGTGTCTAGAAGGGCTCCCAGGAAGACCATCCTCTGGGTGGGCTGAGCGTTGCTCTTCCTCCAGTTGATGAGCCATCCCAGGCCCTGTAGCGTGGAGACTAGGATCTCCCTGTGCTGTATGAGGGACTCCAGGCTGTTCGAGAGGAGGAGGATATTGTCCAGATAGTGATGAACCCTTAGACCTCTTTCCCTCAGGAAAGCAATGACCGGGAGAAGGACCTTCGTAAATGTCCTGGGGGCGGTGGAGATTCCGAACGGGAGGCTCCGGAACTGATAATGGTGGTGGTCTATTGAGAACCGGAGAAACTTCTGAAAGGCTATATGGATGGGGATATGCAGGTAGGCATCTTGTAGATCTATGGACAACATCCAGTCCTCCAGGTTTATGGCCTGGAGGATCGATTGTAGGCTCTCCATCTTGAAGGATTCTACCCGGATGGAGTGGTTGAGGATTTTTAGGTCCAGGACGGGGCGCAGGTCCCTGGATTTTTTTCTGACCAGGAACAGAGGGGAGTAAAACCCCAGACCTCTTTGTGGTCGGGGCACCTCCACTACTGCTTTTTTCTGGAGTAGCTCCTGGACGTATCCTAACAACAGCGCCCTTCTTTCTCGCGAGGATGGGAGCCTGGTCGGGCAGAAATGATCCCCCGGGGGGCGTCCCCTGAATGACCACCTGTGCCCGAACCGGACGGTGGCCACCGTCCAGGGGTCTCTGATAGTCTCCGCCCAGAGCAGCCTGAATCTTAGGAGCCTGGCTCCCACTACTGCTGGCTGGGCGGGCGCACCTTCAAAAAGGCTTCTGGTCGGTGGGCACAGAGGTCTTGGGTTTCTGGAACCTCGAGAAGGAAGTCTGAGGGTTCTTCCAGTTCCTCCTAAACCCTCTGCCAGGCCTGTAGGCCTTGGCGTCCCTGTACCTGTCGGGGAGATTTCGTCTAGAGGGAGGAGGCCTCTGCTGTTTGGGCCTCCTGTCTGAGGGGATGAGCCCTGATTTCCCGCCAGTCACTTTGGAAATGGCTGAGTCTAGCTTTGCCCCGAAAAGGTTTTCGCCGTTGTAAGGGATACGGCACCAGTTGGACTTGGAAGCCGGGTCAGCCGCCCACGGCTTCAGCCAGAGTGCCCGTCTGGCCATGACGGAGAACAGCATGGCCCTGGATGTAGATTTTATCACATCGACAGAGGCCTCTGCCACGAAGTCCCCTGCCAGGCTTAGCTCCTGCAGGGCCTTGACTAATTTATCTTGGTCTGCTCCGTCTGTAATAAGTTTTTCGGCGCTGGCCGACCAGCTGGAGATGGCTTTTCCTACGGCCACAAGGGCCACTGCCGGCCTGCATGCGTCACCTGCCGCTAGATAGGTTCTCTTCAGATCTGTGTCGATCTTCCTATCTAGGACGTCCCTAAAGGTCACGGCGTCCTCGATAGGGAGCGTCACATGCCTGGCCAGACGCATGAGGGATGCGTCTACTACAGGCGGGGTCACCAGAGGTTTCACCTTGGGCTCCTTAAGAGGGTATAATTTGGCAAGCCTTTTGTTGAGGCTTGACTTTTTATCAGGCCTTTGCCATTCCTCCCTAATGAGGTCATCAAGCTCCTCTATGAAGGGGAAGGCCTCCGGGTCCCGTCTGAGGTTGGGGAAGTACTTCTTCCGCTTTTGCTGGATCTCCTGGGGCTCATCCCAATTAATAGCCTCCTTTACGGACCTCACAAAGGGTTCGATAAGGGAAAAGTCGAATCCCGCTGATGCCTTCAATTCTTCCTCGTCTGACTGGGAGTCCTGCTCCCTTGATGTACTCGGGGGGGGGGGGGGGGCAGGAGAGGCGCTTCTTGTGGATGCATCCACGTCTAGAGCGGGCTGTGGGGGTGGGGCCCCTGTTGGTTCTCTGAGGTCCAGGTCCCCTCTGGTTGCCTCCTCGAGGCACCTGCGGCAGGCTAATTTGTCCGGGAGGGCGGCGGCCCCGCACACCCAGCAGGTGTTGGGAGCGGGCCTGGAGCGGGTGGCTGAGTGGTGTCTGTGTGCTGATCTTCTGCGGCGTGAGTGACTGCGTCGGGAATAGGATCTGGAGCGACTTCCTCTGCGACTCCTATGACCCGAGCGACTTCTCCTGCTCCGTCCTGAACGGCTCCGTCTGTGGCCTGAGCGGCTCCTTCCCCGCGAGGACCCTCTACGTCCGGACTTGGGGGATCTTGAGGACCTGACAGGGCTGACCATTTAGGTAGCGTTAGTGCCTCAGCTCTCTTTTTTCTTTTTTTTTTTTTTACTTACCGATCCGTCCTCCCCCCTTACCTATTGGTCTGGTGGTGATCTGCTGGGGCAGGGGTCTCCATGAGGAAGGGAGATAGACAGCCTGTAAGACAGGAGAAGAAGAAGGTAGGTAAAAGGGGGGGGGGGGGGTTAGTGCAAAACCATGGAGGGCACTTACCTAGTGAGGAGTAGGCTGGGGATGATCTGCAGCGGCTAAAAAACGAAGTTCCAGGATGCTGCAAGGCCTGTGGAATAAAAAGGGAATTTTTTCCCTTTTTAAATTTGGCGCCGGGCGAGCGTCACGCTTGCGCATGCGCAGTAGTGCCGTGCAGCCGCCGGCGCCATTTTGGATATTGGCAAAGCCCTCAGGCCGCCCGAGCAGACCGCACTGCGCATGCGCCGAAGCGCCAGGACGCTCGGCGCACCTGAGGGGAAGAGGAACAGAGAGGAGAGGGACTACAGAGCCCAGCGGCACTACAGGTAACGGCGCTTTTCTTTCTTTGATAAAGCAAGGAGGGGGGGGGGAGACCACTGCACAATGGAAAGCCTATTTAAGGCTTAGGAGTATATTTGGAGTGTGTTTGCCCTGACACACATATGCATAATAGCAAGGTGCTTTAAGCCTGTTTAAGGCTTTACACAGAGGCCAGGAGAATGTTGGTGCTTAAAACCTCTTTAAGGTTCTACACAGGGGCAGTCGACAAGGTGCTTTAAACCTATTTAAGGTTTTGTACACGGCAGTCATCGCAGTGCTTTAAACCTATTTAAGGTTTTACACGCATGCAGTCATCATAGTGCTTTAAACCTATTTAAGGTTCTACACAGGCAGTCCGCAGAAAACAATAACAAAGGAAATGATACGATACCCCTGAGTGGGGTTCCTTCCATTTAGCTTCCTTTAGAGGCTGTACTGGCAATGACTTCCAAACCAGGAGAGGCTAGAACCTGGCTGGGGCGAAGCGGTAAGGGGGTGATGTCCGTGCGTCCCAACAGGTGAGGAAAAATAAGAGAAAATACCGGGGCGGGGGCCGTATCACCATTTTATAGTTACGTGGTCCTATCAGGTTGTGGAGGCGGAGTCACAACCCAAGGTATATGCTGCCATGATGCGACAGGAAACAGAGTTTACTACTTGTAAAGTTGGAGTTGTAGGGAGCAAAAGCCGCATAGGCTGATGCCTCCTCTGTAGTGCTGACTCCTGTCCCATGCAGAGTGATACCAACAGCACTCTACCTCTTATCCCGGCTAGCGGACTCCAGAGTGGCACCAGCAGCAGGAAAGAAGAGGTCTTTAGGTCAGTGTGAAGCAATACACTGGGCATAATAGTATAGGGCTTCTTTCACATTGATGTGTTGCGGTTTACCCACACTGCAGGGTGCAGTGTACCTGCAGCTTTCATATGGGTTTGCCCCCTGGTGCCCGCGTCATTGGATTTGATTGACAGCCGCCGGAGCCAATAGCTGTGCTGCTATCAATCCATCCAATCAGGACCCGAGACACCAGCTTTTGCTGGTGTGCTCGTCCCTGGCAGGAGAAAGAGAGGGTACAGGTAAGAAAAATGGGGGCTCGGGGGGGGGGGGCTGCAGCATTACAGGAGGTTTACAATCACTTTAAGATGTTTTATTTTTACAACCCCTGCCCCAACGGCACCCCCTTTAGCTGCAGTGGCCAGGGGTGTACACTTGCAGCAGCAGGAGTTATACGCCCTGTCATGGTTGGTGGGTGTAGCACCTGCAAAATATGACACATCGAAGTGAATGAGGCCATTCTGAAAATGCCCTGGAACCTTGTCCAGTACAGCAAACAAGGGGTTAAAGCGGGCAGTGTTGTTTTGCTTCCTCACCACCTACTTTAACCCCGCAGGAACATTGCAGTTGTGGGGCGCTTGCAGAGTGGCCCCATTTATTTGAATGGGTCATCATTGGCAGGAAGTAGCACCCACCAAAAGCAACGTGGGGCTTAATTCCGGTTGCGGTACACCTTTGGTTATTGCCTCAGTAGCTAAAGGAGGTAGATATTATGGGTGCTAAACTCAACCGCAGGATTTTACCACTGCCCAACTTTATGTATGCACAAGCCCTAAAGGTGCTGCTGCCGAAAGCAATGAAGGCCCTACTGCTCCTCTGAAAAGCAAATTTGAGTGTGTTTGACAAGTGGGGAAGAGGCTATGTTGCCTCCTCACCACCTGATTTAACCGCTTCAGCCCCGGAAGATTTGGCTGGCCAAAGACCAGAGCACTTTTTGCGATTCGGCACTGCTTCGCTTTAACTGACAATTGCGCGGTCGTGCAACGTGGCTCCCAAACAAAATTGATGTCCTTTTTTTCCCTCAAATACAGCTTTCTTTTGGTGGTATTTGATCACCTCTGACACATTTTTGGGACCATTGGCATTGGCTATAAAATTGCATTGATTACTGTAAAAATGTCACTGGCAGTGAAGGGGTTAACCAGGAGGGGGCACTGCAGGGGTTAAGTGTGTCCTAGGGAGTGATTCTAACTGTAGGGGGGATGGGCTAGCTGTGACACAACACTGATCACCGCTCCTGATAACAGGGAGCTGTGATCAGTGTCCTGTCACTAGGCAGAACGGGGAAATGCTTGTTTACATTAGCATTTCCCTGTTCTTCCTCTCTGTGAGACTATCGTGAGTATCCCGCGGTCGGACTCACAGAGCTTGCAGAGGGCACGCGCTTGCGCCTGCTATGCAAGCTTTGCGAGATCACGTAATATAACGTGATTTTGCACAGCGGAGCCAACCTGCCGCAGTAAAACTGCGGCGGCTGGTCCACAAGCCGTTAAACCCATTATTGCTGTGCAATGCACGTCATTGTGACATGGTAGTATGGCAATTAGAGGTTTAAATCAAACATGAGGAGGCTACACTGGGCAACACTGTGCCAGTGATCTTTGACTTCTCCCATGTTGTTCAGGTTTGCAACATCTCTCTTTCATCGATGCCTGTGTCCCTGTTGGGGAGATTTCCCCTCACTTGTTTTGTCTATCACTTAACACCTGAACAGAAAGTGAGGGGGAAGCTTCCCAGTGGGGATGCAAGGAGCAGTCAAAACATTCTAACCCTTTCCTAATTAAAGCGGAGCTCTACCCTAAAGTGGAACTTTCGCTCATCGGAACCCCCCCCCCCCCTCCGGTGCTACAATTGCCACCTTTCAGGGGGGAGGGGGGTACAGATACCTGTATAATACAGGTATATGCACCCACTTCCGGGCATAGATAGCTGCAGAATCTGCGGGTATTTATGCCACTTCCTGTCATCCCCCCGCTGTCTGCTGGGAAACACACGGATCCCAGAGACAGCAGGGAGCGTCCTTATTGCGCAGCGCGACTTGCGCATGTGCAGTAGGGAACCGGGAAGTGAAGCCGCAAGGCTTCACTTCCTGATTCCTATACCGAAGATGGCGGCGGCAGCACCGAGAGACGATCGACGGATCGGCTTTCGGGTGCCGACATCGCGGGCGCGCTGGATGGGTAATTGTCCATATTTTTAAAGCCAGCAGCATGCTGTATTTGTAGCTGCTGACTTTAAAAAAAAAATTTTGCCGGACTCTTTCTTTAAACTATTTTATTGCTGTAGGAGTCTCTGTTAGGGTAGTTTCCCCTTTCTTGTTCTGTCTGACACTCATAAAAAAAGATATGAAGTGATAGGAAATCTTCCCAGGGTGGACAGCCGAACTTATACTGTATGTACCCTTTTATATATTTTTATTTTTCTTTCTTTATTATTTGCTCTGGGAAGATGGCTTCTTTCATTAGTCTGGGAGATACAGTGTACACTAGTGCTGAATGTTGAATAAGTTTTTTAGGTTTGTAACTTTTATGTGAAAAAAAAAAAATAATAATTATCAGAGGCCCTTTCCACTGTGTCATAAACTAAAAGAAAATATTTTAGTAGGGATTCCACTTTAAGCTTCCTACACACATCATTTCTTTTTTTCAGATGTTTGGATAATGTTTCATTTGACTTTTTACTGTTTTTATTAAAATTACTAACAAAGCTAAAAATGTTTTTCATTTCATTACTTTTTAATACACTTTTTTTGTGGCATTGCAGTATTAACTGTGGCATCATAATATTTTCAATAAAGGAATACCATTTTTTGGATGTCATCCTAAGTGCCGACCATCCCTTTCCTTAGCCTGCATCATAATATTGACCTGGACATCAGACTCCAGGCTATGAAATAGTAAGAAATTGTGTACAGTTAATTGGGAATCTTTTATTTTGGGGCTTTTTGTATGTAAAATCTACTAAATAGTGTTTATCCTTCTTTTCATCATATAGAATAATAGAGTTGCAAGTCATTATGGATCCTTGCTTCTGAAGGGTCCCCTTGGGAGAAGGTATGGCAGATGGCTATGTTCTCTTATGAACACATAAATAGACTAACGCTCAATACTGTCTCTTAGATTACAAGTAGTGTGGAAATTGCCTTTTGGTCATCACTACTTTGGTTTCATGAACTTTATAACCTTATTCAGTTTCAGGATGATAAAAAAAAAAAAATTAATTGGTGCTAAAATGTTCTATTGTGGAATAAAAACATTATGGGACACTTAGAAAAAGCAAATTGAACACTGACAGATCATAAAATGATGGTAAACCAACATAAATAATAAAAAAGTTAACCATGACAAAATGATTGGCTGGCACTGGATTTGCTATTTGCCTAACATTTGTAGGGCTAGAAATGGTTAATACATCCTTGCATAAAGGAGACACACATACCTTGGTTCCTCTGGGTCTTAATTACAGGAATGAAATGCAAGTGCAGTTTTGTGATTTAAATGATAAACAAGTACATTCTGTAAGCACTTTTGGAGAATTGTGCATATGTTATAGGAGGAGCAATACGTCTCTCAAGTGTTTTTAAAGAAGGAGATTTTTGATGCATGTGCCTTGTTATGTTGAGAACGACTTTATACATGGGAAATTACTGTTGGTTTTGGGAATCTTTTATCTATGACTTTGTATGCAAAGTCTGTAAAATTGAATTGAGTTGGACCAAGTCAGAGAGTGCAGGATCCTCCTTCCTCATGCTCAGTACTGAAGTTACAAGTTTCAATGGATCTGTGCACCTGAGGGGTCCCTCTAGAGAAGGTGAGCAGTAGGCTTTAAGTTCACTAAGACCGCAAATTATTCACAAGGCCAAGATGGTGCCTTTATTTAAAAAGGGTTCAAGTTCTTCACCAAGTAACTACTGGCCCATAAGATTATTAACTATAGTAGGAAAGATTCATGAGGTTTTGATTAAGCTGATAGCCAGCATGGATTTACAAAAGACTGAAGTTGTTAAAAATGTGTTGTCAAAAATCAGCTTTTTATGAGGATGTATGGAAAAACATTAATAAAGTAGTGACTGTGGGTTTATTGTTTGGTTTATTATATATTTGGACTTCGCTAATATTTTTGATGCAGTTCCCCACAGATGACTAACGTGTATGTTAAGGTCTCTAGACTTAGAACATTCCATCTTTAAATGGATAGAAAACAGTTTCAAAGGTTTTATTTAGAAGCAGTGATTAAAGGGGTTGTAAAGGTTTGTGTTTTTTCCCCTTAATGCATCCTATGCATTAAGGGGAAAAAACACCTGTCAGTGACCGACCTCCCAGCTCCCCCGTTTTTACTTACCTGAACCCTCGAACTTGACCCATGGGGATGCGCTCTCTCTCTGCCCGGGGGTTCTCGGCTCTTGATTGGATAGATTGATAGCAGCGCAGCCATTGGCTCCTGCTGCTGTCAATCAAAGCCAATGATGCGGGCACCGGGGGGTGGGGCCGAGTCCTGCAATCGGCCTCTATGGATCCCGAATGCTGGACTCGGGAGCGTGCCCGCAAGGTAACCCCCTCGGGAGAACGCTTCTCCCAGGGGGTTATCTGATGTGGGGAGGAGCTGTGGGAGCCGCCGAGGGACCCCAGAAGTGGATGTTCGGGGCTACTCTGTGCAAAACGAGCTGCACAGTGGAGGTAAGTATGATATGTTTGTTATTTTAAAAAACCTTTAGTGTCACTTTAATGATTCATGCTTTTGTTAGTGGTATACTACAAAGGTCCAATTTTAAACCTCTAATTTTAAACCTGTTTAATAACTATATAAGAATTGGACTAAAAAGTACAATTTCTGTTTCTGCAGATGACCCAAAGCTATGTAGTGGAATAATGTCCCTACTAATGCGGTTTGATTGGGCAAATACATGACAAGTGAGGTTTAATGTAAATTAATGCATTTGCTGGTTACACTTGTATGCATCGTTTATTCTAGGGGGGTCTATCTGGATCAGCCAATGATAGAGAAAGATCTTAGTAGAGATTTCATTTGTGTCCTTTTCCAATTCGCATTACATGCAAGTGTGACCGGCTTTCAACAGTTCAACAAAAATTCGGACCTGAATCACAACGAACTAGCTTTATTGTTTTATTGTCACTTTGATGTACTAATAAACGACACTTCAAGGATCACAGTGTCGCCGGCTCTTCTTATTACTGAATCGCAACTAAACCGGTGAACAGACATGCACAAACCTGTGGCCGCACATGTGAGAACCCGACCTTAGTCATATGTATGCTTGTTGAGCACTCCCAGGATGTTCATTAGAAACATTTAGGTTAGCAAAAGATATGTGCAGTCACTTTGCTGAGTGTGCAATTTAACTTTTTATTCTAGCTAGAACTTCTGTCAGGCTTTTTTTTGCTGTATGTGTGCCTGCTGGGGAAAATCCAAAATGTTACAGTTGTTACAGCAACAAAAGGTGAAGGTAGACCTTTCAATGGCGAAGCAAAGATGTTATATATTGCAGCTTTATCCTTATTTTCTATCTTTTTTTCAGTCTATCCTTTTCATTTATCTTTTTCTAGTTTATGCTTATTTTCATCTGAGTTTACCAGTAACACACTTCCTGTCCTAGGACGACACTCACTCACTGTTTTCTAGGACTATAGAACAGCTTTCCCTCTCCTCTTCTTCCTAACATAAGGGGAGATGTTCTATGGTTCACATGGGGCATGCTAACTGATAACTTCCTTTACACTTTGCCTCTGTTAATTGTTATCAGCTTACAAAGTATCTGCCATGATCAAAATGTATTGTATTTTTTGTTCTTATTGAACAAAACATGATACAGAATATTTAACAGACCAAAAGGGAACAAATAGAAAAGTAAATTGATAGGGTTTATCTGAAGTTAATCTTTAAGTTGTTTGTTTTAATCTTGCTATCCCATTTTATAGTACATGTGCATGAATGCTGTTCTAATCCCTTTAGCATAGCAGCTATGCAAAAGTTACTTTACTTGCTTTCACGTTCTCCTGCTTTAGCCTTCCCTTTCCAATTAACTAGAATGTGTATTTTTTCTGTTGGTTGACCTCAACAAATACATTAAAATGATGTCAATTGGAAAATTAGGGACAAAGTTAGTGTACTCACAAATAAGAAAAGACTTAAAAAAATCATTGTCAGCCTGTGTTTTAACACAGGTGCTTCCCGTTGAATCGACAGAAATTCGCTACGTGGATGGCCCCATAGGCCAATCTCCCTTTCATCACACTTTAATAGGATATTGATAGAGCCGGGTGGCAAATTGACAGATGAACAGAAGCTGCACACAATCAGATGCAGCTGCTGTTTGGGTACACTGGCAGGCACCAAATGCAGCTGTCAGAATGCAACACAACGGGAGATTCATCCATCCACACTGTATGGATTTTTTATTTGATTACGGGTGCAACGTGTGATATGGTGCAAACAGTAGAGTTATGCCGCCTACACATGATCGGAAATGTCGACAGCAAAAGACCGATGTGAGCTTTTGGTCGGAAAATGCAACCGTGTGTATGCTCCATCAGGGATTGAGAGCAGGTTCTCTATTTTTCGGTTGGAAAAAGTTCCTATCCGAAAATGCGTTCGTGTGTATGCAATTCCGACGCACAAAAAAATCACACATGCTCAGATTCAAGTACGAGACAAAAGCGCTTGGTCTGGTAAAACTACCGTTCGTTATGGACATAGCACATTCGTCACGCTGCAAATTATTAGATCTTTTAACGCAGCGCATTCTTTTGTTCTTTATAATGCTAGAATAATTAAATTTTTTTTTTTCTCAATTAACTTTTTATTGAACAAGAAGCAAGTAAACATACAAAACAGTAGTGCATTGGTACATTATTTTCTTTTAAGCAGCGACTATATCTGTATAAACCTGCTAATGAAAGGCATATAAACCACAGACCTCAGGTCCTTAACCACTTGCCGACCGCCCCCTGTATATATACGTCGGCAGAATGGCACGTACAGGCAGAACCACGTACCTGTACGTGCCATTCTTCCGGCGGGTGGGGGGTCCGATCGGACCCCCCCCCGGCCGGCGGGGACGGTCGGGATCGCTTCAGGAGCGATCCGGGATGAGGGGACGGCCAGTGGTTTCTGGCCACCCCCTCGCGATCGCTCCTGGCCAATCAGATGCTTCCTCTGTCTGTGTCAATCAAAACACAGGCAGAGGAAGTGATGTCACGCTCGGTGCGCCGGTCTATGTGACCGGAACGCCGAGCTGTGAACGTCTAAAGGTTAGTGCACCAACAGTACACTGACACCAGTACACATAGGCACACAAAACACCCCCCCCTGTCACCCCCAGATCACCCCCCAGATCACCCCCTCCCCCCCCAGTCACAGTGTCACTAATTGCAGTGATCATTTTTTTACTGATCACTGCATTTAGTGTCAGTGTGACTGTAATAACTGTCAGTGCAGTTAGTTTTAGGTCCAAGGTAGCCCCCTACCCCCCCTAATAAAGGTTTAACCCCTTGATTGCCCCCCAGGTAACCCTTTCACCCCCTTTTGCCAGTGTCACTAAGCGATCGTTTTTCTGATCGCTGTATTAGTGTCACTGCTGTCGCTAGGTAACCATTTTTTTTTTTTTTTAGGTAACCGCCATGTTTATATAGGTTCATAAATAGGTTTATAGGTCAGGTACCCCCATATTACAACCTAAATAAAGGTTTTAACCCCTTGATTGCCCCTAGAGTTAACCCTTTCACCAGTGATCACTGTATAACTGTCACTGGTGACGCTGGTTAGCCAGTTAGTTATTTCGTTATTTAGGTTCCCCGTCAGGTTTTTATATAGCGTCAGGTACCCCCATATATTACCTAATAAAGGTTTTAACCCCCTGATTGCCCCTAGTTAACCCTTTCACCCCCTTTTGCCAGTGTCACTAAGCGATCGTTTTTCTGATCGCTGCATTAGTGTCGCTAGGTAACCATTTTTTTTTTTTAGGTAACCGCCATGTTTATATAGGTTCATAAATAGGTTTATAGGTCAGGTACCCCCATATTACAACCTAAATAAAGGTTTTAACCCCCTGATTGCCCCTAGAGTTAACCCTTTCACCAGTGATCACTGTATAACTGTCACTGGTGACGCTGGTTAGCCAGTTAGTTATTTCGTTATTTAGGTTCCCCGTCAGGTTTTTATATAGCGTCAGGTACCCCCATATATTACCTAATAAAGGTTTTAACCCCCTGATTGCCCCTAGTTAACCCTTTCACCCCCTTTTGCCAGTGTCACTAAGCGATCGTTTTTCTGATCGCTGCATTAGTGTCGCTAGGTAACCAGTTTTTTTTTTGTATTACTGTTACGGGTGACGCTGGTTAGTTAGCTTTATTTTTTATACTGTCAGGGCACCCGCCATTTATTACCCAATAACGGTTTAACCCCCTGATCGCCCGGCGGGTGATATCAATTAGGTTTTAGGGTCAAATAAGGTCTGCGTCGCCCCAGGTTAGTGCCAGTACCGCAAACACCCACGCGCAAAGCATACACCTCCCTTAGTGGTACAGTATCTGAACAGATCAATATCTGATCTGATCAGATCTATACTAGCGTCCCAGCAGTTTAGGGTTCCAAAAAAAAACGCATTGTTAGCGGGATCAGCCCAGATACCTGCTAGCACCTGCGTTTTCCCTCTCCGCCCAGCCCAGCCCACCCAAGTGCAGTATCGATCGATCACTGTCACTTACAAAACACTAAGCACACATAACTGCAGCGTTCGCAGAGTCAGGCCTGATCCCTGCGATCGCTAACATTTTTTTTGTGGTAGCGTTTTGATTCAGTCGCTTCAGTCAGGAGCTTTTTTACCTGTGAATCTCAGAAAAATAAAAAAAATAAAAATAGTTGTCGTTTTATTGTTCTCTTTCTCACTCTATTCTCTCTCTATTGTTGCTCTTTTTTTACTCCATTCTATTCTGCAATGTTTTATTATGTTTTATCATGTTTTATCATGCTTGCTTTTCAGGTATGTAATTTTGTTTACTGTGTTTTAGTGTTAAGCATTTTTTTGTTTTCAGGTGCGCCATTCAGTTGCAACGCGGATTTATTTATCTTGACAGCAACAGCGTTTGCTCCCACGATACATAAAGCCGCGACTCCAACGCTGTAGGAGGTGATTTCACCACCACAGTTAAAAAAAAAGAGCATATATGCCGACGCAGGGGGGCAGCCGGGGGGGGGGCGGAGCGATTGGCTCCTAATGCCACGTACATACGGTCGAAATTCCGACCGTGTGTACACGGCATAACTTTTGCGGGAGGATGCCCCCATGCATCGGCATATATAAATGGTGCATGTATGCCCATCATTAGAAGTGGGTGGATGAAGGGAGGTATTCTAATGGTGGGCATACCCACCAATCAATCTCTTTTTTTCGTTCAGCCAAGAGGCTGCATGAAAAAAAAAAAGATTACAATATATGTCCAGTATGTTGCTGGACTTTGAATGGTTATACCAGAATGATGCCTGCAGGTTTAGGTATCATCTTGGTATCATTCTTTTCAGCCAGTGATCGGCTTTCATGTAAAAGCAATTCTAGCGGGTAATTAGCCTCTAGACTGCTTTTACAAGCAGTGGGAGGGAATGTCCCCCCTCCCGGATATAAACCGCGCCATTGGGAAATTGGGAAAGCATTTTATCACACCAATCTTGGTGTGGTCAGATGCTTTGAGGGCAGAGGAAAGATCTAGGGTCTAATAGACCCCAATTTTTTCAAAAAAAGAGTACCTGTCACTGCCTATTGCTATCATAGGGGATATTTACATTCCCTGAGATAACAATAAAAATCATAACAAAGAAAAAAAATGGAAGAAACAGTTTAAAAATAAAATAAAAAAGCTAAAT
Source organism: Lithobates sylvaticus (assembly GCA_028564925.1). Lineage (NCBI taxonomy): Eukaryota > Metazoa > Chordata > Amphibia > Anura > Ranidae > Lithobates > Lithobates sylvaticus. Next base: position 452,809,782 of record CM053026.1, on the reverse strand, counting down.
AAATAAAAAAAAAACCAAAAAAAAAAAAAGCACCCCTGCCCCCCCTTCTCTTGCGCAAAGGCGTACACAAGCGTTGGTCTGGCGTCATATGTAAACAGCAATTGCACCATGCATGTGAGGTATCACCGCGAAGGTCAGATCGAGGGCAGTAATTTTAGCAGTAGACCTCCTCCGTGAATCTAATGTGGTATCATGTAAAGGCTTTTAAAGGCTTTTAAAAATGTATGTAGTTTGTCGCCACTGCGTGTTTGTGCGCAATTTTAAAGCATGTCGTGTTTGGTATCCATGTACTCGGCCTAAGATCATATTTTTTTTTTCATCAAAAATTTGAGCAATATAGTGTGTTTTAGTGCATTAAAATAAAAAAAAGTGTATTTTTTCCACAAAAAATGCGTTTGAAAAATCGCTGCGCAAATACTGTGTGGAAAAAAAAAAATGCAACACCCACCATTTTAATCTGTAGGGCCTTTGCTTTAACATTATATATAGTGTTTGGGGGTTCAACGTAATTTTCTTGCAAAAAAAAAATATGTTTTCATGTAAACAAAAAGTGTTAGAAAGGGCTTTGTCTACAAGTGGTTAGAAGAGTGGGTGACGTGTGACATAGGCTTCTAAATGTTGTGCATAAAATGCCAGGACAGTTCAAACCCCCCCCAAATGACCCCATTTTGGAAAGTAGACACCCCAAGCTATTTGATGAGAGCAATGTTGAGCCCATTAAATATTTTTTTTTTTTTGTCCCAAGAGATTGAATAATGAAAAAAAAAAAATATATATATTTTTTTTAAAAAAAGTTGTCACTAAATGATATATTGCTCAAACATGTCATGGGCATATGTGGAAATACACCCCAAAATACATTCTGTTGCTTCTCCTGAGTACGGGGATACCACATGTGTGGGACTTTTTGGGAGCCTAGCTGCGTACGGAACCCCAAAAACCAATCACCGCCTTCAGGCTTTCTAAGGGTGTAATTTTTTTATTTCACTTCTCACTGCCAATCACAGTTTCGGAGGCCATGGAATGCCCAGATGGCATAAAACCCCCCAAAATGACCCCATTTTGGAAAGTAGACACCCCAAGCTATTTGCTGAGAGGTATGGTGAGTATTTTGCAGATCTCGCTTTTTGTCACAAAGTTTTGAAAATTGAAAAAAAGAAAAAAAAAAATTTTTTTCTTTACTTTCTTCATTTTCAAAAACAAATGAGAGCTGTAAAATACTCACCATGCCTCTCAACAAATAGCTTGGGGTGTCTACTTTCCAAAATGGGGTCATTTGGGGGGGTTTTGTGCTATTTTGGCATTTTATGGCCTTCGAAACGGTGATAGGTAGTGAGGAGTGAAATCAAAAATTTGCACCCTTAGAAATCCTGAAGGCGGTGCTTGGGTTTCGGGGCCCCGTACGCGGCTAGGCGTACGCGGCTAGGCTCCCAAAAAGTCCCACACATGTGGTATCCCCATACTCAGGAGAAGCAGCAAAATGTATTTTGGGGTGCAATTCCACATATAACTATGGCATGTGTGAGCAATATATCATTTAGTGACAACTTTTTGAAAAAAAAAAAAAAAATCTTTTTTATTTTTGTCTTTATTCAATCACTTGGGACTAAAAAAAAAAATATTCAATGGGCTCAACATGCCTCTCAGCAAATAGCTTGGGGTGTCTACTTTCCAAAATGGGGTCATTTGGGGGGGTTTTGTACTTCTCTGCCATTTTAGCACCTCAAGAAATGAAATAGGCAGTCATAAATTAAAAGCGGTGTAAATTCCAGAAAATGTACTCTAGTTTGTAGACGCTATAACTTTTGCGCAAACCAATAAATATACGCTTATTGGCATTTTTTTTTACTAAAGACATGTGGCTGAATACATTTTGGCCCAAATGTTTGACTAAAATTGAGTTTATTAGATTTTTTTTATAACAAAAAGTAGAAAATCTCTTTTTTTTTCAAAATTTTCGCTTTTTTCCGTTTATATCGCAAAAAATAAAAATCACAGAGGCAATCAAATACCATCAAAAGAAAGCTCTATTTGTGGGAAGAAAAGGACGCAAATTTCGTTTGGTTACAAAATTGCATGACCGCGCAATTACCAGTTAAAGTAGTGCAGTGCGAAATTGAAAAAAGACCTCTGGTCCTTTGGCTGCCAAATGGTCCGGGGCTGAAGTGGTTAATTAGAGATACATTTGTGCCGTCATGTACCAGGTACAATGTAATACCATTCTCAGTGCAAATAATACATGGAAGGAAGGAATAGAGATAGTCAAAGTAGGGAAAGTGGGAGAGAGAGAAAGGGAGGGGGACAAGGGGGGGGGGGGGGTGGGTAGTGTGGACTTGCCATCAGCTCAAGGCGGATCTTCATGTCTGTGCCATTCCTCCCAGATTTTATCATGTGCTTCAAGTCTGTCCCGTAGTCTGGCTGTCATTTTTTCCATTAATTCTATGTCTTTAATTCTGGTGTATAAGTCTGATCGGGAGGGTGGGGTCTGTCTCTTCCAATGGAGAGCAATCAAGCATCGGGCGGCTGTCAGGACATGGCTAAGTAATTTTTTGATGTGTTTGGGGATTTGTGGTGGGAGTAGGCCTAGTAAGTATGATTTGGGTGATTTAGGTATCTGCGTACCCGCCAGGTTTGAAAGTAGTTGTTGTGTTTCCCCCCAGAAGGGTGAGATTTTGGGACATGTCCAGTAGATGTGGTACAGGGTGCCCTCCACTAAGCAGCGCCAGCACCTGTCCGAACCGGAGGGGTATATAGCGCGTAGTTTGTCTGGAGTCATGTACCAGAAGTAGAGGATTTTGTACGAGTTCTCTTTGTAGAGTGTGCAATAGGAGCTTTTTGCTGCCTGCGACCATATCGTTTGCCAAGTGGCTTCTGGTAACTCTTCTCCTATAGCTTTCTCCCATCGGAGCATATATGCATGTTTTCCTTGGGTGGGGAAGGAATATTCGTTTAGTATGCTGTACATATCTGATATGATACCTCTACGTGCTGATCCCTCTAGGATTATACTCTCGAACGGGGTGGGCGCCGAAAATTGGACGCTGGCACTGGCTCTTCAGGCTGGGACACTGGCACTGGCTCTTCAGGCTGGGACGCTGGCACTGGCTCTTCAGGAACTGGCTCTTCAGGCTGGGACGCTGGCACTGGCTCTTCAGGCTGGGACGCTGGCACTGACTCTTCAGGCTGGGACGCTGGCACTGGCTCTTCAACGCTGGCACTGGCTCTTCAGGCTGAGACGCTGGCTCTGGCTCTTCAGGCTGGGACGCTGGCTCTGGCTCTTCTTTCTAGAATATTCCCCGCCCATTCTCTTTCAGCGCAGTGAGTGAGACACAGCATGTGCATAATAGCAGTAACAATGAGGAAAGCCCGGAGCCAGAAACGTCCTGATCCCTGGGGAGAAAATATAAGGCCTCAAATATGTCCTTTGGTGAGATGGTGTACATATTGAAAAGGGCCGACTATGATGGGAAGTATGGACCGTACCTAAACCCAAATGTGAGAAAGATCATGACTAAAGTTGTGAAGAGTCTGCGCTGGAATTTTGGGGTACGATGATCCAAGGAGCAATTGAGGAAACGCTGGTCAAACCTGAAATTGAGGGAGTAGGATCAGTACAGAAGGATCAAGAAAGTGCTTCTAAAAAGTAAGTAGTTGTCGTGTGTTCCTATTATTGTTATTATTATTATTATTACTTGCATGTTGCTCCATGTTCTTTTCTTTACTGTTGTATAGTTTAAAATGGCTACTTTCATGTTTATGGGCACAGTAATCGGTAAGAAACATTGTTCGTTTGCCAACTAAATAAGCAGCTGATTACACATCTGGACTCAGGAGCACTAGTGTGGGACACAAGAACAAACTTTTGAAGGTGTTCCACACAGGTACTCCAGTGGATACTTGGGGTGTCTACATTTGTGAAACTTTTCCAAAAAAGGAAAGTATTCCAGATTGGTTAAGGGAATTAATCATGTCTTCAACTTGGAACTCTGCCCAAACAGACAATTGTACCCCATTTCCAAGCAATGTTTCACATTGATATTTCTGGCCACAAATATCTGTGTGCTAAGTATACCTTTTGTTTCATTCTCATAGGGGAGAAAAGACTCGGGACATCTGAGGACACCAGGAACACCACACCTCCCGAAGAAGAGCAACAGAGGACACCACAACCTGAGGACGTGGAGGAAGGAGAGGTGGAAGAAGTGGTTGAAATTTTCACCACAACAGCTTCAGGTAATAGATGTAAGCCTGCCTATTTATAATACATGGTGTGTATTTTTATTTTAGGTGATGTGCAGGTTGTGGAAGAACAATCTCCTCATTTCACCAGTGACAGTGCACAATGGCTTATCCAGGATATAATGTGGTGTAGCCAGAATTTAGACATTATCAAGGAAAAAAACCAAGGAGATTGAACAAAGACTGAAGAACATGATTGTCGTACTAGGGAGAATCTAAATCCAACAAAGATTACACCTTTTGTTTATTTTTTTACAAAAATGTAACTAAAGTTTTAATACAGTTTTTAAAAGCCACACAGTGGGGGTTATTTACAAAAGGAAACTCCACTTTGCACTACAAGTGCGCTGCAAGTGCACTTGGAAGTGCAGTCACTGTAAATCCAAGGGGGACATGAAAGAAAAATATAAAACAGCATTTTAACTTGCACATGATTGGATGATAAAATCAGCAGAGCTTCCCTCATTTCAGATCTACCCCTCAGATTTACAGCGACTGCACTTCCAGTGCACTTGTAGTGCAAAGTGGATTTGCCTTTCGTAAATAACCCCCAGTGTGTCAACATGTGCTATCTGCCATCAGGGGATTTCAATGTACGCGTTTTGTGGGTGCAACCCCTTCCTCCCAACTCTAGTATGTGAGAGGAAGTGGTTGCACCCCCAAAACATGTCCATGATGGGAGATAGCACATGTTGACATTAGGTATGGGATCAGAAAGGAAATCCCCATTTTGACTACCAATTTGTGTGCATCTTCTAAATTTGGCTTTTACAGGGGTGACTTCACCCCATCTGAAATAAGGCAAGATCAACACAGTTTTGACACTATATTGTCCAATATTGCCTTCATTTTTTCAATGTTAAACTTTGTAAGTTCCCTCGTTGTGTATGTTATGTTTAAAGGTAAAACTTTGAAAAAAAAAGATGTTGTTTTTTTACCACAAAATGTTTTATAACGCACATGTGCACGGAGTATAAGGCTTTCTACTCAACAATGTGTGGCTTTTTCTTTCAATGCTCAATAACACTTTTTGTATTAGGTTGGTGTTTACAGTGACAATGGGTGTTATTTAAATAATGCAAAAAACACTTGGCACTACAAGTGCACTAGGAGAACCTAGGAGACAGCTAAAAGAAACACAAGCAGTAAATCAAAATCAAGATTTTAGCATATCAAGTTTTTTTTTTTTTTTTTTTAAATTTGCTGGCATAGAAATGGCCCCCCTGTCCATAAATTATTCAACATATTTTTTCCCACACTTCACGGGCGCTTTGGGGGGGGGGGGGGGGGGCAAGCCAGGACGGCCAGCTTCCAGGGCCGTTAGTGTTGGTTCACAAAGTCCGGCCTCAGGCCCAACTGAGGCTACATAGCTTGGAGCATTTATTTTTAAAAAGTTGTGCAGGATGCAGCAGCATAAAACAATGTGGTTCAATTTGTACTACGCCAGGTTTATTGCCGTTAGAAATAGGTGGAACCGGCTGGCCATTATCCCAAAGGTATTCTCCACCACTCTTTGAGCTCTGGCCAGCCGGTAATTGAAAAACCCTCTTCTCTGGGGTCAGGGTCCTCTGGGGGAATGGCCTCATCACGTGATTGCCCAGACCAAATGCTTCATCAGCAATAAAAACAAACGGAAGTCCTTCAACGTTTTCTTCCGCAGGTGGCAATCCCAAGCCACCGCTCTGGAGGCGTCGGTAGAACTCAGTCTGGGCAAAGACTCCACCATCCCACATCCGGCCATTCTTCCCCACGTCCACATAGAGAAACTCGTATGTCGCCAACACTACCGCCATCAACACGATACTATGAAACCCCTTATAGTTAAAATAGTATGACCCCAAATGGGGTGGTGGGACGATGTTCCCATCTATTGCCCCTCCACAGTTGGGAAAGTCCCAATGATGGGCAAAGTGGGATGCCACAGTCTGTCATTCCTGTGGCGTTGAAGGAAACTGTAGAGTCAAAACAGAAAAAAAAAATTAATACTTTTGCACATAACATTGCAAGCAGATTAGACACAAACATTCTTGGCCAACATAAGTATAACATTTATTTTAAGGAGTATTTAAAGACAAAAATTTAAGGTCCACTTATCAGATTCCTCACCCCCTCTGATGGCCCATTGTCAAAATTTTAGGGGGAGGGTTCTAAATGAGTTTGGAAGCCAAAAAAAGAGCCTCTGGCACTCTGCATGAATTTAAGGACAACAATAACATTTGTACACATTATAGGGGGTGTTTAGGGTAAAGCACTACAATGGAGCATGACAAAATACATTGTTAAGTGACTAGGCTATAGGTGTGTATGGGCCCAGGATAGCATGCTGGGGAGGTTATTGAAGGCAAATATGCATGTAGGCCAAAAAAGCATTAAAAGATTACAGCATGCATGAGGACAAAGGGGACATTCACAGCATATTACAGTCATGGTAATTAGGGAATGATGAAATAAATACAAAACATTAGCAAACATTAAATACATAGAATGTGATGTTAAAGGAGAAAACTTACCCTAATATAGTCCTTCTGCAGGATCTGAATGATGGCAGAACAGGTCTCTGGGATAATGATCCCTAGAGCCTGGGGGGAGAGACCTGTAGAGAACTTGAGGCCCTGGAGACTTCTTCCCATCGCCAAGTACCGCAACGTGGCGACTAGCCTCTGCTCCGGAGTGATGGCTTGCCGCATGCAGGTGTCCTGCCTGCTAATATAAGGGGTCAGCAAAGCCAACAGACGGTGAAAAACGGGTCCGTCATCCGTAGAAAATTCCTGAAATCATCAGGGTTATTCTCCTGGATCTCACGCAGCAAAGGCATGTGAGAGAATTCACGCTAGAGTAACCAATTCTTGGTCCATGAATTTCTCCCCACCCTGTTCATGGACTGGGCTTGGGTCAAAGTAAGAACCCCAACACCAAGCCCTCGCACAGCATGAGCTCTACGACGAGTACGTAACTGCAAAATGGCTTCAAAACGGACTAACAGAATGCACTGAAGAACAGCAAGACAAAACAACATGTCATATCAAACATTTCCAGTTTAACAAAGCCATGAGCTTAAAAGGACATGTATAAAATGCAATGTACAAAGAAATAAAAGGAGGAACAATGGTTGTATGACTGAGTGAGACTAAAGCTCTCCCCATTGGGAAGTGGGGATAGCCTCTATGGTGCCGACACCAACTGGCATATATATATATATAAGAAAAAAAGGAAAAGGAAGGCCCAGTAGCTAGCACTAGGCCAGCAAATGCCAATGAAAATGCTAGATTAACTACAGAGTAGCCCGGCTGGCCTAAATGCTGGGGGTGGGGGGGATGTTTTCTTTTTTTTAGGCAGGCTCAACATACATTTTTTTGTACTTGCAGAAATGTTCTTAGCCTAAAAAAAAAGAAAACAAAACAAATGCAGCCACCATATTTTAGAATTGGTACATTGCAACATAGCACATTTATGAGTTTAGATATACTTTAGGATAAACTCATTCTGCACCCCTGCTTATGTGCAACAGCACACCAAAGTCTTCTCATTCATTGGTTTGTATATTTATTTAAAGGCAGCCTATTGTTGCTGCACCCTTCTTTTATAAAATGCTAGCTGTCCAGCTGTCATACTGACCTTCTTGCATCAATACTTTGAGTCACTGGCCCAGAACATGTCCGAGATTAGGATGTCAGAGTTAACAGTGACTTCTCTGATCTGCATACTTGTTCTGGGTCATTGATTCTGACAGTACTGATGCAAAACGTTCAGTATAAAAGCCAGCATTTGCATTTAATGGTACTGCACAAAAAGGAGGCAAATAATAAGGCAAACATTTTTTTGGGATTGGTTGGTTGATCAAAATGTACGTCAGTTTTGCTTTAAATATCATATACCAAATTACACCATCCCCACAAGGTGGCAACAGAGAAAAAGTTGACAGCAGGAAGTCTTTTTTTTTTTTTTTTTTACCCCCTATTACCAATTTCTTCAAGTCACTCTTAACCACTTCAGCCCCGGACCAATTGTCAGCTTAAGGACCAGAGGTCTTTTTTCAATTTCGCACTGCACTACTTTAACTGGTAATTGTGCGGTCATGCAATTTTGTAACGAAACGAAATTTGCGTCCTTTTCTTCCCACAAATAGAGCTTTCTTTTGATGGTATTTGATTGCCTCTGTGATTTTTATTTTTTGCGATATAAACGGAAAAAGAGCGAAAATTTTGAAAAAAAAAGAGATTTTCTACTTTTTGTTATAAAAAAAATCTAATAAACTCAATTTTAGTCAAACATTTGGGCCAAAATGTATTCAGCCACATGTCTTTAGTAAAAAAAAAAAATGCCAATAAGCGTATATTTATTGGTTTGCGCAAAAGTTATAGCGTCTACAAACTAGAGTACATTTTCTGGAATTTACACCGCTTTTAATTTATGACTGCCTATTTCATTTCTTGAGGTGCTAAAATGGCAGAGAAGTACAAAACCCCCCCAAATGACCCCATTTTGGAAAGTAGACACCCCAAGCTATTTGCTGAGAGGCATGTTGAGCCCATTGAATATTTTTTTTTTTTAGTCCCAAGTGATTGAATAAAGACAAAAATAAAAAATAATTTTTTTTTTTCTTCAAAAAGTTGTCACTAAATTATATATTGCTCACACATGCCATAGTTATATGTGGAATTGCACCCCAAAATACATTTTGCTGCTTCTCCTGAGTATGGGGATACCACATGTGTGGGACTTTTTGGGAGCCTAGCCGCGTACGGGGCCCCGAAACCCAAGCACCGCCTTCAGGATTTCTAAGGGTGCAAATTTTTGATTTCACTCCTCACTACCTATCACAGTTTCGAAGGCCATAAAATGCCAAAATAGCACAAAACCCCCCCAAATGACCCCATTTTGGAAAGTAGACACCCCAAGCTATTTGTTGTGTGGCATGGTGAGTATTTTACAGCTCTCATTTGTTTTTGAAAATGAAGAAAGTAAAGAAAAAAAATTTTTTTTTTTTTTTTTTCAATTTTCAAAACTTTGTGACAAAAAGCGACATCTGCAAAATACTCACAATACCTCTCAGCAAATAGCTTGGGGTGTCTACTTTCCAAAATGGGGTCATTTTGGGGGGTTTTATGCCATCTGGGCATTCCATGGCCTCCGAAACTGTGATTGGCAGTGAGAAGTGAAATAAAAAAATTACTCCCTTAGAAAGCCTGAAGGCGGTGCTTGGTTTTTGGGGTTCCGTACGCAGCTAGGCTCCCAAAAAGTCCCACACATGTGGTATCCCCGTACTCAGGAGAAGCAACAGAATGTATTTTGGGGTGTATTTCCACATATGCCCATGACATGTTTGAGCAATATATCATTTAGTGACAACTTTTTGTAAAAAAAATATATATATTTTTTTTTTTCATTATTCAATCTCTTGGGACAAAAAAAAAAAAAATTTAATGGGCTCAACATTGCTCTCAGCAAATAGCTTGGGGTGTCTACTTTCCAAAATGGGGTCATTTGGGGGGGGTTTGAACTGTCCTGGCATTTTATGCACAACATTTAGAAGCCTATGTCACACGTCACCCACTCTTCTAACCACTTGAAGACAAAGCCCTTTCTGACACTTTTTGTTTACATGAAAACATATTTTTTTTTTGCAAGAAAATTACGTTGAACCCCCAAACACTATATATATTGTTAAAGCAAAGGCCCTACAGATTAAAATGGTGGGTGTTGCATTTTTTTTTTCCACACAGTATTTGCGCAGCGATTTTTTCAAACGCATTTTTTGTGGAAAAAAATACACTTTTTTTTATTTTAATGCACTAAAACACACTATATTGCTCAAATTTTTGATGAAATAAAAAATATGATCTTAGGCCGAGTACATGGATACCAAACACGACATGCTTTAAAATTGCGCACAAACACGCAGTGGCGACAAACTACATACATTTTTAAAAGCCTTTAAAAGCGTTTACATGATACCACATTAGATTCACGGAGGAGGTCTACTGCTAAAATTACTGCCCTCGATCTGACCTTCGCGGTGATACCTCACATGCATGCTGCAATTGCTGTTTACATATGACGCCAGACCAACGCTTGTGTACGCCTTTGCGCAAGAGAAGGGGGGGCAGGGGTGCTTTTTTTTTTTTTTTTTTTTTTTTTTTTTTTTATTTATTTAGCTTTTTTATTCTATTTTTAAACTGTTCCTTCCATTTTTTTTCTTTGTTATGATTTTTATTGTTATCTCAGGGAATGTAAATATCCCCTATGATAGCAATAGGCAGTGACAGGTACTCTTTTTTTGAAAAAATTGGGGTCTATTAGACCCTAGATCTTTCCTCTGCCCTCAAAGCATCTGACCACACCAAGATTGGTGTGATAAAATGCTTTCCCAATTTCCCAATGGCGCGGTTTATATCCGGGAGGGGGGACATTCCCTCCTACTGCTTGTAAAAGCAGTCTAGAGGCTAATTACCCGCTAGAATTGCTTTTACATGAAAGCCGATCACTGGCTGAAAAGAATGATACCAAGATGATACCTAAACCTGCAGGCATCATTCTGGTATAACCATTCAAAGTCCAGCAACATACTGGACATATATTGTAATCTTTTTTTTTTTCATGCAGCCTCTTGGCTGAACGAAAAAAAAAGAGATTGATTGGTGGGTATGCCCACCATTAGAATACCTCCCTTCATCCACCCACTTCTAATGATGGGCATACATGCACCATTTATATATGCCGATGCATGGGGGCATCCTCCCGCAAAAGTTATGCCGTGTACACACGGTCGGAATTTCGACCGTATGTACGTGGCATTAGGAGCCAATCGCTCCTCCGCCCCCCCTGCTGCCCCCATGCTTCGGCACATATGCTCTTTTTTTTAACTGTGGTGGTGAAATCACCTCCTACAGCGTTGGAGTCGCGGCTTTATGTATCGTGGGAGCAAACGCTGTTGCTGTCAAGATAAATAAATCCGCGCTGCAACTGAATGGCGCACCTGAAAACAAAAAAAATGCTTAACACTAAAACACAGTAAACAAAATTACATACCTGAAAAGCAAGCATGATAAAACATGATAAAACATAATAAAACATTGCAGAATAGAATGGAGTAAAAAAAGAGCAACAATAGAGAGAGAGAGAGAACAATAAAACGACAACTATTTTTGTTTTTTTTATTTTTTTGAGATTCACAGGTAAAAAAGCTCCTGACTGTTAGCGACTGAATCAAAACGCTACCACAAAAAAAATGTTAGCGATCGCAGGGATCAGGCCTGACTCTGCGAACACTGCAGTTATGTGTGCTTAGTGTTTTGTAAGTGACAGTGATCGATCGATACTGCACTTGGGTGGGCTGGGCTGGGCGGAGGGGGAAAACGCAGGTGCTAGCAGGTATCTGGGCTGATCCGCTAACAATGCGTTTTTTTGGAACCCTAAACTGCTGGGACGCTAGTATAGATCTGATCAGATCAGATATTGATCTGTTCAGATACTATACCACTAAGGGAGGTGTATGCTTTGCGCGTGGGTGTTTGCGGTACTGGCACTAACCTGGGGCGACGCAGACCTTATTTGACCCTAAAACCTAATTGATATCACCCGCCGGGCGATCAGGGGGTTTAAACCGTTATTGGGTAATAAATGGCGGGTGCCCTGACAGTATAAAAAACAAGCTAACTAACCAGCGTCACCCGTAACAGTAATACAAAAAAAAACTGGTTACCTAGCGGCACTAATGCAGGGATCAGAAAAACGATCGCTTAGTGACACTGGCAAAAGGGGGTGAAAGGGTTAACTAGGGGCAATCAGGGGGTTAAACCTTTATTAGGTAATATATGGGGGTACCTGACGCTATATAAAAACCTGACGGGGAACCTAAATAACGAAATAACTAACTGGCTAACCAGCGTCACCAGTGACATTTTATACGGTGATCACTGGTGAAAGGGTTAACTCTAGGGGCAATCAGGGGGTTAAAACCTTTATTTAGGTTGTAATATGGGGGTACCTGACCTATAAACCTATTTATGAACCTATATAAACATGGCGGTTACCTAAAAAAAAAAAATGGTTACCTAGCGACACTAATGCAGCGATCAGAAAAACGATCGCTTAGTGACACTGGCAAAAGGGGGTGAAAGGGTTAACTAGGGGCAATCAGGGGGTTAAACCTTTATTAGGGGGGGGTAGGGGGCTACCTAGGACCTAAAACTAACTGCCCTGACAGTTATTACAGTCACACTGACACTAAATGCAGTGATCAGTAAATAAATGATCACTGCAATTAGTGACACTGTGACTGGGGGGGGAGGGGGTGATCTGGGGGGTGATCAGGGGGTGACAGGGGGGTGTTTTGTGTGCCTAACTGTACTGGTGTCAGTGTAGTGTTGTGCACTGACCTTAACATGTTCGCCGCTCGGCGTCTCCGGTCACATAGACCGGCGCACCGAGCGTGACATCACTTCCGCCTTCCTGTCTATACAATAGACAGGAAGGGGAAGCTTTTCATTCGCCAGGAGCGATCGCGAGGGGGTGGCCAGAAACCACTGGCCGTCCCCTCGTCCCGGATCGCTCCTGAAGCGATGCCGACCGTCCCCGCCGGCGGAGGGGGGTCCGATCGGACCCCCAACCGCCTAAAGAATGGCACGTACAGGTACGTGGTTCTGCCTGTACGTGCCATTCTGCCGACGTATATGTACATGGGGCGGTCGGCAAGTGGTTAAAGTGTTTTTTCACCTTGTAAACAAAAATGTAAAAGTCAGCAGCTACAAATACTGTAGTTGCTGACTTTTAAAACACACCTTTTCCAGGATTCAGCGATGTCCTCACCCGAACAGCACCTGCGCACTGAGTCCAGGTTCAAGCCCCACCATCCAAGTGGACATAGAGTTAGAATAAAAAATTGTCGAGTGAAGCGAGACCGTGCCCGAAGCGTGGCGAGCGAAGCGAGCCCACGGGGGGGCCCTGTTACTAGATGCTGTTTTACATCATCTACCGTATGTCCACTTGCATGGTGGGGCTTGAACCTGGACTCAGGGCAGAAGGTACTATCAAGTGCGCAGGCGCTGTTCATCTTCGGACACTTTCAGCATCTCCTTGTCCTTCGTACTGCGCAAGCGCTGCTCCTGTGCAGTACTGGGCAGACACAATCCGATGGGGGAACAGTTCTTGGCAGAACATCGGCTGCCCAATGCACATGCAAGAGCTGCGCTGTGCCCTGTGAATGGTCCTGCAGTTTCCTAGGACCTGTGACGTATCACAAGAGTCTGCGGGGGAAAGGAGGGTAGGTCGAAAAAACCTTTAGGCTTTAGAACCACTTTAAAAAAGGTACCCACCCCAAACAGCATATTCCATAAAACATAACTTTAATAATAACACATTAAAATGTATTTAAAAAGTTTCCATAATTTACAGTATCAATTATATCCCTAATATGCTTTAGTACTGGTATAATTTATCCCCCCTCTAGCACCCATTAGCTCTTATGATATTCTTGGGTACACTTATGGTCCTATGATCCATTACTGGGGCGCTATTGTGGAACACATACTTTGTCTTACACATGTGATTTAAATAAGCAATCTGCTATATAGGAGTTGGCTACTTTAGACCTCCCCTGAATCGCTCATGGTCTCAAATGCAGATAGTACATGTCGGGAAGGTGATATAAAGTGACATTGTGGTTCTACCATCACTGACAAAATAATGAAAATCATGACAATAATATAATTTATTGCAACTCATTAATGTGGTATAGTTCCCATTCTATTTTGTTAAATGTTTACAATAAAACCAGACATCTAGCATTTTTAAAAGAAGATCAGTAATGGTGGTCAACCTATTTCTTTCAAGACAGATGTTATTAAGGGCTGCCCATAGAAAGATGTATGCCCAGGAGTGGCAAATCGCAAGATATCTTCCATTTAGTGACTACCTGGAGCAGCAGGACCTATTGTGATAATTTGTTAATAGTGACATTGGCATGTGTGTTAATTTTCATTGTTTCCAGTGGTGGCCCGTCCATACAGGGCGCAAGGATGCCACCCCCCCCCCCCCCAATCCATGCGCCTGGCCCCTAATCTACATGCAGGGCACCAGACGCATGGATTCCAATATATTTTTTTCGAAGCACATGATTAGAGCCGGAGGATTCACAATATTGAATTAATGTTCACTATTGTCTTCCTGATTATCTTTCCGGCCATTTAGGAAGCTGGTCCTGAGACCCTATTGGCCGAGAGGAGAAGTGACCGTATTGGGCGGTGAGGAGGAAGCTGCCGAGGAGACGCAGGGGAAGACAACATGAAGCCGCTGAGGAGGAGGAGACGCAGGAATGATCTGAAGCTGCCCGCGACCTAGATGGGGTAAGTGCAGGGCTGGTGGGTGGATGGACGACTGGGGGTGTTGGGTGGCAGGTGGTTTGTTCGCTTTTCCCCAAAATGGAGCACCAGCCGCCACTGCTTTCTCCTCACTTCCATGCAAACTTTCCAACATGTTATTGAAAGTAAGAACATCTCAGTCCAGGTGCGGCCAGTTAGCAAGCCCTAGAATGATCAGATATGGCCCACTTATAACAAGTGATGCTGAAATCATGCTGTAATTATTGGTGTACTTATTACTTAGTTCTCATAATAGAATTATCATCTAACTTTGTTTGTAGTCTCAGCTCCTGAGCACTTGGTGATATTTGGCTAATCGGACTTTGTTATGGAGTAAAACTTTCAGATTTAAAAAACCCATAATGAGTAAATTGTTAATTGCTTTGTTGTCGTGCTGATGCAGTGGTTGTAATGTTTTGAGTCTCTGACCCCAAACAACAGATTAGGAGTTATAACTTATTTTGGTACATGCATGTTCCCAATCAATGATGAAGCTACAGACAACCAGAGGTGGTTCTGGCTAACTCAGTAGATTGCTTTAAGAAAGGCCTGGATACTTTCCTAAATGTACATAATATAACTGGGTACTGACATTTATAGGTAAAGTTGATCCAGGGAAAATCCGATTGCCTCTAGGGGGATCAGGAAGGGATTTTTTTCCCCCTGCTGTAGCAGATTGGAGCATGCTCTTTTGTTTTTTTTTTGCCTTCCTCTGGATCAACTGTGGGTATAATATGGGGTTTATTGGATTGTACGATATATATTTTATTTTTATTTATTATTATTTTTTTTTTTTATGGTTGAACTGGATGGACTTGTCTTTTTTCGGCCTAGCTAACTATGTACTTATGTAACCAGACAATAAGCATTTTTAGAAGGAAGTCAGCAATATTGTCCCAGGCAGAGGTCCGTATACACAGAAAGGACAGCCCTGGTGATTGTTGGAGCAAAAAAAGAGGGTTTGTGGATAAAGTATTTTTAGAGATTCTCTGATTTGTATTCCACCATGGCCATTGTCTCTGGGAGACTGAATGGATATACTCATGCTTTAGGATTGTTAGAGCCTGGAATAAGGTTAATGGCACAACAATGTAGTGGTAACTGATCCATCTTGTGTTTAGAGAAGATGTCATTAGTAATCCATTTGGTCAGCCGAATGGAAACCTCTAAGATAACCAAAGGGAGAGACCTGAATGGCATGTCTTTGGTGAGGCACATAGAATGACAGGAGGGCCCACAGACAAATAACTGAAAAGTAGTCCAGTGTAGCACTGGGCATGTTAGAGTCAGGGGAGGCCAGGATGATGTGGCTTGTGGCAGAACACAGATGGAGATGGTCTTGTGACAAAGCATGCCAATGGACATCTTAAGAGGATAGGCCTACAAGTAAAGATAATGCCATCAACAGTGGAGACTTGAAGGGGTTAGAAAAAAGGCTCAAGGGACCAGGCAAACTTTCTAAAGGAACACAGAATCAATGTTTCCAGCTGCTCCCAGGTTTTGTAAGGCTTCCAAGGTATGGAGGTTTGAATTCAGCTGGGGGAGTTTGGAACTGAATTGTTTACTGTCCTACTGTAAATGAACTGTATCCAAAGAATAGAAAGGTACTTGCCAAAGAAGAGGCTGAAGCAGGCTCATCAATGATTCTTCGGAAGAAAGCCAGAAAGACTGCAATGTTGTTGCTCACAGGGTCACCTATTTTTGGGGAGGAGCTACCTCAGAGGTTGCATGGGCCACTTTAGAGTGGTCTATAAGAATGTTCTGTGTATATTACACTGACTTATCTACCTGCAGCAAGTCTTAGCATCACCAGAGAAGCGATAGAGAGCAACAAGAAGCAGAATAGAGGAGGCAAATGAAGTGTAGAGGCGACAGCTGTAACAAAGCACGGTATGTTTGCACAAACACTTAATGCCTCTTCACTTTTGCTGTCACAGGGTCCCTCAGCTTTTCCAACCTTCTCATGGGTGAGAGCATGCATTCACCCACGTCTAAGGGACGGCAGCCAATCAGCTTGGAGGAGGGAGTGGCTTGCACGGGCTGTGTGTTTTAAATGAATGCACAACCATTAAAGGGACAGGAGACACCCTGAGTCTGGATATACCATCCAGTGTTGGGGAGTAGGGATGAGTCGAACACCCCCGAGTTCGGTTCGCACCAGAACCCGCAAACGGACCTAAAGCTCGTGCGAACATTAGAACCCTATTAATTACAATGGGAGCGAACGTTCAAAATCAAATGTGCTCATTTTAAAGGCTAATATGCATGTTATTGTCATAAAAAGTGTTTGGGGACCTGGGTCCTGCCCCAGGGGACATGTATCAATGCAATTTTTTTTTTTTTAAAACTGCAGTTTTTTCAGGAGCAGTGATTTTAATAATGCTTAATGTGAAACAATAAAAGTGTAATATTCCTTTAAATTTCGTACCTGGGGGGTGTCTATAGTATGCCTGTGAAGGGGCGCATGTTTCCCGTGCTTAGAACTTTCCCTGCACAAAGTGTCATTTTTGCAGGAAAAAAAGCTATTTAAAATCACTCGTGGCTAATTGTCGGCTCCCGTAACACAGTCATTCATTGAAAGTCATTGATAAAAAAAAAAGCATGGGGGGTCCCCCCAAATTCAATAACCAGGCCCTTCAGGTCTGCTATGGATATTAAGGGGAACCCCGGCCAAAAATAAAATGGCGTGGGGTCCCCTCAAAATCCATACCAGATTGAGGTCTGGGATGGATTTTAAGGGGAACCCCGGCCAAAAAAAAAAAAAAAGGCGTGGGGTCCCCCTCAAAATCCCAGACCCTTATCCAAGCACGCAACCTGGCAGGCTGCAGGAAAAGAGGGGGGGATGAGAGCGCCCCCCCCCCCTCCTGAACCGTACCAGGCCACATGCCCTCAACATTGGGAGGGTGCTTTGGGGGTCTGTGACCCCTCAAAGCACCTTGTCCCCATGTTGATGAGGACAAGGGCCTCTTCCCCACAACCCTGGCCATTGGTTGTGGGGGTCTGCGGGCGGGGGGCTTATCGGAATCTGGATCCCAGATCCCGCCCCCCCCCGTGTGAAATGGTAAGGGGGTACAAAAGTACCCCTACCATTTCAGCAAAAAAGTGACAAAAATGGTAAAAATGACAGGAGACGGTCTTTGACAATTCCTTTATTAAAATCTTCTTTCATCTTCCTTCTTCTGGTCTTTTTCCTTCTTCCTTTCTTCATCCTTCGGCTTCTTCATCTTCTCCTTCCGGCATCTTCTTCCATCTTCTTCTTCCTCCGATCCGCTTCTTCTTGCTCTGGTCTTCTCGTCCGGATTCTTCTTCCATGGCGTCGGCGTCTCTTCTTGGACCGCTCCGCGCAATGGGAGGCTCCCGCTGTGTGAGGCTTCGCTGCGCCTGACAGGTCTTTTATAACGGGGGGGGGGGCCACCTGGTGACCCCGCCCCCTCTGACATCATAGGGAAAGCCATAGGGAAGTCCCCATGACATCCCCGTGCTTCAGAGGAAACACAGGTTTTTAAAGTAATTTATTAATCAGCTCCGGGGGTCTTCTTCCGACTTCGGGGCCTTCTTCCGACTTCTCCGCTCTGTTCGGCCTCTTCTCCCGGTGTCCGGCCTCTTCTCCCGATCTCTGGCGTCGTCTCCCGGTCTTCTGCCGGCTCCTCCGCTATCTTCTTGTGGCTCTTTTACCAGCGTCCTTTTTCCCTCTTCTCTCTTATTTCTTCTTTCGTTGTTGACACAACGCTCTCTCCTGCTGTAATGCCGTGTGAGCACTGCGCGATGACCTATATAGGAATGGGGCTGGGTCACCGGGTGATGTCACACGGTGGACCCGCCCTTTATGACGTCAGGTCCCGAGGCATGCTGGGACTGTGACGTCATACGGGGGCGGGTCCACTGTGTGACATCACCCGGTGACCACGCCCCATTCATATATAGGTCATCGCGCAGCGCTCACACGGCATTACAGCAGGAGAGAGCGTTGTGTCAACAACGAAAGAAGAGAGAAGAGGGAAGAAGGACAGAGGAGACCGGGCTCCTCCGCTGGTAAAAGAGCTGCAAGAAGATA
The DNA here is from genome assembly GCA_028564925.1 of Lithobates sylvaticus. Lineage (NCBI taxonomy): Eukaryota > Metazoa > Chordata > Amphibia > Anura > Ranidae > Lithobates > Lithobates sylvaticus. The sequence goes on along the minus strand of CM053026.1, from coordinate 452,791,131 downwards.
GCGGAGGAGCCGGCAGAAGAGTGCGAGACGACGCCGCCCCCCTGCCCCAAAGCACCCACCCCCCATGTTGAGGGCATGCGGCCTGGTACGGTTCAGGAGGGGGGCGCTCGCTCGTCCTCACTCCCTTTACTGACCGGCCAGGCTGCGTGCTCGGATAAGGGTCTGGTATGGATTTTGGGGGGACCCCCCACACCGTTTTTTCGGCCTAGGGGGTTCCCCTTAAAATCCATACCAGACCTAAGGGCCTGGTATGCTCCTAGAGGGGGAACCCGTTTTTTATTTAAAATTTGGCGTGGAATTCCCCCTCCTGAGCTGATTGGCCACGGCCAAAGTCGCCTGGCCTGGGACGACTTAAAGTCGTGTTGTAAGTCGCCCCAAGTCATGTTGAAGTCGCTCCAAATCGCGCTGTTATTCATACTCAAGTGGTGTCCAAGTTGCCTCCAAAAGTCACGCTGGAAGTCGTGTTGCCCCAGTGTGAACCGGCTCTGAGGCTCTTACACTGGCGGTAATGCTTACCACAGTCTGAAAAGCGATCCGTGGTGGATCGCTTTCCAGAAGGTAGTATAGCAGTGGCTGGCAGGCGCTACTGCCGCATCATGACACCTGTTTTTTACATTTCTTTTTTCTTTTTTGCATTTCAGGACTGCTGTGCTAAGCATGGCATGCAGGTGTGGTGCAGCCCCATTGATCTCATTGGGCGAGTTTGATAGGCTGTGCCATGTGTTAATGGCCCTATTGATCGAGTTTGATAGGCGGTTCAACGAGTAAAAACCACCATAGTTGTGAAGCAAAGCATCACGGCTGCGACATCTGTACAGCCCTGTCAGGATATAATATTACACTTCCGGTGAGGGGATAGAGGGGAGTAAAACCATGGCTCAGCTGCCTGGTTTTACCACCCCCAACCACACATGTGAAACAGGCCTTATACATGTACCTGCTCTTTCCGTAACAAATTGATGTCAAGTTTATTCAACCTCTAATTCCACCTAGTTTATTGGGCTGAAAAAAGAAGAATCCACCTTTAACAAATCTGGATGTGCACATATAGATGACCTTGATGGTAATGAAAAAAAAAATCCTTTTATCCACAAGTTCATTTGATCCATTACCACTATGATGTCGGCCTAAATTATATGCCCTATACTTTTTAAGCCTGGGTTCAGACTAGTGCGGTGCGAATTGAAGGCCCTGCGTGACTGCGCAGTGAAACGTCGGCAGTTCTGCGGTTTGTCAGCGTTATAGGTGCGAATCAGCTGCTAACATAAATTCGCAACTCATTGTACTACTTCTGAGGAGGAACTCCACGCCAAATTTTTATAAAAAAAAAACGCATGGGTTCCCCCTCCAGGAGCATACCAGGCCCTTAGGTCTGGTATGGATTTTAAGGGTAACCCCCTACGCCGAAAAAACGGCTTGGGGGACCCCCCAAAATCCACACCAGACCCTTATCCGAGCACGCAGCCTGGCAGGTCAGGAAAGGGGGTGGGGGACGAGCGAGCGCCCCCCCCCCTCCTGAACCGTACCAGGCCGCATGCCCTCAACATGGGGGGTGGGTGCTTTGGGGAAGGGGGGCGCCTTGCGGCCCCCCCACCCCAAAGCACCTTGTCCCCATGTTGATGAGGACAAGGGCCTCTTCCCGACAACCCTGGCCGTTGGTTGTCGGGGTCTGCGGGCGAGAGACTTATCGGAATCCGGGAGCCCCCTTTAATAAGGGGGCCCCCAGATCCCGGCCCCCCACCCTATGTGAATGAGTATGGGGTACGATGTACCCCTACCCATTCACCTAAGGTGTAAAAGTGTCAATAAAAAAACACCCACAATTTTTTAAAATATTTTATTGCACTGCTCCGGGGGTCTTCTTCCATCTTGGGGGGTCTTCTCGCCGGACTCCTCCGCTCTCTTCTGCTCTTTTACTAGCTCTTTTACCGAGCGGAGAAGCCCAGCTTTCTTCTTCGTCGCCGTTGTCTGGGGGTCTCGTTCCGCCTTCGGGGGTCTTCCGGTGTCTCTTCTGTTCTTGCTGCTGTCGCTGTCTTCTGCGCCGCTGCCTTCTTCTTCTTCTTAAGATGTTGACTCATCGCTCTCTATGGCCGGAATGGCATAGACGCGCTGTGTTGTGACTTATATAGGGACAAGGGGGCAGGGTCACATGCTCAGGTCACATGGTGACCCCGCCCACATATGATGTCACAGTCCCAGCATCCTCCGGGACTATGACATCATATGTGGGCGGGGTCACCATGTGACATGAGCATGTGACCCTGCCCCCTTGTCCCTATATAAGTCACAACACAGCGCGTCTATGCCTTTCCGGCCAGAGAGAGCGACGAGTCAACATCTTAAGAAGAAGAAGAAGAAGGCAGCGGCGCAGAAGACGGCAACAGCGGCAAGAACAGAAGAGACCCCGGAAGACCCCCGAAGGCAGAACGAGACCCCCAGACGACGGCGGCGACGAAGAAGAAAGCCGGGCTTCTCCGCTCGGTAAAAGGGCTAGTAAAAGAGCAGAAGAGAGCGGAGGAGTCCAGCGAGAAGACCCCCCAAGACAGAAGAAGACCCCCGGAGCAGTGCAATAAAATATTTTAAAAAATTGTGTGTGTTTTTTTTATTAACACTTTTACACCTTAGGTGAATGGGTAGGGGTACATCATACCCCATACTCATTCACATAGGGTGGGGGGTCGGGATCTGGGGGCTCCCGGATTCCGATAAGTCCCTCGCCCACAAACCACGACAACCAACGGTCAGGGTTGTCGGGAAGAGGCCCTTGTCCTCATCAACATGGGGACAAGGTGCTTTGGGGTGGGGGGGCTGCAGGGCGCCCCCCTTCCCCAAAGCACCCACCCCCCATGTTGAGGGCATGCGGCCTGGTACGGTTCAGGAGGGGGGGGGGGGCGCTTGCTCGTCCCCACCCCCTTTCCTGACCTGCCAGGCTGCGTGCTCGGATAAGGGTCTTGTGTGGATTTTGGGGGGACCCCCACGCCGTTTTTTTCGGCGTAGGGGGTTACCCTTAAAATCCATACCAGACCTAAGGGCCTGGTATGCTCCTGGAGGGGAATCCATGCCGTTTTTAAAAAAAAATTGGCGTGGATTTTCTCCTCAGTAATACAATGAGTAGCGAATTTTTGTTCACGACGCAAGACAGGTGCGAATCAGATGCGTGCCCATAGAAGATAATGGGCCTGAATTCGCACCTGATCCGCCCCGCACCGCACCAAAGTCGGGTGCGGTTTTTCTGCAATGTGCAGTGCGCATGCACCGGACATATGTGAACATGCCTCATTGAAAACAATGGGTTTTGAAATGTCCTGCGAATTCGCAGTGTTTTCCACTGCTGCGAATTCGCAATAGTGTGAACCCAGGCTTAATCTTTATATTTTACAGCAAAAATTGTTTATTTGAAAGCCAAAATTTCAGAAACTCAATTGCAATTTACATTGTTTCCTTATCTGAGCAAAAAAATAAATTCAAAATACTTTATTCTGAAAGGATAAACTGCATATCCTAATGAGCTTCACCCTGATTTGTTCACCACATTTAATCCTGGAAGGAGTTTGACAGGAGCTGTGAAAGGGAAGACAAAGGCCTAGACCCTAGAGTAACTTTTTCTTGATTCGTGCAAACATTTTTTACACTATTCTGTATCCATTCCTGGTTAGAATACCTACCAACGTTCTCTTTATGTCTGTGTACTCTCTACACTAATACTAAAACACAAGATATACCATTTGTCCAGCAAAGTCTTAATGCTCCATAGAGATTGAGTTTACAAACAATTATTTGCTTGCCTTTTGTAACTTGCAAACACGCATATAATTTCACAGCATACACCCTTGACATACATCAATACAACAATGACTTACTGTATATGCAATTGAGCTTATTCTACATAGTTCCTATAAAACTGTCTATTCACTGAACACCACACCCAAGAAATGAACAACAAAATATCTTTTGAAATTTTATACTGCATAATAATCAGAATGTTAATCCCCTCTCAACTTTGCTCACTCAACTATCTTTAACAGGTATTTTGTAGTCCAACAGTGAAAAGAGCACATAGCCTTTTAGAATGTTGATTATTTCCAGTAATAACAGTGTAGGAACTCTATCTCATGAGGTTCCTTTTGAAGACTGCAACTTAATTGAGGCCTCCAATTTTTTTCTTTTTTTTTATAGTCCTATTCCCTTGTATCTCATGATTTTCAACAGATTTTTTTTTTGCACTGAAATACCTTAACCCCATGGAGCCATAGCCTCCCAGCCCTTTAAGGGGTTTCTGATTATGTGATTGGCTGTCATGGCGGTCACATGATCAGAAAGCTTTCCTGACAGGCTTCATGGCAGCATACGTGTGGGTTAGCCCTGCCTCCATAACTACCCAATAGGACCCCTCTCCCATAAATCTTTGCTCCTGGCTGCTATCTGTGTTCCGTAACTAGCCTACTCCAGACATTTGGGAGGGAACTCCTGCTGCCATGGAGCCTATCAGGAAAGGAAAATTACGGTAAGTATTTGATATAAATTTTCAGTTTTCCTGACAGGCTCCATGGCAGCATATGTGTGGGAAATAACTCGCCAAACACACCCGGGTGGGCAAAAATGTAGGACCAAGTGGTTCGCCTACCTGAAGATGACTTCACAGCGATCGATCGGCCAAATGACAAAGTTTGTTTCCTCCGATAGACCCTGACTGTTAAGCAGGGTATGGAGTGTATATGCAGAGTAGCGCTGAAGAAATGGTTTGTCTTACCTCAAGTGCGCCCGGCCTGTTTGCCTGTTGCTACGGGTGGCCATTATCTGCTGGAGGTCCGGTGTGTGTGTATCTGGATTTGTTCGGCCAGGTGATCGTTGGTGGAGTGGTGAGTCTGTATCTGTCCATGGCAGCAGTGTTTATGTGTTGTGCCTGTCTGATTATTCTTTTCCCTGTGTATAGCGCTGTCCCCATGCTGTTTGCTGACACTTCCGCGTTCCAGCAAACCACTCTCTCCAATTTCCGGGTATCGCGGGCGTTCTGCGCATGCGCGGACCCGATGTGAAAGCGAGGCTTGGTTCGCGCATACGCGCGAGCGTCTCGCGTCTGACGTCGGCGATGACGTCACTGGTGCCAAATTTAAAAGGGTTTGAGAGCTGTCAGAGCCCCGGGAATGATTGCAGAGGACACAGCGACTTCCCGTTCCAGAAGAAGAGCGTGGCGAAGGCATGTATTCACCCTTGTTTATGGTTCAGAAGAAAAACGGCACATGGAGGCCGGTGATAGACCTGACCCATCTCAATTCCTTCATTCGCAAGGAAAAATTAAAAATGGAGTCCCTGCTTACCATTCAGCAGTCAGTGCATCTGGGAGACTGGTTGATACCGATCGACCTGAAAGACGCGTACTTCCACGTGCCCGTGGCAAAGGATTTTCACAAATTCCTCCGCTTCGCGGTAGGCAACCAACACCTACAGTTCACATGTCTACCCTTCGGGTTAACCACGTCACCCCGGGTCTTCTCCAAGGTGCTATTAGCAGTGGTAGCTCTTCTCAGAGTCAAGGGGGTTTGTCTCCATCACTATCTGGACGACTTGCTTTTGCTATCCCAGAGCAGAGATTAGCTATTGGAGCACAAAAAGGTAGTCCTCTCCACCCTGCAAGAATTCGGGTGGCACCTGAATTTAGAGAAGAGCCATCTGGAGCCATCACAATCCCTCGTGTTTTTAGGGTCTCAGTTCAACACAGTGGAAGGCACTATCTCCCTCCCAGAAGAGAAGATCGTAGTGATCCGAGACAGGATTCAGGCAGTCCTTGGATCATCTCACCTTTCTGCTCTCCATTGCCTGAAGATAGTTGGCACAATGACAGCAACCATTCCCATGGTAAAGTGGGCTCAATGGCGCACTCGTCCCTTTCAGAAAGGGTTTCTGCAACAGTGGGATTCAATCAGCCAGACTCAGCGCATATTCCTCACCCCATCCATAAGGACATCTCTCCTCTGGTGGCTTCAAGGGAAGAATCTGCGCAATCACCATTTGATCATTCCCATTTCATGGATCACGGTGATGCCAGCAACCAAGGTTGGGGCGCTCATTGCCTTTCGGATGTGGCTCAGGGCAGGTGGACATTCCCGTCTCAAGGGGTTGTCTCCAACATTCTGGAGTTAAGGGCAGCCTTTCAGGCGCTTCTATCATTTCGCCATCTAGTGGAGAATTCATCTGTTATGCTAAGGTTGGACAATACAACCGCGGTGGCGTATATAAGGAAGCAAGGCGGAACTCGCAGCTGGTCCCCGTTACAAGAAGTGGAGCCAATAATGAACTGGGCTCAGAAGAACTTAGCCAACATCTCGGCAGTGTAAATTCCGGGGATCCAGAATGTTCAAGCGGACTTTCTGTCACGGGTCGAAATGTACAACGAGTGGTCCCTCCACAGAGAAGTATTCAAGTGGCTTCTGACTCTGGGAGTGTCTCCAGAGGTCGATCTGTTCACTTCCCCTTGCAATTACAAGATGCCCAAGTACTATTCGAGGTTCAGGGATCCTCAGGCATACGGGATAGATGCTCTCACAGATCATTGGAAATTCCAGAAGGCTTATGCCTTCCCTCCAGTCCCGGTGATTCTACAATTCCTGCGGAGACTCAGAACAGAGAAGGTGGAGATCATTGCAGTCATTCCATTCTGGCACAACAGGCCTTGGTTCCCTCTGTTGCTGCTCCTCAGCCATCGAGATCCAGTTCCCCTGCCTCTCAGGCCATATCTATTGTCCCAAGGCACAACGTTACACCCCTGCCCATCTTGTCTACACCTCAAGATGTGGTTCTTGAGAGGGGAAGGCTAGAAGCCCTTGGTTGTCCGGAAGAAGCTATTCCAACCCTTCTTAGCGCCAGACGAAGAAGTACTAATAGAGTGTACGAGCGCATATAGTCCAGGTTTACTGTACACATGTCTTCCAGGGAAAATTCTTGTAACTCTCCAGCAGTCCAAGATATTTTGAGCTTTCTTCAATCAGGACTGGATTTATCCCTAGCAGTCAGCTCATTAAGAGTGCAAGTGTCAGCCATCTCGGCCTTCACGGGAGTCTCATGGGCAAATCACGCTCTAGTTCGTCAGTTCTTTAAGGGTGCCATCAGGCTCAGACCACAAAGAAGACCTAGGTTCCCCAAATGGGACCTTCCATTAGTGCTGGACTTTCTGTTGAATCTTGGGAAAGATTCTGGTGAACCTTTGTCTGTAAGAGACCTCACTCTAAAGACCATCTTCCTAGTGGCTATAACCTCAGCAAAAGAGTTTCGGAAATTAGGAATCTAGGTTCAGAGGAACCCTTTCTGACCTTTTTTGCAGACAGAGTCGTACTGATTCCCATGTTAGGGTCAAACCCGAAAGTGACCACAGTCTTCCATGAAAATCAGGAGATTGTACTCCCTACCTTCAAGACATCAGATGACCAAGATATCCATCCTCTTGATGTAGGTCACACTTTAAAACAGTATCTGGAGGTAACGGCTCCGTTCAGACAAATGGAATTTCTTTTCGTCCTTCTTCATGGCAAGAATAAGGGGATGCGAGCTTCAGTAAGGTCAATCTCTTCTTGGATTGTGCAGACCATTCAAAGGGCATACAGAGCAAAGGGCTTGGCTCCTCCTGAGGCAGTGACGGCTCATTCGACCCGGAGCATCTCAACCTCGTGGGCAGCATCTCGGCATGTTTCGCCTGAAATTATTTGTAGAGCGGCTTCTTTTTTTTAAAAATCAAAATGAAGTTTATTGAGCATATAGATCCGAATGAAACAAAACATGGTAGGCATCAGGTGCAACAGGCACCATAATATAATACAAGGTAAACATACAATGCTTGTCTGGTACATGAGTCTTAGTGCAGTTATCATAGCATGAACACATGGCACTTTATACAGTGTTTATAACCTTACTTGTAGCTCTCTTAGTAGGGGTACCTAAATCCTCGTAATCTGGACCACAAAATAACATTGTGAGAAAATATGCATATTAGTCTGTACACGTATGAGCGCTTTCGGTCCACCTGTCCCATATCTTCTGGTATTTACTCGGGCAACCACGGTGTAAGTATAGTTTTTTTTTATAGGGTAGCGTAATGTTTACGGCCCTTTTCCATTGCTGGATAGTGGGCACTACTGGTCTGAGCCAAAGCTGAGCTATTTGCATCCTGGCTGTAAATAGTGTTTCTTGTAAGAACGTTGTAAGGTACTTTTCCTCCTCAGGCAGAGGGAGAAGACCCAACAGACATTGGCGAGGGCAGAGTGTTAGGGGGGAACCCATGTGGTCGTGTAAGAATTTGATGATCTGCGCCCAGTATTGCTGGATAGGTGGGCATACCCATATGAGGTGGTAAAATGTGCAGTCCATATCTCCGCATCTGGGGCATGCGGGGTCCGTGTCAGGTTTGTACTTAGCTTGTCGAGCAGGCGTAATATACGATCTATGGAGTATATAGAGGTGAGTAAGTCTGTCCGAAAGCTTTGGGGACACTTTCTTTGGCGTCTCCAGTATCTCCCCCCATTGTTCGTCGTCGATGTCCCCTATGTCCCCCTCCCATTTGGTTTTCAGTTGATAAGCGTGGGCTGTGGCTCCAGGGGTAAGGAGATGTGTGTATAGGAAAGAGATCAACTTTTTGGGATCGTCTCCCATTAGCAGACCTGTTATGGTTAGGGATTCCAGAACAGGTGGAGAGTTACCCAACTGTGTCTGCAAGGCATGGCGAACCTGAAGGTAGCGGAAGAAGGCGTGGTTGGGGAGGTCAAATTCCTCCTTGAGGTCTTGAAACGTCTTCAAGACGCGGTTGGTAAAGAGTTGAGACAAATATAAAACTCTTTTGGCGATCCATATTTTATGGTCAGGGATGCTCAGCAGCTCGGGCAGCGCAGGGTTTTCCCAGAGGGGTGTGTGGGTGTGTAGGGGTGGGGATCCCAGCACAGTAAGTGCCTTATGCCATATTCTACTATGATGTGCCAACATACCCCGCTTGCCCCCCAAACATGAAAGGCTTTGGTGTCTGCAGAAGATCAGTTGAAAAGGATGGGCCACAATGTCTGTAACCGTTAAGCACACCAAGGCCGAGTACCGTAGCTTATCATGCTTATCTAGGTAATAAAAGTGGGATAATTGGGAAGCAAGATAGTAGAGCACTAGGTCTGGTAAGGCAGTGCCACCCAGGTTAACAGGGCATTTCAGAGTCCTCCAGGCCAACTTGTGCCTGGAGGACCCCCAAATGAAGGTGTTCAGAATTGACTCCATATTTTTAAGTAGACGGATAGGGATGGGGAGTGGGGCGTGCCAAAAGAGGTAAAGAAGTTTCGGAAGCAGAATCATCTTCACTAAGCTGATTCGGCCCATAACTCCAAGTGGGAGCCTGGACCAAATTTGGGTTTTGCATTTTAGTAGGCCAATTAGGGGTTCTATATTTAGTCTGGTATAGTCTGTAAGGGATCTGGAACAATAAGCACCCAGATACTTAATCTGGTTCGTACGTATTAGAGGTAGGGACACTTGTTCTTTCGTGGGGACTGTTACATCCATAGGGAGGATTTGGGACTTGGTCCAATTAATATGCAGGCCAGAGAAGGCTCCGAATTCGTGGATCAGGTTGAGGGCTGCTTCCAGTGAGGGACCAGCATCCTCCAGATACAGCAACATGTCGTCAGCGTAGAGGCTGAGAACCTCGGTTACTGGGCCTTTACGCAATCCACGAATGTCCGGGTGTGCCCTAATAGCAATAGCAAGGGGTTCTACCGCCAAAGCGTATAACATGGGTGAGATTGGGCATCCCTGTCGGGTTCCTCGGGATAAGGGGAAGGGACAGGAGATTTGATCGTTCACACGAATACGTGCAGTTGGTGCTTGGTATAGGAGTTGAAGCCATTTTATGAACCGAGGGCCAAATTTGAATCTAGTCTTAGCGGCGTCGAGGCTGACTACCACACGTGTGCCGATGTTATCATGGGTAGCTTGGAGGTTCAAGAATAATCTCCTAAGGTTAAAGGCTGTATTCTTATTAGGCATAAAACCCGTTTGGTCAGGGTGGATAAGGCTGGAAATAACTTTGTTTAAACGGAGGGCGAGTATTTTGGCTAAAATTTTAACATCCAATTGTAATAGCGATATGGGACGATAGGACTCAGGGTATAGGGGGTCTTTACCGGGCTTGGGTATTAGAACAATTAGAGCTTCCTTCATTGTATGTGGGAGGGTGCTAGTTTCAAATATGTGGGAGTATAATGCAGATAGCTTGGGGACAAGGGTTTCCTGGAATTGGGTATAGAACTCTAGGGGGAGGCCATCAGAGCCTGGAGCTTTAGATGGTGATAAGCTTGCAATGGCTTCAACTATACATTCCTCCGTGATGGGAGCATCGAGGAGTTCTATCTGAGTGTCCGTTAGGGTAGGGAAATCGACTTTTTGCAATAAATTCTGCAGTTCACATACTGGGCGGTCATTTTTTGAGGTATACAGGTTGGCATAGAAGCGACGGAATTCCTGAGCGACCTCAATCGGGTCAGTTAAAACTGAACCATCGTTCGCTGCCAATTGAACCACCACTGGAGGGCTGTGGTCGAGGTGGGCCATATAGGCTAAAAGTTGCCATGCTCATATGTCCGTTGTTTGCTAAAGAAAATTCCCTTCTGGGCCTTTTCAATGTGTAGGTTATCCGTGAGCCTGGAGTGCAGGCGCAGGGCGGCCGAGTTTGAGGGCGTCGGGTTAGCCAGGAAAACTTTTTCCAGCGTGTCCAACGTCTCCTCCGCCTGTTGCAGGACAGCTTTCGAGGTGGCTTTGTGTCTGTTTATGTGGCTAGTAAGGATTGTGCGGGCATGTACCTTAAAGGATTCCCAAATTATCCCAACCGGGGCTGATCCCGTGTTAGAATGAAAGAAGTGAACCCAGTCCTGTTCCACGGCCTCCAAATCAGTGAGGACCGTGAACCAGAAGGGATTCAGTTTCCATATTCGAATCGGAGGGGTAGAGGGCAAACGGATTTTGACCCAATAGGGCGAGTGGTCCGAGAGGACCCTGGAGCCAAACCCAGCCTCTAACAACTGTGGCGTGAGAGTGGGGGATATAAGAATCATATCTATTCGTGACATGGCGTCTTGGGAAGGGGTAAAGCAGGAGTATGCCGTCTTGTGTGGATTTCTCAGCCTCCATGTGTCGGTCATAGCAAATTCCGATAGGAACCTGCCAAATCTAGTCAGAGTGGGTATGGTTGGCGGTACGGGGTCCTTGTGAAGTCTGTCAAGTTGGGAGTCTATTACGGCATTGAAATCCCCTAACCATATAGCTGGCACTGTGGGATGTTGAGTCATAAAATCTTACCCCTCTTTTAGGGCCATAAATTGAAAGGGCGGAGGGACATAAAAGGCCATCAGGAGGAGCTCAAGGCCCCCTACAGTTGCATGCAGAAACAGAAACCGTCCCTGCTGATCCGCCCTCAGTACATGCAATTGAAACTGAACAGTTTTGGCGATTAGGATGGCGACTCCTCTGGAGTTATTGGTGTATGGAGCCTGGTATAACCAGCCTACCCATGGCTTCTTGAGGGACATCTGCAATTGGCCCGTCATGTGGGTTTCCACCAACACAGAGACGTCCGCATGCATTTGCTTAAGATGGGCAAGGACAGCCAGGCGCTTGGGCTTGGCCCTCACACCCCACACATTCCATGTAACTAGTTTAAGTGACGCCATCCCAAGCCGTGAGGTTGCATGTTGCTGGCGGATCAGTCAGGTATTCACCGAGCATAGTTAGTTGAGATATCGGTCTAGGACCACAGTCGCCCTCCGTCCACCAGCCCAGAGTGGGGCCGCCTGCAGGACGTCCGCAGCGCCCCCCTCCGGGGGGTGGACAGAAAGGGTCAGAGAGCATAGCATAAAAAATCAGGTACAGTCTAGTGACATACATGAGGTAGCCAATGAGGACAAGCATAGCACAATAAAATAAAATAAAACCGTAAAACAAAGAAAAAGCATAACATCCACCAAATAATATACGAGTGGAGAAAAACTGGCAATAGTACCGTGGTATTACCACAATCCATGTAACAGTGCCTACTCTGGCCCAGCGTGGCGCGAAAAACTTGAGGCAGTCCACCAGGTCGGTAATGACTGAGGCTGGCCAGGGAAACCAATCTTGTGGAAGCAATGAGACGCACAAACCTTCTGGTATGGTGGCAACAGGCTTCAAGGCCCAAAAGGACTGTGCAGTCTCAGGTATCAACGGGGACGAACAAAAATTTGCTGGATAGCATGGTGGAGCTAGAGGGGCTAGCATCCAGGGATGACAGGGGGGTGAGGTAGTCTGAGGGCATGACTGCACAAAGTTCCCGTGCAGACGGGGGGACAAGTAGAGCTGATATATACAAGGACCGGCCGGTCCAAGGTGGCGATCCACACCCGGGGAGTGGCGGTGGGGGCAGGAGGGGGGGAAGAGGGCCGTCAGGAAGGGGCATCTTTTGAAACAACCTGGGCTATGTATCAAAGGGGTATCGGCCAAGGCCTACTCACGGCATAGTACAAGGTCGCTGGCAGCGTCTGTAGTAAAGTTTCAGTTTCTGATCCGGATCAGCAAGATGGGCAAGTAGATCTAGGACGGTGCCTGAACACCGGCAGCCCGCCTCTCCAGCCATTGCAGTACCGCGGCCGGGTCCTCAAAAAAGTGGGCCTTGCCATCACGTGTGACCCGTAGCTTCGCGGGGAACAGCATGGCATAGGGAAGGTGTTGGTTCCGAAGTTGGCGTTTGGCCTCAGAGAATTGAGCCCTTTTCTTTTGGACTTCGGCGGAGAAATCCGGAAAGACCGCGATGTGTTGATCTCCAAATGGAATGTTGCCCTTTTCTCTGGTGAGGCGCAGGATCGTGTCTCGGTCTCGGTAGTTGAGCAGTTTCGCTATGAAGGTGCGTGGCGGTGCTCCAGGTGGTGGCGGCCTTGAAGCTAGACGATGCGCGCGTTCCACGACGAAGGTGGAGGAGAAGGCCTCTCTGCCAAAGGTGGTAGTTAGCAGGCGCTTGAGGAACGAGGGGGGGGTCGGAGCCCTCCGATTTCTCCGGCAGTCCAACGAAGCGGAGATTGCATCTGCGCAACCTGTTCTCCATGTCGTCCTGCTTGCAAAGGACGACACTCAGTTGATGTTGCAGTCTTTCGGTTGTGATCTGTAGTGGATGAATGTCGTCCTCCGCCTGTCCAAGCCTGCGTTCGGCTTCGCCAACCCTCTCCCTCAGCTTGTGCAGATCTTGTCGGATGAGGGAAATATCAACCCTAACCTCCTCGATTCTGGAGGTGAGGGTAGATTGGCAGAGGGAGACGGCCTCGAGGATGCGAGTAGTATCCCCGGATGGCGGGGTTTCCTCCTCAGGATTTGGTACAGCGCCATCTCCACGGGGTCCGGCTCGTTGGTGCGGTATTTATTGAGCTTAGCAATCGCTCCTTGAGCTTTTTTCGGCGGAGACATGGGTGTTGAGGGTTTCCCCGGGGGGGGGTCGATGCTTATTTCCGAAGAAAAGTGTAAAATAAGTCCCATAGGATAAGTATTAGGATATTGTGCAGCCGGAGCTCTCACCCTGTGCGTCCTACTCCATGCGTCTCCAGGCCACGCCCCCTGTAGAGCGGCTTCTTGGTCTACAATTAACACTTTTGTTTCTCACTACTGTGTTGAGCCAGCTGCGCTGTCTTCTATTAATTTTGGTTTACAAGTATTGTCGGTGGACAATGTTAAATAAATTTTGGTTTTCTTTGCTCAACATTTTTGCCCACCCGGGTGTGTTTGGCGAGTTATATCCCACACATATGCTGCCATGGAGCCTGTCAGAAAAACTGAAAATTTATATCAAATACTTACCGTAATTTTCCTTTCCTGATAGGCTCCATGGCAGCAGGAGTTCCCTCCCAAATGTCTGGAGTAGGCTAGTTACGGAACACGGATAGCAGCCAGGAGCAAAGATTTATGGGAGAGGGGACCTATTGGGTAGTTATGGAGGCGGGGCTAACCCACACGTATGCTGCCATGGAGCCTATCAGGAAAGGAAAATTACGGTAAGTATTTGATATAAATTTTCCGTTTTCCGTTAGTCGCCGGTAACTGTGTCGGGAGCGTGCAGGGAGCGAGCTCTCGGCACAGCTGTAATTGCACTAATGCACGCAAATATGCAGCTGCTCTGCGCCAAAGGTCCACCTGCCGAGCGGCCGCATATTTGCGCAGCGCCAGCGCCAAGGGGTTAGGGGCTTGTTCACCCTAGCTTTGTTCTCTGAAGAGAGATTAACGTTCGGATCACTCTTCTTAGACCATTTGACAGGCGGTGAGGAGGCATTGTAGCTCCTCCTTACCTCCTTCTTCAACCCCTTAAACCTCGTACTGGCATGTTCCAACCACATGCATTGCACACGGTTGCGGGGTGCTTGCAGGGCAGCCACATTTACTTAAGTGAGTTCTGCAGGGAATAAAAGCATAATAAAAGCATATCTAATTTCTTGAGGTGCTATAATGGCAGGGCAGTACAAACCCCCCCAAATGACCCCATTTTGGAAAGTAGACCCACAAGGAATTTGCTGAGAGGCATGTTGAGCACATTGAATATTTTTTTTTTGTCACAAGTGATTGAAAAATGACATATAAATAAATAAATAAATAATAATTTACACAAAACTGTCACTGAAATGATATATTGCTTACACATGGCATACATTCTGCTGCTTCTCCTGAATATGGGGATACCACATGTGTAAGACTTTTTGGGAGCCTAGCCACGTACGGGACCCCGAAAGCCAATCACCGCCTTCAGGCCTTCTAAGCGTAAAATGGTGATTTCACTCCTTACTGCCTATCACAGTTTCGGAGGCCATAAAATGCCTCAATAACACAAAATCCCCCCCAAATTACCCAATTTTGGAAAGTAGACACCCCAAGCAGTGGCGGAACTACCGCCATAGCGGCACGTGCAGCCGCTATGGGGCCCGCAGTCCAGTGGGGCCCTTGAGGACAGGCGCCGCGGGTGGCTCCGGGGGTCCGCGGGCGGCACCGCGGGTGGCTCCGCGGGTCCGCGGGTGGCTCCGGCGGGTCCGCGGGTGAGAGCGGGCAGGTCCGTGGACGTGAGCGGTCTGGCCAATCAGGGATCTGGGGCGGGGGAGCAGAGAGATGACATCATCTCTCACCGCCTGGTGCCCGCCCTGCATCCCTGCATTGAAGTTCCCCCTTCACTGTGCAGTCAGCCGGGAAGCAGAGAGATGACATTATCTCTCTGCTGCCTGACTGCTAACCTGCTGCAAGTGACAATCCGTAACGGTGTGGCAGGTGACAACCCATAATGTGTGGCAGGCGAGGTGGCAAGTGACAACCCGTAATGTGTGGCCGGCGACGTGGCAAGTGACAAACCGTAATGTGTGGCAGGCGACGTGGCAAGTGACAACCCGTAATGTGGGGCAGGTGACGTGGCAAGTGACAACCCGTAATGTGTGGCAGGTGACGTGGCAAGTGACAACCCCTAATGTGTGGCAGGCGACGTGGCAAGTGACAACCCATAATGTGTGGCAGGCGACGTGGCAAGTGACAACCCGTAATGTGTGGCAGGCGACATGGCAAGTGACAACCCGTAATGTGGGGCAGGTGACGTGGCAAGTGACAACCCGTAATGTGTGGCAGGTGACGTGGCAAGTGACAACCCCTAATGTGTGGCAGGCGACGTGGCAAGTGACAACCCGTAATGTGGGGCAGGTGACGTGGCAAGTGACAACCCGTAATGTGTGGCAGGTGACGTGGCAAGTGACAACCCCTAATGTGTGGCAGGCGACGTGGCAAGTGACAACCCGTAATGTGTGGCAGGCGACGTGGCAAGTGACAACCCGTAATGTGTGGCAGGCGACATGGCAAGTGACAACCCGTAATGTGGGGCAGGTGACGTGGCAAGTGACAACCCGTAATGTGTGGCAGGTGACGTGGCAAGTGACAACCCCTAATGTGTGGCAGGCGACGTGGCAAGTGACAACCCGTAATGTGTGGCAGGCGACGTGGCAAGTGACAACCCGTAATGTGTGGCAGGCGACCTGGCAAGTGACAACCCGTAATGTGGGGCAGGCGACGTGGCAAGTGACAACCCGTAATGTGTGGCAGGTGACGTGGTAAGTGACAACCCGTAATGTGTGGCAGGCGACGTGGCAAGTGACAACCCGTAATGTGTGGCAGGCGACATGGCAAGTGACAACCCGTAATGTGGGGCAGGCGACGTGGCAAGTGACAACCCGTAATGTGTGGCAGGTGACGTGGTAAGTGACAACCCCTAATGTGTGGCAGGCGACGTGGCAAGTGACAACCCGTAATGTGTGGCAGGTGACGTGGTAAGTGACAACCCCTAATGTGTGGCAGGCGACGTGGCAAGTGACAACCCGTAATGTGTGGCAGGCGAAGTGGCAAGTGACAACCCGTAATGTGTGGCAGGCGACGTGGCAAGTGACAACACGTAATGTGTGGCAGGCGACGTGGCAAGTGACAATCCGTGACATGACAATCTGTAATGTGGCAGGTGACGGGGCAAGTGACAACCCGGGACGTGGCAAGTGACAATCCATAATGTGTGGCAGGTGACGTGGCAAGTGACAATCTGTGATGTGGTAAGTGGACAATCTGCAACATGTGGCAGGTGACATTCCGCAACATGTGACAAGTGACAATCTGCATCTGGTGGCAGGCAACGTGGCAGGTGATGTGGCAAGTGACAATCCGTAATGTGTGGCAAGTGACGATCCAGGACGTGGCAAGTGACAATCCATAATGTGTGGCAGGTGACGTGGCAAGTGACAACCCAGGACATGGCAAGTGACAATCCGTAATGTGTGGCAGGTGACGTGGCAAGTGAAAATCCGTGACATGGCAAGTGACAATTTGTAATGTGTGGCAAGTGACGTGGCAAGTGACCATCAGTGATGTGTGGCAGGTGACATGGCAAGTGACAATCCATTATGTGTGGCAGGTGACATTCTGCAACGTGTGACAATTGACAATCTGCATCTGGTGGCCGGCGATGGTGGCAAGTGGCACACGCAATGGGCTCCCACTGATTCTGCATTATGGTGAGTTGAACTATTTCATTTTATATAACAGAACATAAATTGGTTAGAAGGCATGGAGGTCAGCAATGTGTGTTCAGGGGCTGCATACAGTATGCTGCATACTTTGTTGTTCAAAATTAATATAAGCTGTTGCCTGGGTACTGTGCCACATGAGTGTGGAAATCTGTTGTTTGGTGGCATTAGTTCATTTTTTTTCGTGGGGGGGCTATTTGCAGGGGGCGGGGGCCCATACAACATTTTGCTATGGGGCCCTATGATTTCTAGTTACGCCCCTGACCCCAAGCTATTTGCTGAGAGGTATAGTGAGTATTTTGCAGATCTCACTTTTTGTCACAAAGTTTTGAAAATTTAAAAAAGAAAAAAAAATATTTCCTTTTCTTTCCTCATTTTCAAAAACAAATGAGAGCTACAAAATACTCACCATGGCTCTTAGCAAATACCTTGGGGTGTCTACTTTCCAAAATGGGGTAATTTGGGGGGTTTTGTGCTATCTTGGCATTTCCGAAACTGTGATAGGTAGTAAGGAAGTAAAATCACCATTTTACGCCCTCAGAAATCCTGAAGGCGGTGATTGGTTTTTAGGGTCCTGTACACTGCTAGGCTCCCAAAAAGTCCCACACATGTGGCATTCCCATACTCAGGAGAAGCAGAAGAATGTATTTTGGGGTTTAATTCCACATATACCCATGTCACGTGTGAGCAATATAACATTTAGTGACAACTTTGTGAAAAAAATTAAAATAAATTTTCACCGTTTACATGAAAAAATATATTTTTTTGCTAGAAAATTACTTTGAACCCCCAAAAACTATATTTTTTTTAAAGCAAAGGCCCTACAGATTAAAATGGTGGGTGTTGCAACTTTTTTTTTTTTTACACAGTACATAGATACCAAACACGACAAGCTTTAAAATTGCAGTGGCGACAAACTACATACATTTTTAAAAGCCTTTACAGGTTACCACTTTGGATTTACAGAGGAGCTCTACTGCTAAAATTACTGCCCTCGATCTGTGTTAGAAACCATGAAATCAGGCCGAGACAGAAGTACAGTTAAATCACACTTGTTTAATAATAAAAGTAAAAAGAACAAACGTAGTCAAACCATAGCCAAAGTTTAGTAACCGGAACGTTTAGTGAGCCAAGCCAGAGATCAATGTAGTGGAACAGCAAGTATGATCTGGAGCCAGAAGGGATGTCAGCAAAGCAAGTCTTTAACAGGTTCGCAGGATGTGACCAAGGCGAAGGCAGAGATCCTCTGGACTGGACGGCTTTAGTAGGCAGGACTGATGAGCAGGTTATCATCTGTGTGAGTAACTGTGGAGAGATAGGTGCTGGCAATCAGCCATCAGCTGAGCGGCCAGCTCAGAGAAGGAAGGGCTGAGCCCAGCCCTGAGAATCTGACGTTTGCGGTGATACGTCACATGCATGGTGCAATTGCTGTTTACATATGACACAAGACCAATGCTTGCGTTCGCCTTTGCGCGCAAGCATGGGGGGACAGGCGTGCTTTTTTATTTTAATTTTACTTTGTTACTTTCATATTCATTTTTTTTTTTTATAATTTTTATTGTTATCCCAGGGAATGGAAATATCCCCTATGATAGCAATAGGTAGTTACAGGTACTCTTTAAAAAAAAAAAAAAAACCCTCAAAGCATTTGACCACACCAAGATGGGTGTGACAAGATGCTTTCCCAATTTCCCAAAAGGCGCTGTTTATATCCAGCAAAACCGAAGTCATGAAATGCTAGTAGCTTCCGGTTTCTTAGGCCATAGAAATGATTGGAGCCATTCTGTTATTCGATCAGCTCTATGGTCAGCTGGTGGAACCAACGGCTGCATTCTCAGGTTCCCCAGTGGGACAGGAGAGCCAGAGAAAACCATGGATGGTGGGGGGGGGGGGGGAACGTTCCCTCCCACTGCTTGTAAAAGCAGTCTAGCGGCTAATTGGCCGCTAGGATTGCTTTTACATGAAAGCCGACCACTGGCTAAAAAGAACGATACCAAGATGATACCTAAACCTGCAGGCATCATTCTGGTATATGTGGAAAAAACTATCCACACTCCGGTTGTTGCTCTTAAATTTTCTTAATTTTATTGAATAGCCACAGTGAAAAAACGCAGATTAAGTAAGTTGAAGAGTTTCAGCCTATAAGGCCTTAGTCATAACTACATTACAGACATAAAACTTTTTAAATAAATAGTAGCTCTAAAAGATCACAGGCTCAACCCATTGTCTTAATTGACCGCAGGCAATTATCCAAAAAAAAGAATCAGTTGCAATACATATAGGGTGATCCATATGTATGCCACTAATTTTCACACACCTTGTAGTAATAATATGCACATGTACAGTGGTGTGAAAAAGTGTTTGCCCCCTTCCTCATTTCCTGTTCCTTTGCATGTTTGTCACACTTAAGTGTTTCGGAACATCAAACCAATTTAAACAATAGTTAAGGACAACACAAGTAAACACAAAATGCAATTTGTAAATGAAGGTGTTTATTATTAAAGGTGAAAAAAAATCCAAACCATCATGGCCCTGTGTGAAAAAGTGATTGCCCCCCTTGTTAAAACATACTATAACTGTGGTTGTCCACACCTGAGTTCAATTTCTCTAGCCACACCCAGGCCTGATTATTGCCACACCTGTTCACAATCAAGGCATCACTTAAATAGGAGCTGCTTGACACTGTAAGGTCCACCAGAAGATCCTTAAAGGCTACACATCATGCCGAGACCCAAAGAAATTCAGGAGCAATTGAGAAAGAAAGTAATTGAGATCTATCAGTCTGGAAAGGGTTATAAAGCCATTTCCAAAGCTTTGGGAATCCAGCGAACCACAGTGAGAGCCATTATCCACAAATGGCGAAGACATGGAACAGTGGTGAACCTTCCCAGGAGTGGCCGGCCGCCCAAAATTACCCCAAGAGCGTAGCGACGACTCATCCAAGAGGTCACAAAAGACCCCCCAACAACAACGTCCAAGGAACTGCAGGCCTCACTTGCCTCAGTTAAGGTCAGCGTTCATGCCTCCACCATCAGGAAAAGACTGGGCAAAAATGGCCTGCATGGCAGAGTTCCAAGGAGAAAACCACTGCTGAGCAAAAAGAACATCAAAGCTCGTCTCAATTTCTCCACAACACATCTGGATGATCCCCAAGACTTTTGGGACAACATTCTGTGGACCGATGAGACAAAAGTGGAACTCTTTGGAAGGTGTGTGTCCAAGTATATCTGGCGTAGAAGGAACACTGCATTTCAGAAAAAGAACATTATACCAACAGTAAAATATGGTGGTGGTAGTGTGATGGTCTGGGGCTGTTTTGCTGCTTCAGGACCTGGAAGACTTGCCGTGATAAAAGGAACTATGAATTCTGCTGTCTACCAAGAGATCCTGAAGGAGAATGTCCGACCATCTGTTCGTGTACTCAAGCTGAAACGAACTTGGGTTCTGCAGCAGGACAATGATCCTAAAACACACCAGCAAGTCCACCACCGAATGGCTGAAGAAAAACAAAATGAAGACTTTGGAGTGGCCTAGCCAAAGTCCTGACCTGAATCCTATTGAGATGTTGTGGTATGACCTTAAAAAGGCCGTTCATGCTCGAAAACCCTCTAATGTAACTGAATTACGACAATTCTGCAAAGATGAGTGGGCCAAAATTCCTCCAGGACGCTGTAAAAGCCTCATTGCACGTTATCGCAAACGCTTGGTTGCAGTTGTTGCTGCTAAGGGTGGCCCAACCAGTTATTAGGTTTAGGGGGCAATCACTTTTTCACACAGGCCATGATGGTTTGGATTTTTTTTCACCTTTAATAATAAACACCTTCATTTACAAATTGCATTTTGTGTTTACTTGTGTTGTCCTTGACTATTGTTTAAATTGGTTTGATGTTCCGAAACACTTAAGTGTGACAAACATGCAAAGGAACAGGAAATGAGGAAGGGGGCAAACACTTTTTCACACCACTGTATGTACACACGCATGTACACACACGTGCATACATTCAGCCCGGGTTCACACCTATGCGAATTCGCAGCGGCCTACTACGCTGCGAATTCGCAGGACATTTCAAAATACATTGATTTTAATGAGGCATGTTCACATTTCTCTGGTGCATGCGCACTGCGCATTGCAGAAAAAACGTGTGCGTCTTTTGGGCAGTGCGGTGCGGATCAGGTGCGAATTCAGGCCCATTATCTTCTATGGGCACGCATCTGATTCACACCTGGCTTGCGTTGTGAACAAAAATTCGCAACTCATTGTACTACTTCTGAGGGGGAAGTCCACGCCAAATAAAAAAAAAAAAAAAAACGGCATGGTTTCCCCCTCCAGGAGCATACCAGGCCCTTAGGTCTGGTATGGATTTTAAGGGTAACCCCCTACTTGAAAAAACGGCGTGGGGGTCCCCCCAAAATCCATACCAGACCCTTATCCGAGCTCGCAGCCTGGCAGGTCAGGAAAGGGGGTGGGGACCAGCGAGCGCCCCCCCCCTCCTGAACCGTACCAGGTCGCATGCCCTCAACATGGGGGGTGGGTGCTTTGGGGAAGGGGGCGCCCGCCCCCCCACCCCAAAGCACCTTGTCCCCATGTTGATGAGGACAAGGGCCTCTTCCCGACAACCCTGGCCATTGGTTGTCGGGGGCTTATCGGAATCCGGGAGCCCCCTTTAATAAGGGGGCCCCCAGATACCGGCCCCCCACCCTATGTGAATGAGTATGGGGTACGATGTACCCCTACCCATTCACCTAAGGTGTAAAAGTGTAAATAAAAAAAACCACACATTTTTTTAAAATATTTTATTGCACTGCTCCGGGGGTCTTCTTCCGTCTTGGGGGGTCTTCTCACTGGACTCCTCTGCTCTTTTCTGCTCTTTTACCTAGCTCTTTCACGAGCGGAGGAGCCCGGATTTCTTCTTCGTCGTTGCCGCCGTCGTCTGGGGGTCTCGTTCCACCTTCGGGGGTCTTCCGGGGTCTCTTCTGTTCTTGCCGCTGTCGCCGCCTTCTGCCCTGCCGCCACTGTCTTCTTCTTCTTCTTTTTCTTCTTTTTAAGATGTTGACTCGTCGCTCTCTCTGGCCGGAATGGCAGAGACACGCGGTGTTGTGACTTATATAGGGACAAGGGGCAGGGTCACATGCTTATGTCACATGGTGACCCCGCCCACATATGACGTCACAGTCCCAGCATCCTCCGGGACTGTGACATCATATGGGGGCGGGGTCACCATGTGACATGAGCATGTGACCCCGCCCCTTGTCCCTATATAGGTCACAGAAGAAGAAGAAGACGGCGGCGGCGCAGAAGCCGGGCTCCTCCGCTCAGGAAAGAGCTAGGTAAAAGAGCAGAAGAGAGCGGAGGAGTCCGGCTAGAAGACCACCCAAGACGGAAGAAGACCCCCAGAGCAGTGCAATAAAATATTTTTAAAAATTGTGTGTTTTTTTTTATTTACACTTTTACACCTTAGGTGAATGGGTAGGGGTACATCGCCGGGATCTGGGGGCCCCCTTATTAAAGGGGGCACCCGGATTCCGATAAGCCCCCCGCCCGCAGACCCCGACAACCAATGGCCAGGGTTGTCGGGAAGAGGCCCTTGTCCTCGTCAACATGGGGACAAGGTGCTTTGGGGTGGGGGCCGCCCCCCTTCCCCAAAGCACCCACCCCCCATGTTGAGGGCATGCGGCCTGGTACGGTTCAGGAGGGGGGGGCTCTCGCTCGTCCCCACCCCCTTTCCTGACCTGCCAGGCTGCGTGCTCGGATAAGGGTCTGGTATGAATTTTGGGGGGACCCCCACGCCGTTTTTTCGGCGTAGGGGGTTACCCTTAAAATCCATACAAGACCTAAGGGCCTGGTATGCTCCTGGAGGGGGAATCCATGCCGTTTTTTTTTTTTTTTATTTGGCATGGATTTCCCCCTCAGAAGTAGTACAATGAGTTGCGAATTTATGTTAGCAGCTGATTCGGACCTAAAACGCTGACAAACCGCAGAACAACCGACGTTTCAGTGCGCAGTCACGCTGGACATGAAATTCGCACTGCACTGGTGTGAACCCAGGCTCATACACGTATAGACATCTGCATAAGAAAGCACACCATAAAATTCAAAAAACATAACATAAATACAGATGAAAATAATAATCCAGGTATGTGAAAAAAATAAAAAAGATGAGAGAAAGGAAAAGAGAGAGACAGGAGGCTCTGTGGAGATCCACCAGTATACGCTTATGAGGGAATTCAAAATAGATGACTCCACACCTCCACTGCAGGAAATCCCAAGGGGTCCCAGACCAAAGGCCACAAATAAACCTTGCAGATTTATGCCGTCTGTTCCACTTTATACGATCATCTGTATCAGCTATCATAAACTATGAAGATTTCCGTGTTTTACACAGACAAATGTGGAAGTGAATCTGCACCATAAAACCCAACCTAGAGAAATGACATTATGCAGATTACTCAGAGCTGTAAATGGAACATAACAATATGATACTATAAAGTAAAAGTCTATGGAGGTCTGCACTCTGCAGCATTCTCTCCGCAGTAGCCTTCTCTCTCCCTGTCACCTCCTCTGGGTGAGTGAGACAACCGCTCTATTCCTCTGAAGAAAAATGAGGAAAGATCCCCCTGATGACATTCTCTAAAGTGATGTATTGCATTCTCAATATTTCTAGCATTTGGATTATTTGTGTCACAGTAATGTTGCCTTATACAGGCTCTCAAAGGACGTGTGGTACAACCTACATATTGGAGGCTGCATGAAATACAGGTGATCAGGTAAAGTACATAGTTTGTGCCACAGTTGATGTTTTGCTGTATGATGAACTCTTCATCTGTGGCTGTGGCAACAAACGTTTTACCCAAAAGACACAAATTACAGTACCTACAGGTTTTTGTATTTCAAGGGTAACTTCCAGGATAGGAGAGCCAGGTGGGTTGGCATTGTTTAGATGAGAAAAGACTAGGTGATAATGCAGTCCCTAACGTGGGTGCACGTCGGCTAGAAAAGTGGCAACCTGCTTGCAATATCCCATTTAAATCTTTATTTGCATACAGTATTGGCAGATTCTTTTTTATTATTCTGATTATTTGATAATATTATTGGGAAAATGTAGTTACAAATGTAATAGGTTTGCCCGTTCTTCTATTTCTAGAGTTATAAGGTTTATAAGGTTTATTCTTATTTTTATACTCTCTCTTGGTTTTAGGCTTATCTGACAGTAATTCCTCTCTGTCCATTATCAAAACCCTTTCCAGTCCTTGGTGTATAACAGATTTGTTATAACCTCGGTCCAATAAGCGCTGATAAATGACCTTGCATTCCATCTCAAAGGCTGAGTCTGTTGAACAGTTTTGTTTGGCCCGAATAAACTCCCCATAAGGGATGGCATTGATGGTGTGGGATGGATGACAACTGGCTGCAAAAAGTGTAGTGTTAACGGAGCATGATTTCCTATAGGTGCATGTTAAAACATCACCTGAAGTTGGATAAGCCTTTAGGGTGATATCTAAAGTTAATACTGAAAGCATGCTCAATTGAAAAATGCAAATTTAACTGATTGTCATTAAGGCATTTCCAAAATTCATGCAATTCTATAGTGTCACCATCACAAGGTTGATATAGCGACCATACCATACAATCTGCCTGGCAAAGAGATTTCTGGGAGAGAACAAAAATTGTTCCTCCTACCATCCCATGTAGAGATTTGCCATGGACGGTGAGAATCTAGCACCCATCGAGGCTCCACAGCGCTGGACATAATACACCCCATTGAATAAAAAATAATTGTGCTTTAATAAGAGCTCAACGGTTAACAAAATAAACTCCTGTAGCTCCTGAGAACAGGAGCTATAGCGTTGAAGATGATATTGGAAGGCCTGCAATCCAGCGCTGTGAGGGATCGACAAATAAATTGCCCTCACATCCAGTGTAGCCCACACATAGGTAGCTGTCCATTTGACAGATGTAATATAGGATATGACCGTGCTCGTATCTCTAATGTAGCCAGGCAATCTGTGTACTAAAGGCTGTAGGTGCTGGTCTACCCATTCTCCCAAACACTCCAATAAGGAACCAATTCCGGCCACGATTGGTCGTCCCTGGACAATAAAGGACAATTAATTTTGTGAATTTTGGGGAGATGATGGAAGACCAGCACCACATTTTGGTATAACCACTCAAAGTCCAGCAACATACCAGTACATTGCTGGTCCTTGTTGGGCATATATTGTAATGTTCTTTTTTTTTCATGCAGCCTGTGGGCTAAACGAAAAAAGAGATTGATCGGTGGGTATGCCCACCGTTAGAATACCATCCTGCATCCACCCACTTCTAATGATGGGCATACATGCACAGTTTTTTATTTGTAACTGTGGTGGTGAAATCACCTCCTACGGTGCTGGAGTTGCTGATTCACGTATCATGAGAGCAAATGCTGTTGCTGTCAAGATAAATAAAACAGTGCTGCAGCTTAATGGTATACCTGAAAAGCAAACAATGGTAACAATAAAACATTAACTCAATAAAACAACAACAATCTGTGCCCAAAAAAAGAGTAAGAAAATATATGCCGAAGCATGGGGGGCAATCCGCCCCTAATGTTAGGGGCAAATTGTCCCTGCCCCCATGCTTCGGCATATATGCTCCTTTTTTTTTTAACTTTGGTGGTGAAATCACCTCCTACAGCGATGGAGTCGCTGATTTACTTATCGTGAGGGCAAACGCTGTTGCCATGGCAGAAGTATAGGGGTCGCTGAGGTCACCATGGCGACAGAGCCCCCTGTATACCTCAATAGGAGGAGCAGAAGGGGCGGCTGATACCGAGCTCCCCGATCCTCAGTCAAATTGTAATCGCCACTGTGCAGGGAGCTTGTCACATTGATTTGACCCAACGTGAAAGCACAGTGTGTGCTGTGCTTTTTCTCTCCCCCTACAGTGCAGTACCTGGCAGAAAGAGGTAAGGTAAAGCACTAAAAATATAAATATACATAGGAAAAAATTAGTAGCGCTTGTGACAAAAACCTTATACAAATTTCAAAGTATAAACAGGTGATATGTAAGTAGTTTCATATAGTCCATAAAACTATTAAAATCAAACGTGTATATAAAATCACCCAGTGTAAAGTGATAAAAGGTAGTCCAAACTAGTACACAAATAAAGTGAAACAACTGCAAAATATATCTTCAAATTGTATCTTCAATTTTTAAATCTTCAAAGAATCTTGCATAAGCCACCACACCACGTGCTATGTGCCACCTCTCCCTCTGAAGAGCACACTCAGCAGCTCACACTGCCTCCCACTTTCGTGTATAGCGTTTTTTATCCACTTCAGGGGTTAATAGTGACCGTCCACTCCTTCTGTTTGCTGCATGTCAGTGTGACTCCATATGTAAGAAAATAAATGCTCCATATAGTGTAATAAAATCCAACCAGTTTAATAAATCTCACCAGCATTTCCAAAGGTAAAACTCACATTTCTCACAGTAAAATCACGCCTTCAATTAAAAGCACAGCAAACAAATTCTCAGGGTCCAGTAGCGTACTGTGGCCACGGCGAGCCAGAAGTGTGTGCTCAATCGTGGTTTCTCACCCACTCCTAGATCTCTCTGCCAGGCCCCAGTATAGCTTCCAAGTAGAGCAGCGTATCACATCATTGCAAAAGTTTGTCCTGTAGCCACGCCCCCGACATGTTTCGTCGTATTGACTTCCTCATGGGGTTGGCTACATCACCCATCAATCAAATATTTATAGCCCTTTACTCATAGTCACATGATCACATTACTTATACATCTATTATGCGCATATGCTAATCTGTGATATCAGTACCATAAATTTCGGACACGAATATATCCACAAATGTCTGTGCCTGCACCTCAGTCACCCCACTCAGCGTGCAGTTATATTGTACATCACTTATCATTAGGGGTGCAACGGATCGTGACCGATCCGTGATCCGTACGGATCGGCCTGTCCGGATCGGCACCCCTCGCGATCCGCGGAGCGGTCCGCGGCCGCGGCCTTTAGGAAAGGCCGCGGCTTCGGCCTAGCTATGGAGCGGGCGGCCATCTTGGTACACCCGGCGGCGACGAGCTGCGCGCTGCGCGCTGACGTCACCCCCAGCCGCAAGTTCATTCATTCCACATGCCACAGGAGCCCATGTGACTGGATTCCGGAGCAGTCACGCTGGATTCCTTGCCTGGCCAATTCTGCAACTTCTAAAAGCAGGTACCACACCACTTCCCCACTACTAAACGATCCCCCCCCCCCCCAATAAAATGCAGCCCATTAAAAAAAATAGTCAGCAGCATATTATTTATTACTGATGATTTGTGCCAAGCTCATAACAGATCAAAGTTCCTCCAAACAGACTGCTGTGATGAGTCCCGGGATGACGCTAATCATGTCGCAACCCATCAGCACGACACGATTAGCGTCATCCCGGGACTCATCGCAGCGGTCTGTTTGGAGGAACTTTGATCGGTGGTGAGCTTGGCACAAATCATCAGGGATATCTGATATGCATTGCTGACTATGTTTTTTATGCTTGTAATAAGCTGCATTTTATTGGGGGGGGGGGGGAAACATTGTTTAACCACTTCACATCCGGCCGTAGCCGAATGACGGCCACCGCGCGGATGTGAAATCCCGGGAGGACGTCGTTCCCTGTGCGCGCTCACGAGCGCGCAGCAGGGAAATTCTGTGTTGACCGTGTCCCTCGGACGCGGCCAATCACAGATCGCTGTAAACGGCCAATCACAGCGGCCGTTTACAGCGTGATCGCCCTGGCCAATGAGAGATGATCTCATATGTAAACATATGAGATCATCTCTCAGCGCCGCTGCCCCTCCTCACACAGAGACAGCATGTGAGGAGGAGGAGATGAACGGCTGCAGCGCCGTAAGTTTAAAAAAAAAAAAAATGAAATGCCATCTGACTGCCCACTAGGGGTGCAACGGATCGTCGCCGATCCGTGATCCGAACGGGCCACCCTGTTCGGATCGGCACACCCCGCGATCCGCGGCCTCGGCCTTAGGAAAGGCCGCGGCTTCGGCCTAGCTTCGGAGCGACGGCGGCCATCTTTGTACACCCGGCGGCCTTAGGAAAGGCCGCGGCTTCGGCCTAGCTCCGGAGCGGCGGCCATCTTGGTACACCCGGCCACTGTTTTTAATGTGATCGCTCCGTCAAATGACGGAGCGATCACTTGTAAACCCTGCATTACTCTGCGATACTCTGCGATACTCTGCATTACCCAGCCAATACTCTGCGATACCCAGCCAATATTACAGTGGGGAGAGGATGTGGATATTACAGTGGGGGAGATGACGTGGATATTACAGTGGGGACTATATGGTGGCGGAATTTTCACAGGTTTTTGCAAATTCAATTATTATTTGCTGATCCGAAAATGATCCGATCCGTGACTCCTGATCCGAGGATCGATCCGATCCGTGAGTTTTTTGATCCGTTGCACCCCTACTTATCATGCATTGGTATATCTCCCACACACACCATTACCTCTCAGGTGGGCGTGCTGCAATATATTGATGTGTGCTTTGGGAGACAGTAGGTTCCATTCCTTTTCCCCACTACCCTCGTGCATGCGCACCGTGTTTAAACAGCGTACCGCCGTCACAACACGCCCGCGCATGCGCAATGCGCTAGACAACGTATCGCCGTCCCAATGCGCCCGCGCATGCGCACCACATCGAGTAGCGGCGTCATGGCCCACCTGTGTTAACTAGCGGCTTACATTCACACACTTCATGTCCCCGCAGCCACATTACCCCATACCGGAAATGGGTTACATATCAATTCTAAAATGTAAGCTCAATGTGAGATGGAATACAATTATTAGTACATATAAATATTCCGCTTCCCATCATTTCTACCTCCAAAAATACCTGTATATAAAATGTCAATCATATGTATATGTATAAAATAACATTAAAAAATAACATTAAAACATATATTAATGAGCATCATGTAGGAATTTTTTCATGAATTCATTTATTTATATTTTTCACTGATATATTTAATATTAAAATTTTCACGATTATTTTGGCGCGGTGGGGGTAAGAAATATAGAGGGCAGGTTTTATATTTATTTTTTACCAACAGTATAAAGGTAAAGCACTGCCGATTTTTAAAAGGCTATCTGTATGTATGTGTGTTTTATATGTGTGTGTGTGTGCATATGTGCATTGAGATATATATATATATATATATATATATATATATATATACATAAAATATGTGTGTGTGTATCTATGTAGTATATGTGTGTGTGTTTACATGTATGTATGCACATTTTGTGTATGCGCGTTTTAATCCTGACCCCCTATATGTGTACAAACAGAACTGATTTTTTTTCTTGCTTGTTCATAGCACAAGCAAAAAAAATGCTGTTCCTCTGAAAAGTGATCCATGCTCAGATCGCTTTTCAGAGGCATTTGACAGCCAGTAAAGAGGTAAATATGTTGCCTCCTGACTGCCTGTTTTAACCCTTTAAATGCACACAGTTGCAGAGTGGTTGCAGTGCAGCCCCATTCACCTAGAGGTGTACTTCAAGGGCGCCCTTACTGAAAAAAGATTGAGAAACACTGGCATAAAGGAACCGATCTCTCTATTTTCCTCCTGCAGCCTCTAAATGCCTGTGGGAGGGAGAGGCGAAGAAGCAGGGGGAAATTAAGAAATCCGTTCCTTTATATGCAGGCTCACACTTGCGACTGGGCCCTGTTGTTGTTCCACCGGGCTTGGAGGAAAGGGCCTGCCCGGGGGTCCTTCATGGTTTCTTGCATCGGGGGCCTGAAGGTTCTAGTTACGCCACTGGCTGTTGCTGTTGAGATAAATAAATCAGTGCTGAAGCTGAATGACGTACCTAAAAAGAAAATAATGGTTAACAATAAAACACAGTAAACAGTAAAGTTTAAAAGAATTACATACCTGAAAAGCAAACATGATAAAACATAGTAACAATAAAACATTGCAGTTAAAAAATACAGTAAAACAGAGCAGAACAATAGAGAGAAAACAATAAAACAACAACTATTTTTGGCTTTTATATATATATATATATATATATATATATATATACAGGGGGTCCCCTACTTACAAACATCCGACTTACAAACGACTCCTACTTACAAACGGGGGGAGACAACAGGAAGTGAGAGGAAATCCACCCCTAGGAAGGGAAATTCACTCCTATAAGGGTTAATATGGGAAAAAGGTGTCTCCACTGATGCTTTATCACCAGTCCATGTTTCCCTAACAACCCAAAATTTTCAAAATCCAATTGTCATTGGGACAGAAGGTGAGGTGAAATCTTCTGAACAGAGGCACAGACAGCAAAACAAATGTTACAGGGGTGATAACCCTTCTCTATGTTATCTAAAAAACGTCAAAATAGATTTTTTGTCTGGAGCTACACTTAAAAAATGTACCTGTTCCGACTTACAAACAGATTCAACTTAAGAACAAAACCTACAGTCCCTATCTTGTTTGTAACCCGGGGACCCCCTGTATATATATATATATATTTATTTATTTATTTTTTTGTTTTTTTTTGTGTACACTTTTATTTGTAACTGTAATGATTCCAGGTTCGGGTCTCTCAAAATGCAATGGCATCTTTGGAGACCCTGTGAAAGTGTACCCTAGACCAGACTTTCTCAACACGGAGGAACCCTTGAAACAACCTTTCTGTCTCAGGGAACCCCTGTTAAAAATTGCTATATCTACAACTCATGATACATCAGTGGGATGGTCAATGGAAGAGTGCTCCTTACATCTGTGGTCTTTGTTAAGAATTTCCCCCTACAGATAGCTATAAAAGATCATTGGTGTCACTGGGAACTTATCTATCTAAGAGGCAAAAATTGGTCATTGTTTAAGGAACCCCTAGCAACCATTGGAGGAACCCTTGGGTTCCACAGAACCCTGGTTGAGAAACCCTGCCCTAGACTGTGCCGTGCTGTACCCTATGCTAATACTCCACTTGTGTGTGGTAGCATTCAAAACATTCAATGATGCAAAGACCAGGTTGGCCAGGACAGGAGGGTATTAATACCGGGTGTCACGCCTATATCAGCATTTTCCATAGACACAACATCTTCTTTGGGGTGATTGTTGGGTAGGGGTATCAGGGAGGACATATACGGAAAATGCCTCTCATGCAGCCGGCTCACTGCATTTGCACTATATCTTCCCTCGTAAACCATAAAACTATATGTATAGCCTGTTGCCCTGTCACAGAGCTTATACAACTTGACCCCATATCTGGCACGCTTGCTGGGAAGATACTGTTTGACCAATATGACCACAACTCACTTTTTTTGAAAGACAAGCGGCCAGAAAATTTAATCAGGGACTCATCAATGCAGACAACTTGATCGGGAGTAAACAAGGCTGCAGACTGTTGGTTGAAGTGGTTTACGAGGGGCCGAATTTTGTGGAGCCGATCAAATTCAGGGTCACCGGAGGATAACAGAGTTCATTGTCATTAAAATGCATGAACCGCAAGATCTGCTCATATCTAGCCCTGGTCATGGAAGCAGAGAACATGGGCATATAGTGAATTAGGATAGTGGACCAATATGACCACAACTCACTTTTTTTAGGCTGGCCAGGACAGCAGGGATAGGCCCAGGAAGTTAAATTCAGAAACCTTAATAGGTTTCCAATCTCTGGCAAGGGTCAACTGGGGATTAGCAGTGATGAATTGACCAGCATACAAATTGCTTTGGTCCAAAATAGATCTATAGAGATCTTCTTTAAAAAACAGAGAATAAAAATCAAGTGACGTAAAATCAACTGTTTCCACCTGAATTCTGGGTTGGACATTGAATGGGGGTACAGTACAGGTGCTGCAGAAGTAGTGGGCTCCCAATTAGGATTGGCAAATGGAGCGGGAAGGGCACTATGGGCTCGACGGGCCTGTGTTTGCCTTCTTCTTGGTGGCTGTGGGACACTATTTGTGCTAGCCATCGCACCAGCTTGAACTGCACTTATGGGACTTGCCACATCATCACATGATAATGCAGTGCTGGAAGTACAACCATGGTGTACTAGGCCACTGGTGCTTGCCAGTACACCAGGAGGATGAGTACTAGTACTGAGTCTCTGCTCCATACAAGAGCCCTGCAATTCTTTCACCTCAACAACAGAAGAACGGGGTCGGGTACACCTGACCGGGGCCGCTGCTACCACTAGGCAAACTAGGCAGCCGCCTAGGGCGCATTGCTGCCTAGTGGAGCCCGGCCACTAGTATTCTTACTCTCTTCTCTCTGCAGCAATCAACTAAGTCTCAGCATCAGCAGGCAACCGCCGCTCCATTCACACATAGGGGCTGATTTACCAAGATGAATGCGCTGCGCCGGTTAATACCACAATTGGTGCACCAGATAAATTATTACTTGAGCGTATGAACCGGCACACACATAAGCGCAACAAATAATATACGCCGTTATCATTAACAGTCCATTCACACACGGGCAACACGACTTCCAGCGCAACTTACAACACGACTTGGGGCGACTTTACAACACGACTTCCAGCGCGACTTGGGGCGACTTTACAACACGACTTCCAGCGCGACTTACAACACGACTTGGGGCGACTTACGACTTTAATTTAAAAAAAAAAATTGCATGGGTTCCTCTCCAAGAGCATACCAGGCCCTTCAGGTCTGGTATGGATATTAAGGGGAACATTGCGCCAAAAAAAAAAATGGCGTAGGGGTCCCCCTCA
Organism: Lithobates sylvaticus; assembly: GCA_028564925.1. NCBI lineage: Eukaryota > Metazoa > Chordata > Amphibia > Anura > Ranidae > Lithobates > Lithobates sylvaticus. Next base: position 452,758,325 of record CM053026.1, on the reverse strand, counting down.
AAATCCATACCAGGCCCTTATCCGAGCACACAACCTGGCAGGCCACAGGAAAAGAGTTGGGGACGAGAGAGTGCCCCTAAACCGTACCAGGCCACATGCCCTCAACATTGGGAGGATGCTTTGGGGTCCCCCCCAAAGCACCTTGTCCTCATGTTGATGAGGACAAGGGCCTCATCCCCACAACCCTGGCCGTTGGTTGTGGGGGTCTGCAGGTGGGGGGCTTATCGGAATCTGGAAGCCCCCTTTAACAAGGGGACCCCCAGATCCTGGCATCCCCCCCTGTGTGAAATGGTAAGGGGGTACAAAAGTACCCCTACCATTTCACCAAAAAAGGTGACAAAAGAGTTAAAAATGACAGGAGACGGTCTTTGACAAGTCCTTTATTAAAGTCTTCTTTCTTCTGGTCTTCTTCCTTCTTCCTTTCTTCATCCTTCGGTTTCTTCATCTTCTTCCTCCATCTTCTTCTTCCTCCGATCCGCTTTTTCTTGCTCCGGTGTTCTCGTCCGGCATTTTCCTCCACGACGTCTGTTCTTCATTAACGGGCCGTTCCGCGCAATGGGAGGCTCCCGCTGTGTGATGCTTCTCTTCTTCTTTATCTTCTTCTTCCTCTGATCCGATTCTTGCTCCGGTGTTCTCGTCCGGCCTCTTCCTCCACGGCGTTTCTTCTTCTTTATTGGGCCGCTCCGTGCAATGGGAGGCTCCCGCTGTGTGATGCTTCTCTTCTTCTGACAGGTCTTATATAACGGAGGCCGGGGCCACCCAGTGACCCTGCCCCCCTCTGACGCACGGTTCCATGCAGTGGAGTGCTAATTTTAAAGGCTTATATGCAAGTTATTGCCATAAAAAGTGTTTGGGGACCTGGGTCCTGCCCCAGGGGATATGTATCAATGCAAAAAAAAGTGGAGCAGTTTTCCTATGTTTAGAACAATACCACAGAAAAATTAAACTTCTAAAGGAAAAAAAGTCATTTAAAACTGCTTGCGGATATAATGTATTGTCGGGTCCCGGCAATATAGATGGATATCATTGAAAAAACGGCATGGGTTCCCCCCCCCCCCCCAGTACATTACCAGGCCCTTTGGGTCTGGTATGGATATTAAGGGGAACCCTGCACCCAAATAAAAAAAAATGGCGTTGGGGTCCCCCAGGCCCTATATACTCTGAACAGCAGCCTATACGGCCCGCCCTATATACTCTGCAGAAGATTGGGCCTTAGGTGTTGGTGGTACCAGAACCCTGTAAGCCCTCACAGTTAATCATGTTGGGCGCAGGAACGAGCCCTGCTATGAAATATTATATCAAGATTTGGAAGTACATGCCCCTGTTAAACAGGAGCAGAAAAATTGGGCCTTGGGTGGTGGTGCTACAACACTGTAACCCCTTACAACTCTTGTTGGGTGCAGGAACGGGCCCTGTATGTTAAACAGAGGCATAAAAATTGGGACTTGGGTGGTGGTGGTGGTACCCTAAACCAAAAATATTGTTGGAAGCTAGCATCATCAAGATTGAGGAGGAATAGGATAGTCAGCATAGGCAGTCTTCAAGTCTCCACATCCATAGAAAATTCAATCAGTTACATCAGCATCAGGTGCTTGATAGCTGCTGATCCAAGACTGATTAATTTTTATTAATGTGAGCCTATCAATGGAGTCTGTAGACAGGCGCACTCTCTGATCCGTTATAAACCCACCAGCAGCACTGAATGTGCGTTCAGAAAGAACGCTGGATGCAATACAGGCCAGTAGCTCAATTGCATATTGAGCAAGTTCTGGCCAGTGGTCCATCCTCAAGACCCAGTAACCCAGTGGATGCTCTGTTGGAAAGGTCTTCAAGTCTGCTCTTGCCCCTAGATATTCCTGCACCATGTAATGCAGACGCTGGTGATGGTTGCTTGAACCGATCAGACCTTGCAGAGGCATTTTATTCTGAGTCCTCTGGGTCACTAAGGATCACATGATCCGTAAAAATCTTCTCCCAGCCACGTACAACTCCTTGGGTTTCTGGGGACTAAAAACCATGCCCTGAAGACTGCTGCTGAGTGTTATCCTCCACGTCCATGCTGACACAATCCTCCTCCTCCTCCTTCTTCCTGTGTGTTTGGCGGGCCCCCAGGAATGCTATCTGGATAAAGGGGGCCTTGAGAGGTAAGGAAGTCCTCCTCTTCTTCCCGCTGTTCTGCCTTAAGTGCCCTGTCCATTATTCCACAAAGCATGTGCTCCAACAGGAAGACTAGAGGGACAGTGTCACTGATGCATGCATTGTCGCTGCGCACCATCCTTGTGGCCTCCTCAAATGGTGACAGGACAGTGCATGCATCCTTTATCAGTAGCCACTGGTGTAGCAAAAAAAGAAGCCAAGCTCCTTTGACCCTGGCTTGTTGCCATACCCGCAGAGGTACTCATTGATGGCCCGATGCTGCATGTGCAGCCGCAGCAGCATTGCCAACGTTGAGTTCCACCTGGTGGGTATGTCACAAATGAGGCTGTTAGTGGGCAGGTTGCATTCCCTTTGAATGTCAGCCAGCTGAGCACTGGCATTGTATGACCAGTCGAAATGACCACAGACTTTTCTGCCCTGCCTCAGGAGATCCTGTAAGCCTGGGTACCTGCTCAAGAACCACTGCACCACCAAATTCAAGACGTGTGCCAAACATGGATCAAGTGTCTCTGTCGGAGGGCGGAGAGAAGGTTGGTGCCATTGTCACATATAACCATTCCTGGCTGAAGCTGGCATGGCGTCAACCACCTCTGAGCCTGCCCCTGCAGAGCTGACAGAATCTCTGCCCCAGTGTGGCTCCTGTCCCCTAAGCAGACCAACTCAAGCACCGCAAGGCATCTTTTTGCCTGACTGCTTGCGTAGCCCCTTGAACGCTTATGGAGCACGCTGGTTCAGAGGACAAATCTGAAGAAGAGCCCATAGAGGAAGAAGAAGAGGAGGGGGTGGAGGAGAGAGCTGTGGCAGAATCACCACTAGCATTTTGGAGGCGTGGTGGCGGAACAAGCTCCAACATTACTGAACCCTGTCCTGCATCCTTCCCAGCTGCCAGCAGAGTTACCCAGTGCACCGTGAAGGAAAGGTAACGTCCCTGCCCATGCCTACTGAACCATGAGTCAGCGGTAATATGCACCTTACTGCTGACCGCCCTGTCCAACGAGGCCAAAACATTGCCTTCCCCATGCTGGTAGAGAGCCGGAATGGCCTTCCGTGAAAAGATATGGCATTTTGTAACCTGCCACTGAGGTACAGAACATTCCACAAATTCACAAAAGGGGCAGAGTTTACCAGCTGAAAAGGCAGCAGTTGCAGTGGTAGCAATTTGGCCAAGCTAGCATTCAGACACTGAGCATGTGGATGGCTAGGACCGAATTTCTTTTTATGGTTCAGCAACTGGGGTAGGGAAATTTGCCTGCTAAAATCAGATGGTGGTGTACTGCTAGCAGATTGGCTGCAAGTACTTGGGACAGTGCAGGTTTTTGAGGGGACTGGAGGTATAGTGGGGTTGGAGATCCCAGATGAGGAGCAAGGAGAGGTCTGCCTATTTCTTTGATGTGGGTCTTTCAAGTGCTGTTACCAACGGACTGCATGGCAGGTCATCATATGTCTGGTCCAGCATGTGGTGCCCAAGCGGCTGCTGTTCTGGCCACGCTTAATCCGCTTCAGACATGGGTTGCAAACAGCAACAGTGCGATCGAAAAAGGCCCACACCAAGGAACTTTTAAAAGTCAGCAGGGAGTCAGCAGCACCCTGCATCTGTGGAGCTCTGTGGTGTGATGCATTAGGCTGCCCTTAAGCTGCCTCCTAGAGGACATACTTTTTTTTTTAAAAGGTCCTTTAAAAAAATTTTAAATTCAAAAAAGGCCTTTAAGTGCACAAGTGCACTGTGTACGGGCGCCGGACACAGTGCACTATGGGGGAGCATGATGTCTATGCAATCATGTGATTGCATGTGAGATGGCCCATTTGCAGGGTTTTGTGAGTGCTTGCGGCGCAAAGCTCTGCGCCGGAACACTTCCGTCTTGCAGGCTTCCCCTTGCTGTGGGGTTTTCTATTCGCACATGGGCAGTGCTTTCCCCAGGGGTGCCTTCCTGTCTCTCTGTGTCAGTAGGAATTCGGGAGTGCTTCTGAACTGCGGCTCTGTGGATGGAGAAGAAAGTACTATGTGATCTGCACCCCTGACTGTCCCTACAGCAGCATCCTGTGATCAGAGTCATCAGACTGAAGGTGGAGGGTGCCCTGCTTCAACTCTGCCCGAGAATCAACCTCCAGTCAGAGCCATTCACCCAACAGTGTGTTGTATCAGAGGTATGTGCCTGGCAGAAGAGGGGAGAGGAGGGGGGCCATGGGGGACTGGTTCTGATTTAATACATCTCCTATCACTACTAAATCCCTGGGGGGGGGAGGACAGTGATCTCTATCTATCTCTCATCTATCTGTCTGTTTATCTATCTCTCATCTATCTATCAACTTCTTTGGTTGACCATGACGAGGCCTGTTCTGAGTGGATCCTGTTCTGTTAAACCGCTGTATGGTCTTGGCCACTGTGCTGCAGCTCAGTTTCAGGGTCCTGGCAATCTTCTTATAGCCTAGGCCATCTTTATGTAGAGCAACAATTCTTTTTTTTTCAGATCCTTAGAGTTCTTTGCCATGAGGTGCTATGTTGAGCTTTCAGTGACCAGTATGAAAGAGTGAGAGTGATAATCACCAAATTTAACACACCTGCTCCCCATTCACACCTGAGACCTTGTAACACTAACGAGTCACATGACACCGAGGAGGGAAAATGGCTAACTGGGCCCAATTTGGTCATTTTAACTTAGAGGTGTACTCACTTTTCTTGCCAGCGGTTTAAACATTAATGGCTGTGTGTTGAGTTATTTTGAGGGGACAGCAAATTTACACTGTTATACAAGATGTACACTCACTACTTTATATTGTAGCAAAGTGTAATTTTTTCAGTGTTGTCACATGAAAAGATATAATAAAATATTTACAAAAATGTGAGGGGTGTACTCACTTTTGTGAGATACTGTATATCAAATACACTGGCACTAACTGAATAACCTGCCTGCTTAGTCTAAATCAATCTCTCCGTCCATACCAACAACACTACACAGGGCCGCCGTGTAAACAGCCTTATATAGTCCTGAGCCATGATTGGCCAAAGGCACCCTGCCTTTGGCCAATTATGGCTCTCTTAACAGAGGGCGCTGGGATTGGCCAAAGTATACAGGTCAGGTACATGCTTTGGCCAATCATCATACAGCAATGCAGTGCATTATGGGACGTTCCGCGGCAATCAAATTTGCCACAAACGCCACATAATGTTCGCTATTCGGCGAAACCGATGTTCGACCCGAACATTAAGTTCATCCCTAATGCTCAGAAACGGGTAGGCCTCTTCACTAGTGTACCTCTGTTAGGACAATTTGGCCTCGAAATTTACAGGTACAACTAGTGCGACTCACAGGCAAAAAGAGAAACTGGTTGTCAGCGACTGCTTCAATCGCTACCAAAAAAACTGTTGGCATTCGCAGGGATCAGGCCTGACACTACGAATGCTGCAATTTTGTGTTTTGTAAGTGACAGTGATCGATTGATACTGCACTTGGGTGGGCTGGGCTGGGCGGAGGGGCTAAACGCAGGTGCTAGCAGGTATCTGGGCTGATCCTGCTAACGCTGCATTTTTGGGAGCCCTAAACTACTGGGGACGCTAGTAAAGATCTGATCAGATCAAAGATATTGATCCGTTCAGACACTATACTACTAAGGGAGGTGTATGGTACGTGGGTGTTAATGCTACTGGCACTAATCTGAAGCTGCCTTGGACTGACCCTAACTGACCCTAAAACCTAACTGATGTCACCCGCTTGGCGAGCAGGGGATTAAACCTTTATTAGGTAATATATGGTGGGTACTATAAAAAACTAACTAACCAGCGTCACCCTTGACACTAATACAGTGATCACTGGTGACAGGCGGTGAACAGGTTAACTAGTGGCAATCAGGGGGTTAAAACCTTTATTCGGTAATATATGGGGGTACCCTGATGCTATAAAAACCTGACGGTGAAGCTAACCAACTAACTGGCTAACTAGCGTCACCCGTGACACTAATACGGTGATCAGAAAATAGATCTACTAGTGAGCAATATTCCCTTTCTAAAAACGTGGAATAAGCGGCGCTAGATATAATGTGAACTATCACCAGTGCTCATATAGTGTTATAACAATAATTTACCAACTAATGACATTGGATCACACATGAAAGATAATTGTAGCAATGTGAATTGTTACAAAAAATCATATAGTGAATTATAACCAACACAAATAGTCACAAAACACAGAAATGTCAATATAAGAAACTATATATAAAGTCACCCTTTAGAAAGGGAATATTGCACATTAGATTTTTTATATAAAGTGTATAAGTGTATAAGTGTATAAAGTGACGGCTTTGATTCATATTAATTTACATTGTTCTTGTGTTTAAGCGCAGTGGTGATACACAGGTGAGAGGGATTTAGAGTGTGTATTTTTGTTGTACGGGGATCTACTTGTGACACTGGTGACGGGGGGGAAAGGGTTAATTGGGGGGTGATCAAGGGGTTAAACATTTATTAGGGGTTTAATGGGGGGTACCCTAAAGCTACCTTGGCCTACTACCTTTACTATCACTGATCAGTAAAAAATCTGAAAACTGCAATTGGTGACAGGGAGTGAAGGGGTTAACGGGGAGGGGCGATTTGCGAGTGATCAGGGGGGGGGGGGTGAATTGTGTGCCTACGTGTACTGTGTTAGTGTAGTGTTGGTAGATGTCCTCTCTCCGTGCTCTGGAACTAAAAAAAATTCCAGGATGGGAGGTGACATCACTTCCTCTGCCTGTGTTTACTTTACACAGGCAGAGGAGGCATATCATTGGTCAGAACCGATCAGCAGGTCCAGGCCAGAAATCATTGGCCTGGACCTGAAGAAGAAAACAAAAGAAAGGCGCCTCTAAGTGTAGAAGTTAAAATGTTTAATTGCCTCAAAAGGATTAAAAACACTTACAGAATATATAGATGGACAAGGCATATCATTTGTGTGGGTGATCCAGCATGGGTGAAGTCGATGACATGTGCAGGCTCCTACAGCTCTGTTGTTAAAGAGGAAGTAAACCCGAAAAAAAAAAAAACGAAAAAAAAAAAAAAAACCCTGCAAGACAAAGGCATAATTAGCTAGTATGCATAGCATACTAGCTAATTATGTATCACGTACCTCAGATCGAAGCCCCCGCATCGGTCCTCTTCTCCCCCTCCGACCGCCGACATGTTCTCCCGGAGTGACTTCCGGGTATCGCGGCTCTGGCGCTGTGATTTGCCAGAGCCGCGATGCCGTCACTCGGCGCATGCGCACGAGAGCGGCACAGTACAACTGAAGCATCGGCATATAGCGCCGTTGCTTCAGTTGTCTCAAGTGCGCATGTGCCGCATGACGTCGACACATGCAAATACAGGTATATCTCCTAAACCGTGCACTTAATATAGGCTTACCTGTAACATAAAGTTGTAAACGAGGGTTTACAACCACTTTAACCACTTCAGCCCCGGACCATTTGGCAGCCAAAGGACCAGAGGTCTTTTTTCAATTTTGCACTGCACTGCTTTAACTGGTAATTGCGCGGTCATGCAATGTTGTAACCAAACAAAATTTGCGTCCTTTTCTTCCCACAAATAGAGCTTTCTTTTGATGGTATTTGATTGCCTCTGTGATTTTTATTTTTTGCGCTATAAACGGAAAAAGACCGCAAATTTTGAAAAAAAAAGATATTTTCTACTTTTTGTTATAAGAAAAATCCAATAAACTCAATTTTAGTCAAACATTTGGGCCAAAATGTATTCAGCCACATGTCTTTAGTAAAAAAAATGCCAATAAGCGTATATTTATTGGTTTGCGCAAAAGTTATAGCGTCTACAAACTAGAGTACATTTTCTGGCATTTACACCGCTTTTAATTTATGACTGCCTATCTCATTTCTTGAGGTGCTAAAATGGCAGGGAAGTACAAAACCCCCCAAATGACCCCATTTTGGAAAGTAGACACCCCAAGCTATTTGAGCCCATTGAATATTTTTTTTTCATAAAGTTGTCACTAAATGATATATTGCTCACACATGCCATGGTTATATGTGGAGATGCACCCCAAAATACATTTTGCTGCTTCTCCCGAGTATGGGGATACCACATGTGTGGGACTTTTTGGGAGCCTAGCCGCGCACGGGGCCCCGAAACCCAATCAACGCCTTCAGGGTTTCTAAGGGTGCAAATTTTTGATTTCACTCCTCACTACCTATCACAGTTTCGAAGGCCATAAAATGCCAAAATAGCACAAAACCCCCCCCAAATGACCCCATTTTGGAAAGTAGACACCCCAAGCTATTTGCTGAGAGGCATGTTGAGTACATGGAATATTTTATATTTTGCCACAAGTTGCGGGAATATTACAAACTTTTTTTTTTTTGCCCAAAGTTGTCACTAAATGATATATTGCCCACACATGCCATGGGCATATGTGGAATTACACCCCAAAATACATTCTGCTGCTTCTCCTGAGTATGGGGATACCACATGTGTGGGACTTTTTGGGAGCCTATCCGCATACGGGACCCCGAAAACCAAGCACCGCCTTCAGGATTTCTAAGGGCATAAATTTTTGATTTCACTCCTCACTACCTATCACTACCTATCACAGTTTTGAAGGCCATAAAATGCCAAGATGGCACAAAACCCCCCCAAATGACCCCATTTTGGAAAGTAGACACCCCAAGCTATTTGCTGAGAGGCATGTTGAGCCCATTGAATATTTTTTTTTTTAGTCCCAAGTGATTGAATAAAGACAAAAAAAAAAAAAAAAAATGTATTCAAAAAGTTGTCACTAAATGATATATTGCTCACACATGCCATGGTTATATGTGGAATTGCACCCCAAAATACATTTTGCTGCTTCTCCTGAGTATGGGGATACCACATGTGTGGGACTTTTTGGTGGCCTAGCCGCGTACGGGGCCCCGAAACCCAAGCACCGCCTTCAGCATTTCTAAGGGTGCAAATTTTTGATTTCACTCCTCACTACCTATCACAGTTTCGAAGGCCATAAAATGCCAAAATAGCACAAAAACCCCCCAAATGACCCCATTTTGGAAAGTAGACACCCCAAGCTTTTTGCTGAGAGGCATGTTGAGTACATGGAATATTTTATATTTTGCCACAAGTTGCGGGAATATTACAAACTTTTTTTTTTTTTCCCCAAAGTTGTCACTAAATGATATATTGCCCACACATGCCATGGGCATATGTGGAATTACACCCCAAAATACATTCTGCTGCTTCTCCTGAGTACGGGGATACCACATGTGTGGGACTTTTTGGGAGCCTATCCGCATACGGGACCCCGAAAACCAAGCACCGCTTTCAGGATTTCTAAGGGCATAAATTTTTGATTTCACTCCTCACTACCTATCACTACCTATCACAGTTTTGAAGACCATAAAATGCCAAGATGGCACAAAACCCCCCCAAATTACCCCATTTTGGAAAGTAGACACCCCAAGCTATTTGCTGAGAGGCATGTTGAGCCCATTGAATATTTTTTTTTTTTAGTCCCAAGTGATTGAATAAAGACAAAAAAAATAAATAAAAAAAATTTATTCAAAAAGTTGTCACTAAATGATATATTGCTCACACATGCCATGGTTATATGTGGAATTGCACCCCAAAATACATTTTGCTGCTTCTCCTGAGTATGGGGATACCACATGTGTGGGACTTTTTGGGAGCCTAGCCGCGTACGGGGCCCCGAAACCCAAGCACCGCCTTCAGCATTTCTAAGGGTGCAAATTTTTGATTTCACTCCTCACTACCTATCACAGTTTTGAAGGCCATAAAATGCCAAAATAGCACAAAACCCCCCCCAAATGACCCCATTTTGGAAAGTAGACACCCCAAGCTATTTGTTGAGAGGCATGGTGAGTATTTTACAGCTCTCATGTGTTTTTGAAAATGAAGAAAGTAAAGAAAAAAACATTTTTTTTTTCTTTTTTCAATTTTCAAAACTTTGTGACAAAAAGCGATATCTGCAAAATACTCACCATACCTCTCAGCAAATAGCTTGGGGTGTCTACTTTCCAAAATGGGGTCATTTGGGGGTGGTTTGTGCCATCTGGGCATTCCATGGCCTCCGAAACTGTGATTGGCAGTGAGGAGTGAAATAAAAAAATTACACCCTTAGAAAGCCTGAAGGCGGTGCTTGGATTTTGGGGTCCCGTACGCGGCTAGGCTCCCAAAAAGTCCCACACATGTGGTATCCCCGTACTCAGGAGAAGCAACAGAATGTATTTTGGGGTGTATTTCCACATATGCCCATGGCATGTTTGAGCAATATATCATTTAGTGACAACTTTTTGTAAAAAAAAAATATTATTTTTTTTTTTTTTTTTCATTATTCAATCTCTTGGGACCAAAAAAAAAAATATTTAATGGGCTCAACATTGCTCTCAGCAAATAGCTTGGGGTGTCTACTTTCCAAAATGGGGTCATTTGGGGGGGGGGGTTTGAACTGTCCTGGCATTTTATGCACAACATTTAGAAGCCTATGTCACACGTCACCCACTCTTCTAACCACTTGAAGATAAAGCCCTTTCTGACACTTTTTGTTTACATGAAAACATTTTTTTTTTTTGCAAGAAAATTACGTTGAACCCCCAAACACTATATATATTGTTAAAGCAAAGGCCCTACAGATTAAAATGGTGGGTGTTGCATTTTTTTTTTTTCCACACAGTATTTGCGCAGCGATTTTTCAAACGCATTTTTTGTGGAAAAAATACACTTTTTTTTTATTTTAATGCACTAAAACACACTATATTGCTCAAATTTTTGATGAAATAAAAAATATGATCTTAGGCCGAGTACATGGATACCAAACATGACATGCTTTAAAATTGCGCACAAACACGCAGTGGCGACAAACTACATACATTTTTAAAAAGCCTTTAAAAGCCTTTACAGGTTACCACATTAGATTCACGGAGGAGGTCTACTGCTAAAATTACTGCCCTCGAGCTGACCTTCGCGGTGATACCTCACATGTATGGTGCAATTGCTGTTTACATATGACGCCAGACCAACGCTTGTGTTCGCCTTTGCGCAAGAGAAGGGGGGGCAGGGGTGCTTTTTTTTATTTTTTTTTTAGTTTTTCTTTTTATTTAGCTTTTTTATTTTATTTTTAAACTGTTCCTTCCATTTTTTTTTTTCTTAGTTATCATTTTTATTGTTATCGCAGGGAATGTAAATATCCCCTATGATAGCAATAGGCAGTGACAGGTACTCTTTTTTTGAAAAAAAGGGTCTATTAGACCCTAGATCTTTCCTCTGCCCTCAAAGCATCTGACCACACCAAGATCGGTGTGATAAAATGCTTTCCCAATGGTGCGGTGGGTATGCCCACCATTAGAATACCTCCCTTCATCCACCCACTTCTAATGATGGGCATACATGCACCATTTATATATGCCGAAGCATGGGGGCATCCTCCCGCAAAAAAGTTATGCCACGTACACATGGTCGGACTTTTTTCGACCATATGTACGTGGCATTAGGAGCAAAATCGCTCCTCCGCCCTCTGCTGCCCCCATGCTTCGGCATATATGCTCTTTTTTTTAACTGTGGTGGTGAAATCACCTCCTACAGCGTTGGAGTCGCGGCTTTATGTATCGTGGGAGCAAACGCTGTTGCTGTCAAGATAAATAAATCCACGCTGCAACTGAATGGCGTACCTGCTAAGCAAATAATGGTTAACATTAAAACAAAGTAACATTACAGTATAACAGTAAGACCTTACCATACCATACCTGCAAAGCAAATACCAAAAAAAAAAAAACATAGTAAAAAATAAAACATTTTGTTAACGCAAACGGTGCCTAAAATATATATATGCCGAAGCATGGGGGCATCCTCCCGCAAAAAAGTTATGCCACGTACACATGGTCGGACTTTTTTCGACCATATGTACGTGGCATTAGGAGCAAAATCGCTCCTCCGCCCTCTGCTGCCCCCATGCTTCGGCATATATGCTCTTTTTTTTAACTGTGGTGGTGAAATCACCTCCTACAGCGTTGGAGTCGCGGCTTTATGTATCGTGGGAGAAAACGCTGTTGCTGTCAAGATAAATAAATCCACGCTGCAACTGAATGGCGTACCTGCTAAGCAAATAATGGTTAACATTAAAACAAAGTAACATAACAGTATAACAGTAAAGCCCCATACACACGGTCGGACTTTTTCATGGATTCTGTCCGATCGGACAAGGTTGTTGAAAAATCAGACTGTGTGTATGCACCATCGGACAGTGTTCGTCGGTTTGACCGACGGACAAAGTCTTATCTCCTGCTGGAAAGATTTGCCGTCAACACGGTCCGATCACACCAAATCCGATCGTGTGTACGGTTGTCCGACCGGACAAAGTGCTACGCATGCTCAGATCACATTACAAGACCAAAGCTATTGGCTACTAGCCTCTACGTAGTCCCGTCGTAGGCAACAAACGTCACCACGTTCAGAATGATCGGATTTTCCGACAACTTTGTCCGACCGTGTGTACGCAAAACCAACATCGGACAAAGTATGACGGACATGGTCCGACGGACCTGGTCCGCGGATTGTCCGACCGTGTGTATGGGGCTTAAGACCTTACCATACCATACCTGCAAAGCAAATACCAAAAAAAAAAACATAGTAAAAAATAAAACATTTTGTTAACGCAACCGGTGCCTAAAATATATATATGCCGAAGCATGGGGGCATCCTCCCGCAAAAAAGTTATGCCACGTACACATGGTCGGACTTTTTTCGACCGTATGTACGTGGCATTAGGAGCAAAATCGCTCCTCCGCCCTCTGCTGCCCCCATGCTTCGGCATATATGCTCTTTTTTTTTAACTGTGGTGGTGAAATCACCTCCTACAGCGTTGGAGTCGTGGCTTTATGTATCGTGGGAGCAAACGCTGTTGCTGTCAAGATAAATAAATCCGCGCTGCAACTGAATGGCGCACCTGAAAACAAAAAAAATGGTTAACAATAAAACACAGTAAACAAAATTACATACCTGAAAAGCAAGCATGATAAAACATAATAAAACATTGCAGAATAGAATAGAGTAAAAAAGAGCAACAATAGAGAGAGAGAGAGAGAGAGAGAGAGAGAGAGAGAATAAAACGACAACTATTTTTGGTTTTTTTATTTTATATTTTTTTTGGGGGGGGGGGTTTTTTTTTGTACTTTTTTTTTATTTTTTACACTTTTTTTTTTAAACTATAACTATAATTTTAACTGTAACGGTCGGGTCTCAAAATGCGATGGCATTCTTGAGACCCTGTAACTATAATTTTAACTAACGGTCGGGTCTCAAAATGCGATGGCATTCTTGAGACCCTGTGAAAGTGTATCCTAGCCTGTGAAATGCTGTACCCTACGCTAAAACCTCACTAGTGAGTGGTAGCGTTCAAAACATTCACCAATGCAGAGACCAGGATTGTCAGGACAGCGTGGACAATAATAACGGGTGTCACGCCTACATCCGCGCTTGGTACAGACACGACATCTTTTTTGGGGGGCTCGTTGGGTAGGGGTACTCGGGAGGACATAAGGGTAATGCCTCTCATACAGCCGGCTAACTGCATTTGGTTCGGAATGGTGAGGTGCAGAACCGTCTGGAAACAGAAGGTCTGTGAGAACCTCTTCCAGGAATTCAAGGAAGGGTAACCTCCCGCCTGAAGCTCCGTATAGCACATGAGCATTCAGAAAAGCCAATTGGAACAAATAAATAGACACTTTTTTGTACCAGCGTCTAGCCTTACGGACAACTAGGTATGGCGCCAACAACTGGTCGTTGAGGTCCACCCCCCCCATATTAAGGTTGTATTCGTGGACACAGAGGGGTTTCGTCACAACACCAGCCGCCGTACGAATTTGGACTGTCGTGTCTGCATGAAGGGAGGTAAGAACGAAAACATTCCTATTATCCCTCCACTTCACAGCGAGCAAATTATTACACTTCAAGCAGGCTCTCTCCCCCAGCCTAAGAGGGGAATCTACAAGCCGCTGGGGAAAGCCCCGGCGATTAGGTCGCACGGTGCCACATGCTCCAATCTGATGATCAAACAAGTGACTAAACAGTGGCACGCTCGTGTAATAATTGTCCACGTACAAGTGGTACCCCTTTCCGAATAAGGGTGACACCAAGTTCCACACTATCTTGCCAGCGCTCCCTATGTAATCTGGACAGTTCTCCGGCTCTACGTGACTATCTTTTCCCTCATAAACCGAAAAGCTCCACGTATAGCCTGTTGCCCTGTCACAGAGCTTGTAGAGCTTGACCCCGTATCTGGCACGCTTGCTGGGAAGGAACTGTTTGAAAGACAAGCGGCCAGAAAACTTAATCAGGGACTCGTCAACGCAGACAACTTGATTGGGATTAAACAAGGCTGCAAAACGTTGGTTGAAGTGGTTTATGAGGGGCCGAATTTTGTAGAGCCGATCAAATTCAGGGTCTCCACGAGGACGACAGAGTTCATTGTCACTGAAGTGCATGAACCGCAAGATCTGTTCGTATCGTGCCCTGGACATGGAGCGAGAGAACACGGGCATATGGTGGAGCGCGAGGGTGGACCAATAAGACCTCAGCGTCGGGAATTTATGCATGCCCATGTTGATGGAAAGGCCCAGAAAGGACTTAAATTCGGAAACCGTAATTGGTTTCCAATCTCTGGCAAGGGAAGGCACTTGGGGATTAGCGGCGATGTATTGACCAGCGTATATATTACTTTGGTCCACAATAGATCTATAGAGATCTTCCGTGAAAAACAGCGATAAAAAATCGGATGGCTTAAAATCAGCTGTTTCCACCTGAATACCGGGTTGGCCAGTGAATGGGGGAAGTACGGGTCCTGCAGAAGTGGTGGGCACCCAATCAGGATTGGCGAATTCTGCAGGAAGGACACTATGTGATCGACGGGCCTGCCTTTGTCTTCTTCTTGGTGGCAGCGGGACACTACTTGTGCTTGCCACCTCGCCAGCTTGAACTGCACTTATGGGACTCGCCACGTCACCAAGTGTTACTGCAGTGCTGGTTTGACTACGTCCAGGGTGTACTAGGCCGCTGGTGCTTGCCAGTTCACCAGAAGGAATAGCGGCGCTAGTACTTCTCTGCTCCATACGAGAGACCTGCGGTTCCTGCACCTCAACAACAGCAGAAGATTGGGATCGGGTACGCCTGACCTTAGCAGGGACCTCACCTCCGTCGCCAGAGCTATCTGTCATGGAGCCGCTGTCGTCTACTGGGTCGTATTCTGAGCCTGATTCTGACAGATGAGTGACCTCCTCTTCACTATCTGACATACTCAGAAACAAGTAGGCCTGTTCACTAGTGTACTTGCGATTTGCCATTTTGGGCTCTAAATTTAGTAGTACACTAGTGAGATTCACAGGAAAAAAAGCTCCTAGGCTGCTGGCGACTGAATCAAAACGCTACCAAAAAAACTGTTAGCGATCGCAGGGATCAGGCCTGACTCTGCGAACGCTGCAGTTATGTGTGCTTAGTGTTTTGTAAGTGACAGTGATCGATCAATACTGCACTTGGGTGGGCTGGGCTGGGCTGGGCGGAGGGGGAAAACGCAGGTGCTAGCAGGTATCTGGGCTGATCCCGCTAACAATGCGTTTTTTGGAACCCTAAACTGCTGGGACGCTAGTATAGATCTGATCAGATCAGATATTGATCTGTTCAGATACTATACCACTAAGGGAGGTGTATGCTTTGCGCGTGGGTGTTTGCGGTGCTGGCACTAACCTGGGGCGACGCAGACCTTATTTGTCCCTAAAACCTAATTGATATCACCCGCCGGGCGATCAGGGGGTTAAACCGTTATTGGGTAATAAATGGCGGGTGCCCTGACAGTATAAAAAACAAACTATCTAACCAGCGTCACCCGTAACAGTAATACGGTGATCACTGGTGAAAGGGTTAACTAGGGGCAATCAGGGGGTTAAAACCTTTATTAGGTAATATATGGGGGTACCTGACGCTATATAAAAACCTGACGGGGAACCTAAATAACTAAATAACTAACTGGCTAACCAGCGTCACCAGTGACACTTATACTGTGATCACTGGTGAAAGAGTTAACTCTAGGGGCAATCAAGGGGTTAAAACCTTTATTTAGGTTGTAATATGGGGGTACCTGACCTATAAACCTATTTATAATCCTATATAAACCTGGCGGTTACCTAAAAAAAAAAACTGGCTACCTAGCGGCACCAGTGACACTAATAGAGCGATCAGAAAAACGATCGCTTAGTGACACTGGCAAAAGGGGGTGAAAGGGTTACCTAGGGGGCAATCAAGGGGTTAAACCTTTATTGGGGGGGGGTAGGGGGCTACCTTAGACCTAAAGGGGCCTAAAACTAACTGCCCTGACAGTTATTACAGTCACACTGACACTAAATGCAGTGATCAGTAAATAAATGATCACTGCAATCAGTGACACTGTGACAGGGGGGGCAGGGGGTGATCTGGGGGGTGATCTGGGGGTGACAGGGGGGTGGATTGTGTGCCTAAGTGTCCTGGTGTCAGTGTACTGTTGTGCACTTACTTGCTGTGTCTTCACCGCTCGGCGTCCCGGTCAGAAAGACCGACACGAGGAGCGTGACGTCACTTCCCCTTGCCTGTGTTTACAATTACACAGGCAAGGGAGAATGTGATTCGCCAGGAGCGATCGGGAGGGGGTGGCCAGAAACCACTGGCCGTCCCCTCTTCCCGCATCGCTCCTGACACGATCCCGACCGTCCCCGCCGGCGGAGGGGGGTCCGATCGGACCCCCCAACCGCCTGAAGAATGGCACGTACAGGTACGTCCTTTTGCCTGTACGTGCCATTCTGTTGACGTATATGTACATGGGGCGGTCGGGAAGTGGTTAAGATGGTGTGGGTTCACGGAGATACCAGCAGGAGAAGTTAGTGTGAAGGACTCCTTATATAGACTTTCTGAGTTATTTTAGACTTTTTTCCTGCTTGGTCTGAACTAGAGCGCCCTTGAATACACTATATCTGACCTGAAGGGGGGGGGGACCCCCCCTCCTCCTCCACCTCCCCCTCTCTTCCCTGCTCCCCCTGCTCCTCTCCCCCCGCCCCTTCTCCCCCCTCCTCCTCCCCTCCCCCCTCCCTCCTGCTACCCTGCCCCCCTCTTCCCCCCCCCCCCCTGCCCCTCCCTCCTCTCTTCCCCCCCCCTGCCTCCTCTCTTCCCCTTCCCCCCCCTGACCTCTTCTCCTCTCCTTCCCCCTCCTCCCCCTGCCTGTCTACCCTCCCCTCCCCTCCCCCCCCCTGACCCTCTCCCCCCCCCTGCTGTGCTCCTCCCTCCTCCCCCTTCCCCCCTGCCCCCCCCTCCTGCCCCTCTCTACCCCCCACTCCTCTCCTCTGCCTCTGCCCCCCGGTCCCCCCTCTCCTCCCCCCCCCCCCCCTGCATGCTGCCCTGCCCTCCCTCCCCCCTCCTGCCTCTGCCTCTCTCTGACCCCTGCCCC
Organism: Lithobates sylvaticus; assembly: GCA_028564925.1. Lineage (NCBI taxonomy): Eukaryota > Metazoa > Chordata > Amphibia > Anura > Ranidae > Lithobates > Lithobates sylvaticus. The sequence goes on along the minus strand of CM053026.1, from coordinate 452,740,725 downwards.
CTGCCCCTGCTCCCCCCCCCCTCCCCTCCTGCCTGCCCCCCCCTCTCTGCCCCCCCCCTCCTCCCCCTCTCCCTGCCTGTCCATCCCTCCTTCCGCCCTGCCCATCACCTGCCCCTGCCCCCCCCCCCCTGCCTCCCCTGCCCCCCTCCCTTGCCTCTCCCTTCACTGCCCCTCCCTGCCTTCCTCTCTCCTCCTGCTCCCCCTGCTCCCTTTTCTGCCTGCCTGCCTCCTCCTGCCCCCCCTCCTGATCCCCTGCCCTCTGCCCCTGCTCCCCCTGACCTCCCCTCTCCTGACCTGCTCTCCCTGTCCCCCCCCTGCTGCGATCTTCTGCTCCCCCCCCCCTCCCTCCCCCCTCTTGCTCCCCCTGACACCCTCCTTGCCCTGCTCACCCTCCTCCCTGAGCATGCTCCCTGCCATCCCCCCCCACTTCCTGCCCCCTTCCCTGGCCTCAGCTGCCCCTCCCTCCCCCCCTGCCCCTCTCTGCCCTGCCCTGCTCCTCCCCCCCCCTCCTGCTCTGCTCCCCCCCCTTCTGCTGCCCTGCCCCCCTCCCCCCCTCCCCCCTGCCCCCTCTCCTCCCTCCTCTCTCCCCCTGCCCCCTGCTGACTTTCCCCCTTGCCTGCTCCTTGACCTCTCCCCTGCCTGCTCTTGCTCTCCTTCTCTCCCTACTCTGCATCCTCCCTCTGCTGCCCCCCTGCCTCCCCCCCCCTCCCCCACTCCTCCCTCCCCTCCCCCCTCCCTCCTCCCTCTCCCCCCCTTCCCCTCCCCCTGTGCCTGTCTCCTGTCTGACCCGTGACCTGCCCCCCCCTCTCTCCCCTGCCCCCCTCTCCTCTCCTGCTCTCCCTATGCTCCCCCTCCTGCTCCACCCCCTTCCCGACAACCTGCCCCTCTCTCTGACCCCTCCCCCCTGCCCCCTCTCCTCCCTGCCTGCCTCTCTCCCTCTGCCCCTCCCTGCCCCCCCCCTCTGTGCCCCCTTGCCCCCCTTCCCTCTCCTCTCTGCCCCCCCCCCCCTACCCCCTCTCCCCCCTTCTCCCCTGCCCCCCCCCCCACCCCCTCCCCCCTCCGCCCTCCCCTCCCCCTCCTCACCCCCCTCCCTCCCCCTGACCCTGCGCCTGCCCTTTCACTGCCCTGCTGCCCCTCCCCTCTGCCACCTGCTACTGTCCTGCCCCCCCCCCTCCCCCCTGCCGGGGACCCCCCTCTACTCCTGAGGAGACCCTCCCTCCCCTCCTCTCTGCCCCCTCTCCACCCTCCCCCCTCTCCCCTGCCCCCTCCCCCTCTGCTCCCCTGTCTCTCCCTGCCCCCTTCTGCTCCCCCCCCCCTTCTGCCCCCCCTCCCCCTGCTCCCTTGCCCCTCCCTGCCCTCTCCCTCCCTCCCCCTCTCCCTACCCCCTGCCCTGCCCCCCTCCTGCCTTACCCACTCCCTGCTTCTGCCCTCCTCCTCTGCTATTGACCCCTCCCTGCTCCTCGCCCCCCTGCCTCTCACCCCGCTCCTGCCTGCCCCCTTCTCCCTCCCTCCCCCCCTGCCTTCCTTGACCCCCTGCTGCTCCTGCTGCCTCCCTGTCCCCCCCCCCTGCATCTGCCCCCTCCCTCTGGCCCCCTCCCCCTGCCTGTGCCCCTCCTCTTCCTCCATTCCTCTGCCCACCCCCCCCTGACCTGCCTGCCCCCCCCTCCCCCTCCCTTCCCCTCTCCTTCTGCTCTTTATTTTTTTTTTTTTTTGGATCCTGCCCCTCCTGACTCCCCCCTCCTCTCCTGCTCTCTCCCCCCCTCTGCGACCTTCCTGCTCTCTCCCCCTCTCTCCCTCCCCTCTCCTTCTGCTCCTGCCTCTCTGCTGCATCTCCCTCTCCCTGCCCCCCCCCCCCCCACCTCTCCCTGCTCTCGCCCCCCCCCTCCCTGCTGCCCTGCCCCCCCCCCCCCCACTGCTGTCCTCTCCTGCCCCCCTCCCCCTCACCCTGCCCCTCCCCCCCCCTCTCCCGCCCCCCTCCCCCCCCTCCCCCTATCTTTGTGATGGAGGATCTTTGTGATCGTGGCTGCGGACCGGCTTGTAATCTCCCTGTGAGTTCCGGGTTGCTTCTCCTGCTGGTACCTCCGTGACCCCACACCATCGGAAAAACAGAGCTGTAGGAGCCTGCACACGTCATCGACTTCACCCATGCCGGATCACCCACACAAATTATATGCCATGTCCATCTATATATTCTGTAAGTGTTTTTAATCCTTTTGGGGCAATTAAACATTTTAACTTCTACACTTAGAGGCGCCTTTCTTTTGTTTTCTTGTTTCCTATTTAGAGATCGTTTCTCTCCATGAGTGCAGCCCTAAGTGTGAAGACTCCTAAATATAGACTTCTGGTTATTTTAGACTTTTTCCATGCTTGGTCTTGAAGCCTAGAGCGCCCTTGCATACACTATATCTGGACCTGAAGACTGATCGGTTCTGCAATGAATCGGATTGCCCCGGGGGCACGGCGTGTGGGGGGGGGGGCGCCCCTGCCCGCCGGCACGAGCGACCTATGTGTATGCATGCTTATGTGTTTCAAAGACACACCCCTTACTCCAGAGTTTTTTTGTTTTCTTTTATTTATTTTTTTGCTGAAAGGGACAGAGGGATTTGCAATATAATTTAAAAGTACAGTTTCCCTTTAATCTCACTGTAAAATACTTTTCTCAGAGTCTATTGAGGTTCACAGCCTCATAGTAAGAAACCTAAAGTTATACTACCACCTACAGGAAAACTGGAATATAGGCACATTAAAAAAAAAAAAAACAGGGTCCGGAATGATTATGATTTCATATTTGCTCAATTCTCCAGTGGCGGCCCGTCCATAGGGGGCGCCCGGGCGCCGCCCCACAGCAGTTAAAAAAAAATAAAATAAAAAAAAATAAATTATTTAAACATGTCCCTTTAAAAAAGGGCGCCGGAAACAGTGCAGTATGCACCGCTCTATCACCAATAGATAGATTCATGCATTGCATGAATCTATCTATTGTCACCGCTGCCGCCCCCTATTCAGGTGTCCGGCCCCTGATCGGGCGCCGGGCATCTGAATTACAGTGGGGGGGGGGGTGTTGCTGGAAGCACCCCTATTAGAGCTGTAAGCTCTAATAGGGGACCCTATTAGAGCAGTGTGCTCTAATAGGCTTCCCTAAGTGTAAACAGCGGGCGCACGGCTGTGCGTTCGCTGATTACACAGTATTGTGTTAGAGAAGCGAATACATCGCTTCCCTAACACAGACCCGCCTCTCAGCCAATCAGGTTGCCAGGTCTGTTACCTGTAACCTGATTGGCTGAAGTCACAGGCGCTGTGATTGGACGCTAGGCGTCCAATCATAGCAAAAGACAGGCGCGGGAGAAGAAGACCTCGGACGGACGATAGCAGAAGACAGGAGGAGCGCGGGAGAAGAAGACCTCGGACGATGAGACACCGCTCGCCGCCTGACGCCATCACCAGCTGCACATCGAGACAAGGTAAGTGCAGAGGGCAGGCAGGGGGCACAGTGGCAGCACTTGGAGGGGCACTTAAAGGGGCACTCTGGCAGCACTTAAAGGGGCACTCTGGCAGCACTTGGAGGGGCACTCTGGCAGCACTTGGAGGGGCACTCTGGCAGCACTTAGAGGGGCACTCTGGCAGCACTTAAAGGGGCACTCTGGCAACACTTAAAGGGGCACTCTGGCAGCACTTGGAGGGGCACTCTGGCAGCACTTGGAGGGGCACTCTGGCAGCACTTGGAGGGGCACTCTGGCAGCACTTGGAGGGGCACTCTGGCAGCACTTGGAGGGGCACTCTGGCAGCACTTGGGGGGGCACTCTGGCAGCACTTGAGGGGGCACTCTGGCAGCACTTGAGGGGGCACTCTGGCAGCGTTTGAGGGGCACAGTGGCAGCGTTTGATGGGCACAGTGGCAGCGTTTGATGAGAACAGTGGCAGCGTTTGATGAGCACAGTGGCAGCATTTAATGGGCACAGTGGCAGCGTTTGATGGCACAGTGAGGCTGTTTGTTTGCGCCCCCCCAAAAATTTTGAGCACCAGCCGCCACTGCAATTCTCCAACCCGAAACTTCAATTGAGGTTTGTACACAAATACATAAAGTATCTGTGAATGTCCCCTAAGATCCATGCTTTAAAATATAGAAGCTACTGCGGATTTGTATTTTGCAATTGGAGTAGTGGCAGGAGAAGATCGTTGGGAGTGGTAATAAGTCATGGTGACGGGCCAACATAATTGTACAGCACTTATCATGATTGATTTGGATCTAAATCCCTAGAAGACATGAATGACTTGGGATTTATATTGTGGAATATTGTTTATATATATATATATTTTTTTCAATAAAATACTTTTTCCATTGTGTGGCTGTCCATCCACTGTAATAAGCAATCATAGTGTGTGTGTGTGTGTGTGTGTGTATATATATATATATATATATATATATAATATATATGTAGCGCACTACTCCCTTGGGAGCTGCTGGGTGTGCTCTTACCTTACTGTTAACATACCTCCGTTCTTCCACCCCTGCACGAATCACATCAGCAGACAGTCTGAGTCAGTAACGTTGAAAAGAGAACTTTATTTTTCTTAGTTACAGTCCGTTACAAATTTATTCAGGGAAATATTAGCTGCCTCTTCCTTCTGGTTCCTAAGAGTAGTTAAAGTCCCTTTCCCATAGTGAACTGACCAATGCCCCTCTGAAAAGCATTGTGGTATGTGGATGCTGGAAGCCCCAGGCCTCATCTGCCTATGTTGACTCCTGCGATCCTCCCACGTCAGCTCAGGAAAGTCCCGGATGATATACCGGTCTACTCCATCCTCTTTGCAGCTACTTCCCGCGCCTCATAGTCAGAACCATCCCAGCTGGGATGCCCGGTCCGCTTCTCCCAGGGTTTCTTTTTGTGAATTGGTGTTGAACCATCCAGCAGTGAGGTCTCTGAACCCTCAGGCCTTCAGGTTTTGTTCCTGCTATCCAGCGCTGGGGTCTCTAAACCCCCAGGCCTTCAAACCTGCTCCTTAGAGTCACATCTTTCCTGCTTCTGTGGATTCAGTTCCTCCCATCTCCCCTAGGAAGCATGTGACCTCAATTTATATGCGAGTCCTGCCCCTGCCAATACAAATTAATGATTGCACCAGGGCTCTCCATACAAACTACCTGTACCCCAGTCCCCAGCCCTCCTTCTTTCCAGAACATTTCCTATGGAAAGTTAGGGAGATCTTTCAGGGCAGAGTACAGGTGGCCACACCCCCCTCTATTCTATCACTCCTCCCAAACCAAACCAAAGCAACCAGGCCTTAACAGAAGGTAAGGCACTGGCAATTTACCTAACACTCACCTAACTAGCACCCAACCTAAAGGTGGGGGGCGCTACATATATATATATATATATATATATATATATATATATATAAATAAATATATTTTTTTTTTTCCATACTGTCACCAGTCAGTGTCCCTAATCACCACCCCCCACTCACTCTGTCCCTAATCACCATCGCACCAGTCACATTTTCTTTCATCACTGCCACACCAGTCGAAGTGTACCTGATCACCACCATAGCAGTCATAGTGTCACCATAAAGACTTGTGAGATGCTCTCTGAAGTGCCATCCGTGTTTGTATCACTGTTCAGAGAGCATTTGACAGGCAGTGAGGAGGCATGGTATTGCCTCCTCACCACCTGTTTTAACCCCACACAAACAACCCCATTCACTTAAATAGGTCACGATCAGCGGTGGTAGAGGGGGTACACTGCCTGCCACAGCTGTGAAGCAATGCATCGTAGCCACAACATGTGTACACCCCAGCCACTGCCTGTGCAGCTTAAGGGTACAGTGGTTGAGGGGTGGTAAAACTGCGGCTCAACCATGAGGTTTTACCACCCCCAAACCTCACATGTGAATGGGCTCTAATAGTGCAGCCAGTCACAGTTATCAGATTATAACCACAGTGTCACCAGACCAGTGTAGCTAGAATCACTCTTCCTGACTGCCACACCAGACCAGTGCAGCCAGCAACAGTGTCCCTTATCACCACCAAACCATTCGCAGTGTCACTACACCAGTGTAAACTAGCAATGGTGTCTGATTGTCACCACACCAGTCCCAGTGTCACCAGACCAGTGTAAGCTAGCAACAGTGTTTCTGATCACCATTACACAAGTCCCACAAAAACAACTAAAATATTTTTTAATATGAAATATTAAAATTTTGTAATTTAATCAACTTTTACCTTTTTAATAATGTATTTAATCATTGTCTACCTCAAGCACCTTAAAAGTCCCAAATCTACCTCCTTCCCAGCCTTCTTATGAATGGATGTGGTGCTGATGATATGTTATCATTTACCAACAGTACTAATTAAGTTCTTGTTTTGTTTACCTCCTATATCCTAGCCAGTGAACATGGCATTCCTGGGGGCAACCATATACCAGTAGGCTAAGCTTTCTTGGCTTATAGGAACAGGCACCGCTATAGGTGATGCTACACTAAGTTACATTCCCTCATCACTCTTATAAAGGCAACGATTACAGTACATTGGTTTTGATACAATTTGGTTGATTTGTGTGGTACACAAGATACAATGTCCAGTATATAATCAGTCCGCACATTGAAAAAAATCTCACATGTGCCATCGCCATACTCAGAATGAGTAGCAGAATGTGTTTTGGGTTGTAATTCTAAGTATGTCTATGCTGTATGTGAGAAATATCTTATTATATTGACTTTGTGTAAAAACATTAATTTTCATTTTCATTCCACATTTTTCAAAAATTTGTGGCAAAAACATGAAGTCTTCAAAAGACCCACCATGCCTCTTAGAAAATATCTTCAGGTGTTTGGTTTCCAAAATGTGGTAATTTTATGGATGACTTATGCTCATAAAAAGCTTGAAGGTGCTCCTTGGATTGTAGGCTCCTCTGTGTGGCTAGGCTGTGGAAAAAGTCTCACACATGTGACATTGCCAACTTCGGAAGGATTAGCAGAATGTGTTTTAGAGTGTAATTCTAAATATGCCACTGGTGTGTGTAATGCCGCGTACACACGAAGGGATTATCCCGCGGGATTGTCCGCTGGACTAAGTCCACCGGATAATCCCCTCGTGTGTGGGCCTCCGACTGACTTTTTTTTTAAAAATCCGGCGGACTAAAGTCTTAAGTTTTGTTTTAAAATTATCCGCTGGACTTGGCAGTCCGGCGGACAATACGGCCGTCTGTAGTATGGTCCGGCGGACCAAAAAGGACGCATGCTCAGTAGCAAGTATTTTTCTAGTATTTTTCTTTTTCTAGTCCCGTCGTACGTGCTGTACGTCATCGCGTGAACCGCCGGACTTTTAGCGTGATCGTGTGTGGTCAAGTCCGTTCGCTTTTTAGTCCGCCGAAGCCAGCTGGAAAGTCCGGCGGATTGTCCGCCGGACTAGGTCCGGCGGGGAAAGTCTCTTCGTGTGTACGCGGCATTAGAAATATCTTATTTGTTGGCAACTTTGTGTAAAAAATGCATTTTCATTTTCTTTCCTGCATTTTACAAAAACTTGTGACAAAAAAATACATTTTCAAAATATAACATATTCAGAAAATACCTTGGGATGTTTGCTTTCCAAAATGGGATCATTTTTTGGGTGTTTCCACTTTCCTGGTGCTCCAGGTCCTCCAAAAATGTGATAGTACAGAAATTTGATGCATAATTCAAGCGTAATTTTTGCTCCTTGAAAGCCAAAAGGTGTTCCTTGGATGTTGGGCCCCTTTATGCATCTGGGCTGTGATAAAGTCTCACACGTGGTATCCATATGATATGGAAGAGTAGCAGAATGTGTTTTGGAGTGTAATTGTAATTATAAGTATGCGGATGCTGTGTGTGAGACATAACTTGTTAAAATGACAACTTTGTGGAAAAAAAACACTTATTTAATTTCTTAATTTTACAAAAAATTGTGGCAAAAAATTACAACTTCAAAAAACTCACCATGCCTTTTGCTTAATACCTTAGACTGTCCAAAAAGGGGTAATTTGAGGGGTATTTGTATTGTTCTAGCATTTTAGGGCCTCACAAATTGAGTCAGTCAGTACAATGGAATTGTTCAATTTTCAAATATATATACCATACATTTTAGACTCTATAACTTTCACACAGACTAAATAATATACACCAAATGTAGCATAATACATTTTGGCCTAAATTTCTGAAAAATTATTTATTTCAAAAAGTGCAAAAACTGGAGAAAAAAAAAGAACACTGCCCATTAAACAAGCATACACAATACTCACATCAGTGAAAATAAGTATTGCATAAGTCTTGCATGTTAAATGTTAAAACTTCTAGGAAGTAGGTTTACAAGTTTTAAGCAATGTTGGGATTATGAATATGAAATGCCTTGGTCTTAAAACTTGGGTTTCAACAGCAAGGCTGTCTAAGCTAGTGATCGAGAATCAGGATGGAAGGTTGGTTCTTGAGAATAACAGTTCTGGCTGGTTTGGTAGAGGCCACAGGGTATCACCATGCAAATGAACAAGGTACGTGTACTACACACTCTAAGGTCAGGTCAAAGCCACGAGAATGACTTGAATGCTCTCTGCCCTGATCCTTTAAAGTTGGTAATGAAAAGGCTGCAGTGGAGGAAAGGCATATGTCAGGGTGAACCAATTCCATAGCATCATCAGGCATCTGCTGCACCTACCGCCAGGTCCTGTGTCCTGGAAACAAATCTGTGCACTTTTATGTTAAACCAAGATGCTAGTAAATCCACATGTGTCCCCCAACACAGACATATGCTCCGACACATTTTTGGATGGAGAGACCATTTTTCAGGGACCAGATGTTGTCAGCATAGAAAATCAGGCTTTCAGTTTTCCACCCCAAGAATGTGCACTTCAGAAATCAATGGAATATGAAACACTCCCCAGGACAGGAGAGACTTTCTCTACATTGTTGCCACAACACTCCTGGTGATCTACTGCTGATTGATGTAGGGAATGGCTGTGGCCTTTTCTATCTGAACTTAGACTGAATGATTGTTCCGAAGATGGGGGTAAAGTAAAGACTGACAAATTGTTTGTAACTCCAGAATGTTAATTGGATACTTAAATTTTTCCTGAAAACAGCAGCCACGAACAGACAGAAGGCCCAGAACTCCACCCCAATCCAGAAGACTGGTGTCTATTATAACAATCTTTCATTGTGAGGTGAGCAGAAAATCAGTAATTCGGCAACTCCAGGGAGAGCAGCCATCATGACAAGAACATCTTAATTTAAGGATGTAAATGGATTATCCTGCTCATAGAAGGACTGAATTTGTCCCACAAAGTGAGAAAAATTAGAATGTTCTGTTGCAAAGATCTGGAGTGGAACTAGGCAAATGTAATCACTGTGAAGGTGGATAACACCAATCTCACAACTGGCATGCAGCTTCACAGGGAAGACCAACATCAGGATTGAAGTTGTTTCCAGGGCCAGCATCTCATGTACCCCACATTGCTTTTTATATATATTTTTATCCTATGATCACTTTTTATTTTTGTGTCATTTATTTACTTTATGACCATTCCAATAAACCCACTGGTTTGTTTTGACCTGCACCATCCGGAGCCCCTCTGTTTTTCTTTTTATTTCCATGTGCTTTTTTAAACATCCCTTTCTGGATACATTCCATCCTGAGCACCTGCCTCTTTGGAGTCCGGAGACGTGAGGATCCCCCACCAGGAGTGCCTGTTCGCTTGGAGTCCAGAGACGAAAAAGTGAGGATCCCTTACCAGGATCCATCCAATTCGCATACATTGTCCGATTGGGACCAATCGAGACTACAAGCCTGATTGACTCACTGTCGTACGACATGTGTGTCCAACACCATTGGTAAGAGTACCCATCTTTTTTTCGTGTAAGGTCGACTGTTGATACAACTCCAGACAACTGACCATCTTTGCCGGTTTCTGCTGTTCCACGCGGCCCTTATACCTGTGTACTCCACAAGGACTATTCCCAGTGGAATAATTCACAGAACTTTATGGTTTTAGCACAGATTATTTTCAGTTTTAAATAACTAATATTTTTGTGATATTCACTCCTTTATTATTTACCCTTTCACTTGCTTTTTAGCAAAATTGGCATTTTGTATGTACAGCTACACCTTTACACAACTTTTTGCTTACCACTTAGCGCTACACTAATTATCCTCCCTATTAACATTTCAGCACAGGAGAACAATTACAAACTGTACTCAAGATGGTACCGCACCCCTGAACTAATCTCTATGCTGGAGATGTAACTCTGGAGTGGGCTCTCTTCTACATATCTGGTGGGACTGTACTCACATAAAACCATTCTGGGAAAAAGTACACAACATGATCACTCAAATCACTACTTACACGCTAGACTTTACTCCCTCTCAATATACTCTAATGCTTCATCTCCTCAACGCAGCTAAACAATGTATTCCATTGCATTGGAGAAACACTACCCCACCCAAATTATCCGATTGGCTGAAACGTGTAGAAAAAAATAGCAGTGATGGGAGGACTTAATACACCAAGCTAAAGACAACCCAACAAAATATCGCACTACACTGGCCTGTTGGATACACATTTTTGAGATTCCCCGGAGTTTAAGACACTACTACTTGACCCACAACCCAGACCCACACTGGGAACTAACTGACACATCCCATGGATTGTCTACCCTAGACTACGGTAAAAGTGTCCGCCGTGTCCACTCACTTTAATTTATCCCCCCGCTTCGCTCCTATCATGATTTCTCCCATTACTCAAATATTCAGTTCTCGCTCCACAAGGAAGATGATATATACACACATTTCTATCCGACATTAGATCTCCCTTCAATTTTAAGACTAAAACTTACGACATTTCTAGCTTCACCCCCCAATTTAAACCCCTACATTTTTACAGACATAGAAATACATTATGTCCTACAAGATTTGGAGGGAACGCTACTCTACCTCGTGGACCAACACTGATAATATTTCACATTAAATTACTACTACCCTCCCCCCTTGCACAGTCTGCTTCCGTTAGGGGTGCTGGGGCTGGGAGTGGACTTGCCTTGGTCAGCCTGACGTTACTGGATACACCCGCTACACATCATCACCAGATGGTCTGGTTGTCTTTAAGCACCTTTCACTCTATTGGGATAGTTTCAAACTATTTAAGGTTACTCAATTTTTCAAGTGCTCAGTAATAAATATTCTACTTGATTTACAAATAATGTTTTACTTCTCCCACTGTTACTTTGTATTCAAATCTGAAATTCCTTAGTCCTGAAGTTTAAAGATCTCCTTACCGAACTTGTTCTTTAACGATGTACTTCTAAAAATTTTACTATGTACTTTTATATAATTTGTACAACTCATTTTTTCTTGAATAAAAATTTATGAAACAAAAAAAATGCAAAGAAGCATGTGCATCTAGTCAATATGGCCACTAGATGTCTCTATGTATTCCCTATGCACTAAGAATAGTTCTGTTGCTTTTTGTGCAATCTTTATAGTATAGGTTGACTACATTACTAAGACTAAATTTAAGTTGCAATGTAGCCACATGATGACATATTTAGCTTTTTCTTTTGTGTGCAATGGCTTTACAATGCATTGTGTAGTGATAACAGCTGTTATATGATCAAAGTTTAAGGGAATTTTCTTTCTCTTGCAGGATATTAAGGTCTATTTAATCAGGCAGCAGCTGAGAAAACATTGACCCTATGAATATGCACTTTATGTGTGAAACACGTTAAAGTTTTTATAATGATGACTAACTATTTGTGCTTCTTAAACTATTAATAAACCTGCATTCGATCAGATTAGCAGCGTAGACCAGTGGTCATCAACCCTGTCCTCAGGGCTTACTAACAGGCCAAGTTTGCAAGATAACCAAAATACATCACAGGTTATATCATTTGCTGTTCAGTGATTGCAGTATTCTAGTCTGCATCTCCCCAAGGTAATACATAAAACCTGGCCTGTTAGTGGGTCCTAAACACAGGGTCGATGACCACTGGCGTAGACCTATTACTTGGACCTTTATCATGTGTCAGACTGCCAGCTGGGTCCGACTTCTAGAGATTACACAGGGCCAGGGGGCTTCCTATATAAATGGAGCTCAGTGAAAGCTGTACTCTCTGCTCTTTTTATCTTAATGTATGTATGAGAATTATATGTCAGCAAAAATCCCCCCCCCCAAAAAAAAATTGGGGACTAATATGCATGCTTACCCCTAAGCATAAATTTCCCCTCCTCGCAGGACAAACCCACCCCCCTGCAGAAATCCCCCCTCCCAGCACAAATCTTTATATTTGCCCCCTCCCAGCTCAAATCCTCTCTCTCCGCAAATCACCCCCGACACAAATCGACTCCTCAAAAAATCACTCCGCCTAGCACAAATACTCTACTCTTCAAATCCCCCCCCACAGTACGCATCCTCTCCCCCTGTTAAAGCTGGATTTCTAGCTTAGTTAAAATCATTATAGATATAAAAATGATAAAGTGAATAACGCAATTAAACCTTTGTCTGTATAAGCATATAAACGTACGATAACCGTGCGAATAGTTAAAACAGTTACAATTTATTTATATTGGGAAAGGAACATAATAAAGAAACATTTCAGATTACCCAACATAGTATAGAGATGTTATAAATGCCATGTTGCCAGTGTTTACAAAGATAGTTCTTAGGAGATATTTAAGGCCACATAATGGTTTACACAGATATACACTGATCAACAAGGTTACCCAAAACATATTAAAGTCCTAGGGGAAAGAAGGGGAGAGAGAGGGGGAGAGAGAGGGGGGAGAGAGAGAGGGAGAGAGGGGAGAGAGAGGGGGAGAGAGAGAGAGAGGATACATTACATAATAACTCACATGTCCATAGCATCAGGCTAAGAGGGAGCTCCCAGCATCAACCCTTGGTATTTATGTTGTTCCAATAACCCACTCCTACCAAACAAACACCTCATTGGTTCAGAAGTGCATTGCCTGATTGGTTCCCTGCAGCCTAATGTTAGTTGGTTGAGTTGCCTAGGCAACGAAGCATGCTTCCCACACTAGCCTACCCCTCAGCCCTCTTTTGATAGAACATACATTAGCATATCAAAAGGTGAGCTACTAGGCAGATACCAGACTCCTCTTACTTAATGTTCTAATAAACCATACACATACACATCCGATGGGACATGGCAATCCAATTCCATTTTAAATATTCAAACTCTCCACCACAGTTCCCCCTGAAGTTCATTCTTGAACTTAAGTAGTCCTTCAATGATTTTGTACCCACCCACAACAGCCCAGAAGTCCCAACCCTTCCCCACCACCACCACGGCCTCCTCTTCCTTTCTTGAACACGCCGGAACTCCTCAAGGTAGGCTTAAGACAGGAAACAAATCCAGGTGCCCTTGAGGCTTCACATCTAAACCATGAGTGTCTGTACTGCAATGTTTCATCGCCCCTCTTTCTTGGAAGAGCGGAACTCCAACATTGATGGCGGGATCCTGGCATATCTAGTCCTGTAACTTGGTGAGACCGTGTAATGGTTTCTCTGCTTGGATCGGACCGCGAGACAGCACTTTTCAGCATGGTGAAGAACAGTTCAGGGTAGTCTTACTTGTCACATTTGTCTCAAGAGATGACTTGATTGTCTTCAGGTGGTGGTTGGGCGGGCCTCCAGACCGTCGTGCATGAATACATTAAACAAACAAAAAAACAGAATGTCAGTGTACAGATATTGGAGGAATGCCAGACAGGAGCAACGGTCATCAAGACTTAATACTTATAAGGGGTGCAATGGGGATGAGTAAAGTGGGCTCCCCACAGGGAACGGAGTCCAAGCAACAGACAGTATCATCCATGGCCCTTGATGGTAGGGATAGTCAACACTGCCTGTTATTGCCAGGTCCCGGGGTCCACCACACCTGCTCACGGGGCTCAGGTTAAAGCAGTAGGTAGACTAAGGGGGGTAGCATTACATTAAGACATAAAAACACTGGATGTCCAGGGATACTTTTGGTTCAAAGTTATGGTACACTACTGGCGGGCAGGGAAAATCCTTTTAAACAGATACATTATCTTGAGAAGATGGATGATGAAAACCCAGAGAAAAAATTAGAATGAAGCAAAAGCAACGGAAGAGAGGTGAGTAATGAAATTAATAATGGAAAGGGAATAAAAAAAAAAAAAAAAACCTACAGATTTAATGCTACTCCAACCAAGACGGTTAAAGAGCATGGAATCTGGGTTAGACAAAAAAAAACAAATATAATGGTTGGAAAAAAAACTAAAAAGAAATAAAAAAATAAAAATGAAAAATAAAAAATAGCACCAAAAAAAATCATACTAAAAAATAAAAAAATAAAAAATATAGTTTCTAAAAAAAAATTCTCCCATACTAGCAATTAGCAGTATTTTCTCCCAGGTCAGGTACACAGATATTAACAATGAGAGGGAGGAAAGAAATAAAATGAAAAAAAAAAAAATGATTAAAACCTTTTTTGGAATTTAGGTAAAACCTGACCGCATATTATTACTATAAATTGAAAAGGCTTATCCCCAGAACAGCAAAGAACAAAAAGAAAAAATATAGTTCTAGGGTCCTCTTTTAAATGCACACAATCCCCTACGTTGGTCTCTAATAGTTACCCAAATTAGGACGGCAACAGGGTGGAGTTTACTAAAGCTGTGGCCCTAAGACTGTACCTGAATTAACTAAGAAACTCAACCTTAGAGATATCTGGATTGACCTCTTTTGATCTTGAGATCACCCAAATCGTCCACTTCACGCCTCCCATGTTAGGACCGCTCTGGAACTCCTCCACCCCAATATGTCCAGCCAGCCCCTACCCTGACCACCACTAGGTGATCCCTAGAAACTCTTAATGTTACCTCAGCTAGCTCCATATCAGATAATTCCCAACAGCTATTATTTTGCACCACCCTCCTCTCCTTAGATCATAAACCCCTGAGTAGGGCCCTTCTATTCACGCCCTACACAGACTGTTGTCATTATCAGATCCTGTTGCACAAACCACCCAACTACCAACTTTTTAACTCCTCCCCGAACCCCAACAGAAGTTTCAGTAGGTGTAAGGGGAGGTCAGGTTTTCCATAAAAACCTTCCTTCAGGGGTGATTGGGGTACAACCCGGGGTTCCTGCTATATCCATGCCAAGGGCAAGAGGAGATGTACAATAGACTCCCCGAGGTAGTGTACCCTGCTGATTACCATTTAACCTGATGCTGAAAACAGTGCATCATTAGACATGTGATACCAGCACCAGTACCCTGGTAACTTTGTTTAGGACCAGTTGGGACACTACCCCTCCTGTGCCAGCATTGTTGCCTTTTCCCATAGCACAACACCTTCCTTTCTCCAGCACTCATTCGTACCAGTCATCTGAGGCTGTCCGGACTCAAACCATCAGAACAAGATGGACTGCAGGGTGTAACCCAGTAGAGTCTGTTAAAGGCTAGTACCCAGATTGACCGAGATATCTGCACAATGCTCCATCCCTGTCATTAGGGATGAGACCAGTGCAAGTTAGATTTTGATGATCCTGGAACTGAGTCATATCCCAATCTATTATGATTCATAGGCAACCGGGATACTACCCTCACCTACCCAGTGCCCCCCCTCCAGCTCCAACGGCCGTCTCCATTAAACCTCTCTTTATCCTAAGTATGGGAAATAGTCTGAAAACCTGTATTGAAAACCACCTGCCAACAGGTACACTCGATTCTTTATAGAGGCTGCACACCTTCTCCCTCCTTTATCAATTCGGTAATCAGACCATGTTATCCTTCACCCATACAAAATTAACTGCCTATACATCCTGCACAACTTTTTCTCCAGACTCAACCAAAACTTTACAATACGAGGCCAGACCTATACACTTTCAACTTGTATGCAATCCGGCAGGCCCTCGTACTTCACCTATGCAGATAAATTTAGGTAGTCCAAAACACAGCTGAATGGGCTGACCACTAGAAGCATAAACCACATAATGGTGCTGAACCCAGGGAAAATAATAAAAAAATTGTCTACGATTTCCTTCTGGTTCTGCACGCCGTGAAACCCAATTATCTGAAAAACATCAATAAAATTTAGTAATAAACATTCAATTTTTCGCCTGAAAAAAATAATGGTTATATATCTGTAACAAGACATTAGCATATGACACAAATATACATTTACATTACATAAACAGTGCACCTTATTTTAAAATAGCAAAAATTGTTGAGCTCAACTTATCATTAATATGTATTACTTAATACATATTAATACCACGTGGATTTGTTTTATGGTATACCAATAATTCCCCAAAAAAAAATATTCACCATGGTGAGAAAAAAAATTAGCAACTCGCAATAAAACTATTTTTTTTTCATTTTTCAACAAATCATACTTCACCAGAAAATCTCTTGCCGAACTGTCTTCTGGAAAACAAACATTTTAGTAGATGCATCTTTCAATTCATTAGTACAGATCTCAGGTCATTTGCATGTCAATACAGTTCTTTTTGCATACTCACAGATCTGGTCGGAAACAAGGGGGGTCATTTGGGTTGGCTGTCAGCAGCTGCGACAGACACAGGACACAAAATATATATGGCATATTCCACACCCTCGCACGATTAGCTGGGTCAAAGATGACCTCTAGACATCACACATATTTCATATTTTCTATAATAAAAACGCCCACCTTCCAGGGATTTATTCTCGCAAAAACACCAGGAATGAAACATTGTTGGTGACAACTGGATTAGTAGCATTATTGATACATACCTTAGGTGTGGAGGCTGTTCCCCTGATCATCACCGCCACTACTCTGGGGATGTGGTTCTATTGGCCCTGTTTGTCCCTACTTCTCAGCATTTGGTGCGCTTTCTCCTTACCTCCCACCATAAAAATATTCACCTCATCAGTTCTATGCATTGATTCTACCATCCATGCGTTCCATGCATCTCTTTATTGTACCAACGGGCTTCCTAAGCTTTTGGTTTAAAAATACCTTTTTTAAAATAAATTCTGTCAGTCCAGCAATCCCACTCTTGCATATTTCACAGTCCAAGGCCCATATTTATCTATCATTTCTTCCTTCGGGGTCAAGTGGTATGGTTCCCCACGGTTAGACACCCTCTTTCAAGCGATTCGATTACCCATCCTTTACGGACAATGGACCTTGAACTGATCCCCCAACCTCTTTAGAGGTTGCCTACTTCAGAGGTAGCGACCCTCTGGACAAGAAGTGGGTAGATAGGCCCCTCCCCTATCAACGTTGCTGCCTTTTTTTCACTACTTGCCAGAGCAATATTCTCTGCCCGGCTATAGTCCTTCAAAAAATTAGCCTAGAGATTTCCTGAACCAAATAATAGTCCAATCCCTTCCGTGGACTTTTCAGAAATATTCCAAAAGGAATGCTTAACAAAAGCTTATTACTTCTGTTATCTCACGAATGTTTAGCACAAACTTGGATAATCCGGACCCTATGAGTATTATTACAGGAGGTAGTTATCTGATGCACACCTAATTGCAATATGATTTATAGTAGTTACAACATCGCCAGTGTTTACAGATCTAATTACAAAACTTACGATTCACAGTTAGCAGTTTATAAAGAGAAAGATTCATACTAGGGCTGAAACAACTGCTCGACCATAAAATCAATCGACTACTACCTTCACAATTGATCAATCGGCCCATAACACAATGGGATTAAAAGACAAAATGAGCCCTCTATTGTACAAAAAAAACAACAATCACAAATGTAAACTATAGCTTCCACAGTTCTACAGTAAAACTGAACCCCATACAGTAGTGACTATCTGCTCCCCAAATTACCCTCTTGAAATGTATCGATAAATTCCATTTAGAAATGTCTGTTTAGAGTCTTTACTAGTTTGTCACAACTCCTCATCCAATATGCCTAAATATCATACACCGCTGTCATCACTAGAGCTCCGTGGAGACTCAGAGTAGACCCAACCATGTGTCCTGTTCACTTTCTTAGCTAGTTGGAAAATACACTTTAAAAATATAAATAAAGATACTTCTCTTCCTTGTTGTCTTGTTCATCAATCTTCTCGGTAACGTCCGAGTCACTTGTCACCTGTCACCTGTCACAAACTTGGCTAGAATTAGAGTGGTTAGTATCATTGGTTTGGAAAATTGTCACTCAGCCCATCCTCTTCCCCCCCTTTTCCTCATCTTTACAAAGTGGAGGAAAACATACAGGATTTAGAATGGTGCAGAGCCTCAGAAACTCCTTGGACCTGAAAAGATACTTATACACACAAGCTATTAATGTGTCATTCATAAACAATACAACATTCGTAAATTGTCAATGACATTCCTCATAACCGATAATACTTTTTTTTTACTAAAATACAACACCCACAACACGACTGTCGTGGTAGGTTCAGACTTATTCTTGTTACCACATAGAACATGACACAACTAAAACTTTAGACAAACATTTTGATACAAATGTGGGGGAGATATTTCATAGTTCCTAAATCAAAAATTTAAATTAAAACCAACCAGATGGAATTCTGCCTTCACTCTTAGCAATAAAAAACTACATACAATGGGACAGACATGAGAACATCTCAGAATATTGTATGGACCAGCCACACCAAGTTCTGGAATGGGCATCTGGATTTTAAGCACAGTTCCTCCTCTGAGAATCACAAAAGCATGTACTACACATCCATCATCCCACTCATCATTACAGATTTCTGAAGCCACAACTGAACTACTTCCAAGATATTTTTTATTCTGGGGTCTACCACCAGACATCAAAAATACCCTCCACAGCTTTAAGGGGTCTCATGTCCGGAGCCCCCAACCCAGATCTCATGTGTAAGGCAGCTGTCTGACTGGTTTGGGGCCTCACCCAGGGCACCCTTGCACTAATTTTCAGATCAGTACTGCTAGTGACTTATTTTTACAGTACTGGCACCCAGCGTTTTCCGATTATTATACACGGCCTTCTGGTTTGCTAGCGTACTAATCCTCACATTTACTCTACTACCGGTTAAATGTGTTGTCAGACAAACTACAAAACACCATGAAATCCTCCACTATTCAAAACAAATATTATGGCTTCTCTCTGTACCTCGATATTACAATAATTTTAATGCCTCCCCAAAACAGTATTACAATATAAACCTTAAATTTACTTTAAAAATCAAAAAGATTTTGTCCTAATTCAAAAGACCCCAGGCCCCTCCCATCAACTTCCTGTTGCACACCTGAACAGGAAGAGGGAGGGGGAGGGGGAGTCTTGAATAGCGTCATATTTTGTCTATCAAGACATTAGAAAAAATCTATGGCTAGCATCAGCAAATAAAAAAAAACTTTTTTCCTGGAGTGGGTGGAATTAACCCCCATGTTGCAATTAACCCCCTTGACTCACATATCCCCTGGGTAGTTAAACCACCAGTTTTAAAACCAGAATACCACACAACAGTGCAACAAAACTCCTGCAAAAAGACGGCTGGAAAAGGTCAATCAAAGCCCTTCCCTTCCACTGTAGGCCACAAACAGTCAAAAACAACACATGCCATTTTAAAAGTGCTCCTCTATAAACACAAATAGCAATTCCATCCAAACACAGCGGACACAAAATGGCAGCCGGGCCAAACGAAAATCAAGACCTGGTCCATCATGAACATTGGCGCCATTAATTCAGTACAAGATTCAGCTCGGGGCTAAAATTATCAGAAACAAAAAAAAAAAAAATAGTTGCAGTAATCACAAATCGGTCAACGGCAAAATGGTGGATGAGATCCGGACTACAGAAAAATGGCCGACATTAACAAATGAAAACCAACACACAAACTTTTTTCCTCCCTACAAACACTGACCATACAATTGAGACACCAATATTACCACTTATCCCTAGACAAACACAATTAGGGTCTATCCTAAAATATAGGCATATTCAACGAAACATAATTGTTGGAGTAACAGCGCTGTCTACACTAGTGAAAAATTAACACATATACTATTTAAGTAGTTAATGTGAAAACATTATTTTATGTCTTTTGTGAAAAAAAAAAAAAAATATATAATGGATTCCTGCTGCAACCTTATGTGAGAAAAACACAAGAAAAAGAAAAACTGGCTGCGCTGGAATAATAGAAATCAATAAACACTCCTATTGTGTAGGCTAATACATTTAAATTGCCTTAGTGTATGATTTAAAAAACGTTTGAAGCTATCTAAATTATGTACACTTTGTGACAAGTGTAATATATGTATGATCCAAAGTACAAATACTAATAACAGAAATACTATTAATAATATCAGAAATACATAATAGTGAATCCGAGTTCAAATATGATCGCATAGAGAACAACAGAGGTCCAACATGTGGACTAATAAAAATTAAGGGAGAAGCCTGAGGCCCCCACCCCCCCCCCCCCCCCTCCTAGGGTGTGACAACTTCTATTGTGTCCCAACAATACATGGTCTACTGGCTAAGAAACAGGTTTTTCGACTTAAAAACCAAACCTTTTTTTTTTTTTTTTTTTTCCAATCTCATTCAAATGGTCAACTGAAATTGCTCTTTTTTTTTGCCAAAGGCGCATATCCTTTTCCACTGTCTCCAAGATTTCAAATGGAGCCCTTCTATTCGCACGTACAATTTATTTCACTTATATACCCATTATTCAAAATCAGTCTCATCACAGTATTATTGCAGACAAAAGGTAAACAGTAAAGTTCTGATAAGTTTTTTTAGTCTGGTTATTCACATGGGAGACACAAACCCAGCCTTGTCTTCCATACAAGAAATCGCATTCCCCCCAAACATTAAACTTCCTCACACGGGGCACCATCTGTTAAAGCTGGATTTCTAGCTTAGTTAAAATCATTATAGATATAAAAATGATAAAGTGAATAACGCAATTAAACCTTTGTCTGTATAAGCATATAAACGTACGATAACCGTGCGAATAGTTAAAACAGTTACAATTTATTTATATTGGGAAAGGAACATAATAAAGAAACATTTCAGATTACCCAACATAGTATAGAGATGTTATAAATGCCATGTTGCCAGTGTTTACAAAGATAGTTCTTAGGAGATATTTAAGGCCACATAATGGTTTACACAGATATACACTGATCAACAAGGTTACCCAAAACATATTAAAGTCCTAGGGGAAAGAAGGGGAGAGAGAGGGGAGAGAGAGAGGGGGAGAGAGAGGGGGGAGAGAGAGGGGGGAGAGAGAGAGAGAGGATACATTACATAATAACTCACATGTCCATAGCATCAGGCTAAGAGGGAGCTCCCAGCATCAACCCTTGGTATTTATGTTGTTCCAATAACCCACTCCTACCAAACAAACACCTCATTGGTTCAGAAGTGCATTGCCTGATTGGTTCCCTGCAGCCTAATGTTAGTTGGTTGAGTTGCCTAGGCAACGAAGCATGCTTCCCACACTAGCCTACCCCTCAGCCCTCTTTTGATAGAACATACATTAGCATATCAAAAGGTGAGCTACTAGGCAGATACCAGACTCCTCTTACTTAATGTTCTAATAAACCATACACATCCGATGGGACATGGCAATCCAATTCCATTTTAAATATTCAAACTCTCCACCACACCCCCCACTGCAAATCACTCCTATTAGCACAAATCTCCACCCTCATCGAACAAATCCCTCCACCTCCTAAATTTCCCCTCCTAGCACAAATACCTCCCAATCATCCCTACTAGTACAAATCTCCCCCACCCAAAATTATCCCTATTAGCACAAATACCCTCCCCTCTCCACCATATCACCTCTTCTAGCACAAACCCTCCAAATCCCCCCTCCTAGCACAAATCCTCCCAAATCACATTTGCAATGGGCAGGCACGCCAGTGACGCCACCATACGACTGAGAGGAGGACGGGCTCCTACAATTGCCGGACGGCATTTTTTATACGCACCTATAACATTTGGATAAATGTAAGTGCTTCTTACTTTGTTTTAATAAATTGTTTTTTATCGGATTCACGCTATGGGCTACTTTTTTTCCTCTACTTCCCATATGGACCCCATGTGAGCAAGTGGTCCCCTATACCCATGCCTTTTGGAGTATCGACTGTCACTATAGGAGAACAGGAGGAATCGCAGCCTTTGATCATCTAACCTAATAGCAGAGCCTTCATACCTCTGCTCTTTGGTAAGCAGCTATTCTATAGGGGTGTCGGGCACTGTGTGCATCATTGTCGCCATTTCCAAGTCACCGGGGTGCTTTTTCTTTTCTTTTTACCTTTAAACATCAGGATCATCTCCTCCATTATTATTTTTTCATGTCTCCACCTGGACATTTGTGAACAGTTTGCCTCTGTTCCCATCATTATCTTTGGGACATTGTACTACCAGAGACTGTTAACCCAAGGGGCCATTAGGGTTCCTGAGGACAGTGCTACTTCTCATTGACAAGGACACTACCTTGGGGCGTACTTTGTTAAGATTTAAACTGTATTAGATATTTTTACACATTTTTTCTTTTTTGGCGCAGCTTCTTTTCTTTACACAGCCATTAATGTCTAAACCGCTGGCAACAAAAGTGAGTACACCCGTAAGTGGAAATGTCCAAATTGTCAATATTTTGTGTGGCCACCATTATTTTCCAGCACTGCCTTAACCCTCTTGGGCATGTATTTCAACAGAGCTTCACAGGTTGCCACTGGAGTCCTCTTCCACTCCTCCATGATGACATCACAGAGCTGGTGGATGTATGAGACCTTGCGCTCCTCTGCCTTCCGTTTGAGGATGCCCCACAGATTCTGCAGTGGTCGTCTTGGAGGTGTGTTTGGGGTCGTTCATGTTGGAATACTGCCATGCGGCCCAGTCTCCAAAGGGAAGGGATCATGCTTGGCTTCAGTATGTCACAGTACATGTTGGCATTCATGGTTCCCACAATGAACTGTAGCTCCCCAGTGCTGGCAGCACGCATCCAGCCCCAGAACATGACATTCCCACCACCATGCTTGACTGTAGGCAAGACATACTTGTCTTTGTACTCCTCACCATGCTTGACACCATCTGAACCAAATAAGTTTATCTTGGTCTCATTAGATCACAGGACATTAATCCATGTCCTTAGTCTGCTTGTCTTCAGCAAACTGTTTGCAGGCTTTCTTGTGCATTATCTTTAGTAGAGGCTTCAGCCATGCAGACCAATTTTATGCAGTGTGTGGCGTATGGTCTGAGCACTGACAGGCTGCCCCCCCTTCATCCTCTGCAGCAATGCTGGCAGCACTCATATGTCTATTTCCCAAAGACAACCGCTGAGCACGTGCACTCAACTCCTTTGGTCAACCATGGAGAGGCCTGTTCTGAGTGGAACCTGGCCTGTTAAACCGCTGTATGGTCTTGGCCACCGTGCTGCAGTTCAGTTTCAGGGTCTTGGCAATCTTATTATAGCCTAGGTAATTTTTATGTAGAGCAACAATTCTTTTTTTCCTCAGAGTTCTTTGCCATGAGGTGCCATGTTGAACTTCCAGTGACCAGTATGAGAGAGTGAGAGCGATAACACCAAATTTAACATGCCTGCTCCCCATTCACACCTGAGACCTTGTAAAGCCCCATACACACGGTCGGACTTTTTCATCAATTTGGTCCGATCGGACAAGGTTGTTGAAAAATCAGACCGTGTGTATGCACCATCGGACAGTGTTCGTCGGTTTGTCCGTCGGACAAAGTCTTATCTCCTGCTGGAAAGATTTCCCGTCAACCCGGTCCGATCACACCAAATCCGAGCGTGTGTACGCTTGTCCGACGGACAAAGTGCTACGCATGCTCAGAAGAAATTCTGTGACGGAAGCGCTCGGTCAGGTAAAACTACCTTTCCTAATCGACACAGCACATTCGTCACGCTGCAATGTTAAAATGTCTTTAATGCAGCGCATTCTCTTTTTCTTTACAATGCAACAAGAATGACATGTTTTAGCTGCTCCTATTCACCCGCACTTCTCACAAACTTACTTCTTTATTACTTTGCAGCATTTATACACTACATGTTTATTTTTACTCTGAACGGAAAAGAATCTTTGTTATTTTTTTACCATGATTTGTCTTTTTTTTTTTTTTTGGGGGAATACATATTTGAATGTTTTTTTTTTTTTTTTTTTGGAGGGGGGTTGTGTGTCTCAAATTACCAAAAACACATTATTTACATTTGTATTTCTTGCTTAAATTTACTAGGAGGTTGTTTGTTGTTGTTGCCCCTTGTTAATTCTACTTTAGGATTAGTGAAATGTACCAGCCTACTCAAAGAAAAACTGTCATTGTAGCAAAGTAAAACACAATAGTCAATGATTATTTCAAATCAAAAAAACCTTTATTTAGGTCACACCAACAAACCAAAGAGGAACGCAGCCATGGTGAAACTTGGGGAATTTGCAAAGTCTTGGCCCCCCACGGCAACCATCATTGTCCAAGCGTAGAAAATTGGGGGCCTGAGGAGTACGTATATTAAGGGGAGTGCAATCTGGTCGTGAAGTCCAAAGTATCCGGAACTGCAGCAGATGCCATCTAGGTCCCCAGGCTCTGGTACTACAAGAGGCTCCATCTTCTCTCACACCAGACTGATTGCAGGTCGTCACTCTCAGGTCTTCCTTCCACGCTTCCTTCCACGCTGTGGCTGTCGTGCTGGTGGGGTGGCAGAAGGAGGAGGAGGAGGAGGAGGAGGCGGAGCATGGTAACTATGGCAAACATGTGTGACTGGGGTCATCTCCCCAGCCCTACCCTTATTTAGGACATGGAGGATGAGCCCCTCACACATGTTGCGTTGCCCCACCTCCATACCCATCATTTTTGTGACAACCACCGAGCCAAAGGTCTCCTCGTCGGCGGGTGTGGCATGTAGGGAGTCTGAAGCCTCTCTGATCATCCGGAGCGCTGACTGTGCCGCATAACCCCCCCTTCTCGCCCTTTTGTACGGAGGGCGGAGGGGAGGGGTTTGGGTGTCAGTCAGGCTCCGAGGCCTAGCCCCCTCTTGGCTGCCACTACCCAGCTGGTGGCTGCCACTAACCCCTGCCTCCTCCTGACTGCCACCTTCCACAGCCACCTCCTGGCTGAGGTCTTCCTGTGTAGGAAAAAGGGACATAGTTTCAGTTATTTGTTCATCAAACACACACAATTCTCATCTAGTGACTGGTGCAAAATGTTTACAAATAGAAAACCATACAATTCTCAGCCCAGCAGTTTAGATTCTGGCCCCAAATGTCTCCCACACCACTGTCTGTTGATATGTCAAACACGTTAGGAACTAAGCAATTGGCGATCCTGAATTAAGTGAACATCATTCATTATTCCCATAAATGGTAACAAAACTACTATACCTGGAACAAGCTGGGCTCCTCCACCTCTTCCAGACTGGAAGGCCCAGGTTGCTCCTCGGAAGCCTCATCAGGGGTGGGCTGTGCGCAAGGAAGCGTGGAAGGAGGAGTTGAGGTTGGCTCCGTGACATCAGCCTGGTCCTTCAGAAAATGGAGACTCTGATAGTACCAGAGCTTGGGGACATAGACCTCATCTGCTGAAGTTGCAGTTTCCTCAGACTTCACGACCTTCTTCCTCTCCCTGATATACGCACTCCTCAGGCTGCCAATTTTCTTTCTAATATCATCAACAGTTGCCGTGGGGAACCTTGGCTTGACAAATTCCACAAGTTCCTCCAGGGCTGCGTGCCTCTTTGGTTTGTTGGTGTAATGTGGGTGTATACCCTGCCACAATATGGGAAAATCCCTGTATTTGGCAATGAAGAGGGGGAGAAAACTCATGTCGTTGAATCCCTTCATATCAATCTCTGCAAGACACAACAACACACCAAACCCTATAAATTATGTCAGGCTAAACTCTCCTAATCTTCTCCATAAAGAAGCCTCAAGTTCAAATCAGTCTAGGCTAGTTATGTACCAACGTTAAATTGTACCTTCGTTTGTAGCGATCGTCTCGTGTGAGTTTTCTCTCCCCTCGTCTCCCAGATCGTGGCTACGACACAGGCGTGTGACGTTTTATATACACTGCGCATGCTTCAAACTCCGCCCGCCCCTGACGATCTTTCTCGTCTATTCCCCACCCCTTCTCTTTACGGCGTAGTGGGGAGAGCACATGGCGGGGACACAGCAGGTGCGCCACAAATATCCCACCAACGAGGAGGAGGACGAGGAAAGTCCGGAGGCAGAAACGTCCCGATCCCGGAACCTGAAATTCAAGGCCTCCAATATGTCATTTGGAGAAATGTTGGAGATGGTGGACATATTAAAGAGGAGCGACTATGATGGGAAGTATGGGCCTTACCTCAACCCCAATGTCCGCAAGGCCAAGATCATGTCTAAAGTTGTGAGAAGGCTGTACAATAATTTTGGGGTACAACGATCCAAGGAGCAACTCAGGAAACGCTGGTCAGACCTGAAACTGAGGGAGGCCGATCAGTACAGAAAGATCAAGAGAATTCTTCAAAAAAGTAAGTAGTTGTGTTTTGTGTTTGATTTCTTGCTTGCATACTGCTCCATTGTGTTTTGATTTTTACCAAGTTGTACATTCCAAAATGGCCACTTTCAGGTTCGTCTGTGCATTCGATCGTACTCAGCCTCGATCTTTCTGCCACTGTCATGGTCGTGTGTGTGTGCATTCGATCGTACGCAACCTCGATCGTTCGGCCACTTATAATACGATGTTTGGTGTTTTTTTGGGGAAAGGAAGTTTGTTCTCACTAGAAATGTCATCAAGAATGTAAAGCCAATTTATTCAATGTAAAGGAGAGGTCACTCAGTAGCTGTTTACCCATCTGGACTCTAGAGCACTAGTGCTGGGACACCCAAACCCCCTTTTTATTATGCTTTTCCACACATGTGCTCCAGTGGATACTAGAGGGGGGTCTCCATCACACAAACTTCTACCAAAAAGCTAGTCAGTTTAGCACCTTTACAAAGTGACTTCATTCATGTAGTTGACATTTGTAACTGGCCAAACTAAAATAGTGTCCGTCACTTTCAAGCAATGTTTGTCATTTCCTATTTCTGCCCTCAATAGCTTGTGTTGCTAAATCTTCCTTTTGGACATTCTCATAGGGGAGCGAAAACTTGGGCCGTCTGAGGAAACCCCCAAACCAACACCTACCAAAAAAGGGGAAAGAGCAGAAGCAGAGGAGGAGGAGGAGGAAGGAGAGATCATCGAACTTGGAGAAATTGTCACCACAACAGGTGAGTGTGGGAGAACACAGCTACTGGTAAGCTAATCCATGTATGGCTGCCTCATTTCCAACACCCCATTTTTGTTTGTTTGTGGTTTTTAGGTGACGTGGATGTTGTGGAAGAAAAATCGCACTTTACCACAGAGAGTGCCCACGTACTCATCGGAGAGATAATGGTCTGCAATAGAGATCTAGATTACATAAAGCAAAACATCAATGATGTTCAACAAAAATTGAAGAACATCATTGATATTTTAGGAAAAATATGAAAACGCACCAAGTAATTAACACACATTTGTGCCAGCTTCAGAACACATTTGCAACTTAAAAACTGTCTGAAATTTTGAACATGCACACATTGTGTCCACATGTGCTAGCTCCCACCATGGTGGATGAATGGCAACGTTTTTTTGGGGGTGCAAACACTTTACGAACTACGAAAGTGGTTGTGGTGAAGGGGTTGCACCCCCAAAAAACGTCCATTCATCCCCATGATGGAAAATGGCACTTTTGAAGCTTCTAGGCATGTGTTTTACCATCTAATGACCATTTTCAGTCCCAAATTGTGTGCATGTTCCAAATTTCCACTTTTCGGGGGTGACCCCCCCATGTGATGAAGGCAAGATCAAACACACTTTGAACATATAGTCATGTCTGATCTTGTCTTTCCAAGTTCCTAGGTTCTGTTTTGCTCCATGCCTGGTTTTACCAATTGCGGAATGTTTGTAAACAATGTTGTAAATAACCAAGATGTTGTCAGTTTTGGCGTGAAGATTGTAAACGCACTTGGGAATGTTTTCCTAGTAAACTTTTATTTTTCTAAATGTGTGGCTTCCTTATTTAAAAAACACAATGCATTATGTATGTAAAATGAAAAGGATATGGGGGGCAATGGGTGTTATTTACTAAAGGCAAATCCACTTTGCACTCCAATTTTCTTTCCCGGGGAACTTTTTCAATGCACTTGTAGAGCATAGCGGATTTGACTTATGTAAATGACACCCACAGTGCTTTGTACGAAAACACGGAGCACAGCATTTTGGAGAATACACACATGTCAGACCTGGTGATGAAAAGGAGTATTTTGGGTGTCAGTTATGCAGTACAAACCTTCTCTAGACCAAAGATTAGGTAGCAAACACACAACATGAGAATAATCTTTTTGGGAAGAAGAGACTGTTACCTCCTTTTGCCCAGAAAGTGCATTCCCACTGTCGAAGGCAAAGGGAAAAAATGTCAAAGTAAAATAAGCTAAAAAGAAGACTGAAATGACATGAAATCATAGGTTGGTTAAAATATCAGATTTATTAAAAAATGCCTCTCACACATCGTCAGGCAGAGCAATGGCCCCCCTACCCACAAAGTACTGCATATATTGGTCCCGGACCACACGGGCATTTAGAGGGGGCAAGCCTGGACGTGCCACTCGAAGGGCTGTGAGTTCGGCATTTGGAGGGCCCTCCACATCTGGGCCAACGGGCACCACATAGTTCCTGTTATGTCTTTTGAGGAAGTTGTGCAATATGCAACAGGCAAGAACTATGTGGTTCAGTTTGTATTCCGCCAAGTTAAATGCCGTCAGGAACAGGCGGAAGCGGCTGGCCAGGATGCCAAAAGCGTTCTCCACAACTCTTCTGGCTCTGGACAGCCTGTAGTTGAAGACCCTCTGGTCCGGGGTGAGGGTCCTCATCGGGAACGGCCTCATCACATGGGGAGTCAACGCAAACGCTTCATCTGCGACAAAGACGAAGGGGAGTCCTTCGGCATTCTCCTCTGGAGGTGGCAAGCACAGACTGCCACTTTGGAGACGCCAGTAGAACTCCGTGTGCGTAATGGCCCCACCATCCGATATCCGGCCGTTCATCCCCACGTCCACATACATAAACTCGTATGTTGCCGACACCACCGCCAACATCACTACACTATTAAACCCTTTATAATTATAATAGTAGGACCCCGAGTTGGGCGGTGGGACGATGCGGACGTGTTTCCCATCAATTGCCCCTCCGCAGTTAGGAAAGTCCCAACGGCTGGCAAAGTGGGAGGCCACAGTCTGCCATTCCTGTGGCGTGGAAGGGAACTGTGGAGTGAAACAAGAAAAAAAAAAAATAGTCACTTTGCACCTAAACATTGCAAGCAGATTAGACAATCAACATCTTGGAACAAGAGCATTGTCTAAAATTGGAGGCTGGAAAGTATTTGCACAGAAAAGTAGAGGCTCCCCTTCACAGATTACTCACCCCCCCATCAATCCCCCCACTTCTGATGGGCCATTGGCAATAACTAGGGGTTTTGGGGGGGGGGGGTGGTGGACAGCTAACCCTCTGCACTTCATTGATTGGCAAATGGCTCAATAATGTGGGCTAGTTTGGCCAGACCCTCTGTACTTAACACTATTGGCAGGCCACAGGAAAGATCAAATAACATTTCAACCCGCCCCCCCCCCCCCCCCCCCCCCCCCCCCAAAAAAGGCAGGCACAGTGTGACATTATTAAATTACCAAGCAAGCTAATAGGAGGGAAAGAAGACAAAAAAATAGGAAATGGAATGTATGGAGGCAGTCCCTTGCACTACATGCTTTGCTGAATTCATCCCTAAAGATGCGCACTATAAAGAGGTAGGTATATAGTGTGTATGGACCTTGGGAAAGCCAGCAGATAAAGGATTGGTACCATCTGACAGAGCAGTTGGGGGAGGGGGTTCCTAATGAGTTTGCCCCCCCCCCCACCAAAAGAACAAAAAAAGGGGGCTCTACATGAAGTAAACCACACAGCAAACATTTGTGCATATTTTAGGGGGTGTTTTGGGGCAAACAATACTATGCAGCAGACAAAAGACATTGCTTAAGTGACTAGGCCATAGGTGTCTATTGGGGCAGAAGAGCATGCTGGTGAGGTAAGTGAAGGGAAAAATGCATGAAGGAGAAAAGGGGCACAGCATATTAGAACATATTGCAATCATGGTAATTAGGGAAGGAGGTCAAAAATACAAGTCATTAGCAAACAGAGCATACATAGAAGGGAATAGTAAAGTAGAAATGTTACCTTAATATAGTCCTCCTGCAGGACCTGAATGATGGCAGAACAGGTCTCTGGAATAATGATTCCCAGGGCCTGGGGAGAGATACCTGAAGAGAACTTCAAATCCTGAAGACTTCTCCCTGTCGCCAAGTACCTCAACGTGGCAACAAGCCTCTGCTCCGGAGTAATGGCTTGTCTCATGCAGGTATCCTGCCGGCTGATAAAGGGGGTCAGCAAAGCCAAAAGACGGTGAAAATCGGGGTCCGTCATCCTGAGAAAGTTCCTGAAATCATCAGGATTATTCTCCCGGATCTCACGAAGCAAAGGCATGTGCGAGAACTGGTCACGCTGAAGCAACCAATTCTTGGTCCACATACTCCTCGTCACTCTGTTCATGGACGGGTCTTGGGTCAAAGCTAAAAGCCCGACACCAATTCCGCGTACAGCACGAACTCGGCGACGAGTACGCACGGGAAACATCGCTCACAAGGTCACAAAAGGTCGGCTGGTCAGAACGGACAAACAGAAAGCACCGATAAACAGCAAGGCCTGAAAGAACGAAGTGAATACCAGCAACGAGCAGACAATAAGCAGTGCAAATCAAAGCGTCCTATATCAAGATATAGGCCGCAATGACCAACAAATGCGAACTGACTACACGCACTAATAAACAGATACGCACGACAAGCACAAACTGAAGAGCAGTAACGATCTGAGTCAGAAAACTGAGAAGCGCGAATCTTAAGTCACCAAACTTCCACTAACTCTCGATAAACACGGGATCAGCAGAAGGAGCCCAACGGGTGCCTGACGTGGTGCTGAACTTCCCTTTTGTAATCTCGTGGACGACGACTTACGTCACGACGTTCTTCCGGACCGGATATTCCGACAACGTAGTCCGACCGTGTGTACGCAACGCCAACATCGGACAAAGTACGTCGGACAAAGTCCGACTGACCTGGTCCGCGGATTGTCCGAGCGTGTGTATGGGGCTTAACACTAACGAGTCACATGACACCGGGGAGGGAAAATGGTTAATTGGGCCCAATTTGGACATTTTCACTTAGGGGTGTACTCACTTTTTTTTTATTTACACTGTTCTACAAGCTGTACACTCGCTACTTTACATTGTAGCAAAGTGTAATGTCTTCAGTGTTGTCACATGAAAAGATATAATAAATTATTTACAAAAATGTGAGGGGTGTACTCACTTTTGTGAGATACTGTATGTCCTATTAACCAGTTCAATACAGGGCACTTTCACCCCTTTCCTGCCCTGGCCATTCTTCACGTTTCAGCGCTGTTGCATTTTAAATGACAATTGCGCGGTCATACAACACTGTACCCAAATTCATTTTAAATAATTTTCTTCGAACAAATACAGCTTTCTTTTGGTGGTATTTAATCACTGTTGTGTTTTTTTTTTTACAAAAGAAAAGAAGACCGAAAATGTTGTGGGTACAAAAAAATGTATTCTTAGTTTCTGTCAGTATATTGTGTAAATAAGTAACTTTTATCCTTCACTGATGTGCAATGATGAGGCTACACTGATGGGCACTGATAGGCTGCACTTATGGGCACTGATTAGGTGGCACTGATGAGGAGGCACTAATATGCCGCACTGATGGGCACTGATATGTGGTACTAATGAGCACCGATAGGTGGCACTGGTGGGCACTGATGGGTGGCATAGTTAGGCAGCACTAATGGGGACTGATGGGCACTAATGGGAGGCACTGATGGCCACTGATTGGTGGCACTAATGGGCACTGCTAGGGCTTTCTTGTAATAAGGGCACTGAGGATCAGTGCCTGACAACCTGCCCTGGTCTCCCCTGCAGGGAGATGCCGCTGATCGGCACTCCTTGCCACACTCTCTGTCAATGTGAGGCGAGGAGAGCCGATTAATGGCACTTCCGCATTTACATGTGACCAGCTGTGGTTGAACACAGCTGATCACATGGTTAAAGAGCCGCGTCATCAGCTCTAAAGAGATCAGGGTCGCGCCGTGTCCTAGGAACATTGCGCTACCATGATCGCCAAGCTGGGCGACCCTGCGGGCGCTCAAGAGCTGCCGTTCTGGGGCGCTGTCATATGACGTCCACCCAGAACGAGAGCCACACTGCTCCTCGGTCATTTAACGGTGAACGGGGGCAGCAAGCGGTTAAAAAAAAAACACACTGCAATTACTATAGCACAAAAAGTGAGAGGATCTTGCGAGTTTCTTTTGGAGACTTTACAACTACTTTAAAGCGGAGTTCTGCCGGAAAAAAGGTGTAGCTGCTGATTTTTAATAATCAGGCACTCACCTGTCCAACGGTCCAGTGATGTGGGCGTACAAAGCCCCACTCCTCTCCCCCTCCTCTCCACATCGCTGGCATTCTTACTGTGGGTGCCCGGCTGTGGCTTCACATCCGGTCTTGCGCAAACCGCGCTGCGCGCTGTAAATGGCTGGGCAATCTTCTGGGACCTGTGATGTGTCCCAGAAGATTGCAGGGAGGGAGGGGGGAGAGGTGATCTTCCTTCCAGTGCTGCGGCGCCGAGGGGAGGAAGTGGGAGCTGGATGCCTCTAAAAAGAGGGTATCCGCTCCCCCCCACCAAAAAAAAAGACATGCCAAATGTGGCATGTCAGGGGGTCACCATCACTTAAAGTGGAAGTTCCATTTTTGGGTGGAATTCCGCTTTAAGTAACTTTACGCATTCAATAAATATGCAATAAAGATGATATTGGAGACCAGCGTTAAAGTGATTGTAAAGCGTCATAATTTCTTACAACAGGCTGCACTTTTTAAACAAGTGAAAGTGAACAAAAGACAGGTAAGGAAGGGTGTGGGCACCAAACAAAGAGGATCTATTTCACACATGCCAAATGAGGAACTGAAGACAGAAAGTTGGCCTACATGGCAGATGGGAGAGTTAACCACATATTGGGGGTTATTTACAAAAGGCAAATCCACTTTGCACTGAAAGTGCACTTGGAAGTGCAGTCGCTCCAAATCTAAGGGGTAGATCTGAAATGAGTGGAAGCTCTGCTGATTTTATCATCCAATCATGTGCAAGCTAAAATGCTGTTTTTTATTTTCCTTGCATGTCCCCCTCGGATCTACAGCGACTTTACTTACAAGTGCACTTGCAGTGCAAAGTGGATTTTCCTTTAGTAAATAACCCCCACAGTGTTATCTCCTCTAACTACGCTGTAGCATGTTAGCACTAAAAGAATGGGGACCACTTGTCCATGTCATATGAATATGGAAATGAGCATTTGACTTCCAAACATACTAAATGTAATGTTCTAAATATTTAATCACACTCACAAATCTAACATGACAGTAATTCATAGCATAATTTCATTGGCCCAGCTTGGCACAATATCAGTACACATATCTGATACCCGAGGAGCTGCAGGGGAAGCTGATAATCACTGT
This sequence comes from Lithobates sylvaticus, assembly GCA_028564925.1. Lineage (NCBI taxonomy): Eukaryota > Metazoa > Chordata > Amphibia > Anura > Ranidae > Lithobates > Lithobates sylvaticus. The sequence continues at coordinate 452,707,109 of CM053026.1, read as the reverse complement.
AGCAGTAGGGGTTACTTAGTGAGTGCCACAATATTATTTTCAATGAATGCAAGGCATTCTCTGATCGGACAAGGTGGAGATCATAATGTCACCAACCCGCCTCCCCACCTTGTCTATTCAGAGAACACCTTTTATGCACAGAAAATGGTATGCAATAAAGATCATACAAGGCAAACTATATACTATGGTCAGTGTGCAGTGAGGAGCTGCTAACAAAGAATCTGAGCAGGACCCAGAAGATCACGGAAATCACTGTAGTATTGTCTTCTCCAGCAGCTCCTCAGGTGTGAGATATGCATATTTACACTGTGCCAAGTTGGTCCAATGTAAGTATGCAAAAAGATCATACTTGGAGTCCAGCGTTAAAGTGATTGTAAAGCTTCAAGTTTTCTTTATTTTTAAATAACGAACATGGAATATATACAGTACATGCTCTGTGTAATGGTTTTGCACAGAGCAGCGCCAATCGTCTTCTTCTCGTGTCCCCTGCCGACGATTTTGTGTCTCCTCCTGCCGAATGCCCGCATAGCAATGACCTGCTTTGTCTTCAGCAACAAATGTGTCAATTACTTTACTGAACATATATTAATAATAATAAAAATTCTTAGAATTTTTAAATACTGGGTCTTTTTATATGGCTTTGCAGGTCAGACAAAAGGTTACATTCCTTTTTATTTGTTTCTAAGAAGCTTTCACAGTTTCAGATTAACCTGAACAAGAATCCTTGCATATCTCTGCGGTGCAGGGCAAGGTTTAGCAACAGCAGCAGTAGGCCTAGATGTACTGTAGAAGAAGCAGAGAAGCAGAGAACATTGTATTTACATCAACCAAAAAAAAAAACAGGGTTTGTCTTTTAGCAGTCTAAAGCTGGATACACACTAAACAATTTCCTGTAGATTTTTTTCTTCAGATTTACCAAAACCGTATAATATGAGGTCAAACCTTAAGAGTTTTTCAATTTGTATGCAATCAGGCAGGCCCTTGCGCTACATGGTTTTGGTAAATCTAAAGGAAATCGTGTGGGTCTAAGGCAGGGGTCTCAAACTGGTGGCCCCCCAGCTGTTACAAAACTACAAGTCCCATGAGGCATTGCAAGGCTGACACTTACAAGCATGACTCTCACAGGTACAGGCATGATGGGACTTGTAGTTTCGCAACAGCTGGAGGGCCGCCAGTTTGAGACTCCTGGTCTAAGGGCTAGTTTAGGACACGCTTTGTTAAAGCTCTCTGAACGCCAGTCAAAGCACCAGTCACAAAATAAAATGGTTAGCTTCCAGTCCTGGTTACACCTTGGTTAGCTTTGCTTTGCTTCAAAAATTATACCCTATGAGGTATGTAGTGGTGCTTCAAAGCATCTTCAAAGCCTCAAAGCTTGCCTAATGCACCTGCAGCTTTTGAGAGGCTTTAATTCAGCTTTAGCTTTGATTTGTTTTGGAGAAATTGCAGGTATGAGAGATCCACACACAGGGCCTCTGCCAAGCTTTAACAAAGCTTAAAAAGAGCATCACGGAAGCATCACTGACGCTTCACCAAAGCTTCGTCGAAGCACCACCCAAGCTTCATTGAAGCACCACTGAAGCATCAAAAACACATCATAAAAGCATGTTGAAGCGGTAGGCGGTAGGTATGAGCCCTAATAGTAAACAGAAATCTGATGCTCTATGCACTACTGTATCGCCTAAAAGTGTCTATACAAGGTTTGAACTTCAGCAAATTCCTCCCTCATGTATATGGCCAGCTTTAGACTGGCAATCATATGATAGTGTAAGTTGACAACTGGGTATAGTTTTAAAGTGGTAGTAAACCATAGTTGGTTAAAAAAAACATTCCCTGCAAGGCAATGGGGTTTATTTACTAAAGGCAAATCCACTTTGCACTGCAAGTGCACTTGGAAGTAAATTCGATGTAGATCGGACGGAGGGGGATATGCAAGGGAAATAAAAAAACAGCATTTTAGCTTGCACATGATTGGATGATAAAATCAGCAGAGCTTCCACTCATTTCACGACATACTTCTGTGACGTCACTGGCTGCAGAGGCAGTGAATATCTCCTAAAGGTGCACTGTATTCCTTGTACCTACAGGTAAGCTTTATTATAGGCTTACCTGTAGGTACAAATGTTCAAGCAATGTTTACTAGCTATAGGCCCGGTTCATACTGATGCAAGTGCATAACGAATGCGATGCGTCAAAAACATTCTAAATTTGCATGTCATCCATAAAGTCATTGTTTTCAATGATGGTCGTTCACATAGATGCATTGCGATTCCTCTACGAATGCGATGCGATAAAAAAAAGGGTCTTGTGCGAGTTTACAGCGTTGCGTTGCGAATTTAGTCTCCATAGACATCAATGTAAATCGTTCTGGAATCGCATTGTTGGTTCAGATATGTGCGAATTCCACCACACTACTCTCCACAAAAACCAGGAAGTACACAGGAAGTTAACACTTTTTTTTTTTACATTATAATTCCATTCTGTAGAACATTAATCGCCGCTATGTCGAACTCCTGAAATTTGCTGTAAAATCATGGGAAATTCGTGGGAAATTCGCACCTCACACAGGACAAAAAAACTGACCAAATTCACAGCGCAGCAGTGTAAACCGAGCCTTAAAGCAATTTTACACTAAAAGGCAAGGTCCACTTATGGCATTAGACCCCCACCTCCATCTCAGATTGTTGGATTATAGCAGGAAAAAAAAGAAGAAAATATACTTACCTTACTCCCGGCTTTTGTCCACAGCATGAACTGAAGTTGTCACCCGTCCGAGAACAATTAGGATTCCAAATCTCAAGAGAAGACACTAGTGCACTTTACTGGAGCATTTTCTTGAGAGATTTGGTGTATTCATTGTTTCCAAGATCTCACTGGAAGGATCTTGACAAGACATAACCCTCTCCCGTGCAGAAGCCGAGGCAAAGTGAGAATATTTTCTACATTTTTTCCACAGGTTTGTTTTTTCTTTTTAAGCTTAATCCTGCGATTAGAGATGTGGGAGGCCTAATGTGATTAGCAAACCTTGCTTTTTACTTAAAAGGATGGTTTACCTTTACAAAAAAATTGCCTATGCAGGTAAGGGATGTTTGTAGATTAAAACAAACTGTGCAGCTCTGACTAAAGATGAATGATACCCTCGATATAGGCGTAGGCCATTTACATACTATATGAAGCCTTATAAATAGAAACTGGCCAAAAACGCCCAAATCTGCCCGATTTGAGCGACAAAAAAAGCTCCAGAACTTGTTTGAGCTTCAGGCGTTTGGTTTCAGGCGACATGGAGTGGAGATGTAAACCATCTCCATAGAGAATCATTGATTTTTTCTCCTCCAGCGTTTTTGAGCTTCAAGCTACTAAACGCTCAGGTGTGAATGAAGCCTTACAGGAGTGAGCTCTCAAATGCTGAGCTCAGAGCTAATGCTTTAGGGGAGAGAAAACGTATGTGAGAGGGTTTGAATCAAAGAAAGAGCTCACTCCATTAATGGTGGAGGTGAGCAGTGATGACTAGGCCTCACTTAGAAACATCCTGGGAGTATTCCAGTCAGGATTCATAAGGTATGTAAATAGTTACGTAAATAGTTATGTAAATTATGTAATAATACTTATAGCAAGGGCATTATTCAACTTTAGTCAGAGCTACACAGTTAGTTTTTATCTACAGATGCCTCTTATCTGCATAGGCAGTTTTGTGGTAAAGGTGAACTATCCCTTTAAGTGGCAGTTCACACTTGTGCGATGCGGGAACCCTGCGAATCCACTGCGGGTTCCCGACTCGCGCGGCAGTTCACACTGCCATATGCAAACTGTGGGGAGTGTCAATACATTGTTAATGACACCCCCATTTCAGCTCGCATATCACACTGCGAACTGTCATATCGGACATAATTCGGATCCGGTTCTGGTGTGGACCAAAAAAAGGGTCCTGTGTGAGTTTAGTCCGAATACTATCTTTATGACTGAAATTGCATCGCACGGGCATCGCATGTGATTTGCACTGCAGTGCGGTGCGACTCACATGCGATCTCGCACCACGCAGCAGTGTGATCCGGCCCTATAGGTTTGCTTTGAAGTAAATCTATGCAGCGCAAAGCAACATGTTCACTTTATTGACTCCAGCTGCATATATTTTCATCTGTTCAGCTTCCCGAAAGGGAAGCAAGTAAGCCCCGTGTAAGCAGGTTGCTCCAGTCAGGGCTGCTGTTCCCTCGCCCCCCCACCTCCCATCCCCCAGAAAATTTCAAATTATATTTTTGCTAAAAAAAAAACTAAAATCATTATTATATGGCATGTTTACCGACATGACATGACATTAATATATGACACGTTTAGCAGTCAGTTGGACATCTTTCAATCTCTTAAATTATTGTGCATCTTGTGAGCTGCTATGGGTTAGCTGCTTAACTTGTTGCCAGCACCTTAAAGCCTGGTACACACAATGAGATTATCGGATGAATGATCGTCTGTTTTTTTTTTTTTTTTGCACGCTAGTCTAATACCGAAAATGAAGAGGTTACTAAACTTATGAAAATTCCTGTACGACAGAATAAAAATTCAGAAGTGATATAATGTATTGCATTGTATTTGTATTGTATTTATGGACGGCAACTGTACTAATTAACGACTAGCCGACCAGCCGCCGTCATTCTACGGCGGCAGGTCGGCTCTCCTGTGCAAATCGCCATAGCTGTACGTCGGCCCTTTAAACAGCTATAGAAGGTGTGCTGCCGGAGGCTCCCACTGCACGGCGTGGGACCTGATGCGCGTGCCCGGCGGGGGCTATGTCTGCCAGCCACGCGTGATTGCGGGCACGAGAGCCAGAATGGGGATGTGTGTGTGTAAACACACACATCCCCATTCTATCAGGAGAGGAGACACAGATCGTCTGTTCCTACTGTTCCCCACAGTTAGAACACACAATGAGTGAACACATTTAACCCCTTAATCGCCTCCTAGTGTTAACCCCTTCCCTGCCAGTGACATTTACACAGTAATCAGTGAACTTTTATAGCACTGATCGCTGTATAAATGTCAATGGTCCCAAAAAAGTGTCAAAAGTGTCCGATCTATCTGCCGCAATGTCGCAGTCCAGATAAAAATCGAAGATCGCCGCCATTACTAGTTAAAAAAAAAATAATAATAATAAAAATGCCATAAATATAGCCCCTATAACTTTTGCGCAAAGTCGCAAACCAATCAATATACGCTTATTGCAATATTTTTTTTACCAAAAATATGTAGAAGAAGACATATCAGCCTAAACTGAGTAAGACATTTTTTTTATATATATTTTTGGGGGATATTTATTATAGCAAAATGTAAAAAATATAGTTTTTTTTCAGAATTGTTGCTCTTTTTTTGTTTATATTGCAAAAAATAAAAACTGCAGAGGTAATCAAATACCACCAAAAGAAAGCTCTATTTGTGTGATAGAGTGCCATATTGCAAAAAATGGCCTGGTCAGGAAGGCGGCAAAATCCTTCCGAGGCTGAAGTCGTTAAATGAAAATCGTATGATCTGGTTATTCAACATTACCAACTATGTAACTATGTAAGAGAAAATTTTTTGTGCTTGTGTCATCGGAAAATTTTGCATGAATTGTCGTGATCGGCTCTCTAAAATGTGCACTAACGGTTTCATACGATTTTCTGATCGTGTGTTTGGGCCTTTACGCACTTTCATATAAATGTGTACCAGTACTCAATAACCAAAATATGGTGCAGCGCTAATAAAAATAAAAATAATAAATATGAAAAGTCCTTTGGTTGCCTTGTGCTTCCAAAATAAATGTCTCTTTCAGCCTTTGTGTACTTAAACAATTGACACTATAATCATGTATAGTCAAATAGCGCTTTTGATCACTCCTGCTTATCCTTCTTTTAAATCAGTGAAGATTCAATCCTATGACATGCGTCATGTGCATATTTCAAACACTTGTTTAGGGAATTCTTCTTTCACTTAGAGTGCAGGTGAAAGTAAAAAAACACAGGGAGGTTGATTTACTAAAGACAAATATGTCGACTGAGCAGAACAAAGAGTGGAAGAGGATTTACAGGGTCAGAACCACTTATATTGGTCATTTTGGATAATCATTTAGAAGGATACTAAAAGCCGGCAAAGAAAGGGACCAGGTGAGGGCTCATCTGGTGAAGGTGGCGCGCATTGCTGCACATAGCTAAATACTGTTAAAGGCATGGTGTTTTTTTTTAATGTGAGTAGAAATCAGAAGCTGTGATGATACAGAAGCTTTGACAAAAAAAGAATCTGGAAGCTGATTGGTTTCTTTCCAGAGCTGCACCAGATTTTGCACTCTCCCATTTCAGTAAATCAACCCCTATGTGTCCATGCAGAGGTCATATATATAGACACGCTAAACACAAATAAGGTTCAGTATCAAAAAGCAAACATCAGGCTGGTTAGTGTTAAATCTACCCAATATATTGTCACGGGTTGCAGTAAATAGGTCAATCACAGGTCAATCACAGTTCACTAGACAATATATTCGCTAGGCTATAGCAGCATAGAATGGAGTTCTATGTGACTAAATTGGAGTAAACCTGACAATCCACAAAATCAGCAATAGGTCATGGCATTATAAAACAGTAACAGCAATAATAATCAATACTGTGATAACTCCTCTGTAAACAGTAGGCTATATCCACTTAAGATTGCACTCTATATGAATGGCAGCATCGAAATCTAAAAGATATATTCACTACTGTAAAAAAAAAAAAAAAATGCACAGTTTTTTGCAGGTAAAAAAATGTTCATTTATTATTTTTTGTAGTAGAAGTCTGGAAAGCATTGCACCAGCGATCAGCAGATCACTGATGTAATGCAGGTCTCCTGCACACTGAGAGTGTATCTGCTTACCTGTGCATCCCAAGCAGTTAAGCCGATACTCGCTGACAGAAAGACTCAATGAACTACCACAGCGACATGCCAAGTGAGGATGTGGGGGCTTTTAGTTCATTCAGACACACACTGTGTGTCTGAATGACGTGGCCGTATGAGCGCAGATCCGCACGGCTGCGCTCTTTTTCAAACAGTGGCAGCTAGTACGGGGAACTTCTTCCTTTACCGCTGCCACAGGGAGGGGGGCAGTGGCTGCAGCATTGGGAACATGTTACATGTTCCACCCTAAAATTGTGTGGAGCATGTAACATGTTCCCAAAAGTGAACTTATCCTTTAAGACTCCCTAAAGAGGTACCTCTTACTATGGACAATAGGCAAAGTTCTTGTGAAGCAGATATCTGAATGAGCAGTCTTTAGCCCTAATTCCTCAACTAGCTAGCATTGGGGCCCAGTCTTTAAGGTGGCGCACATGAGTAAAGTCCCAGTAAAGTCTGCATGCAGTAAATATTGGTGCTAATTAGATAGTCAGTTCTTATTTGCTCAGTCACTGCTATCAGCAAAAGGTTAATGGCAGCAGTTTCCTCTCACCAGTTCTAACAATACAGCAAAAGGGATCCTGATGTTCAGATGTCAACTCACTTTAGGATCTACCTGGAGCGACTCTGTTCCTTAGCACACAGGAACAGTGATGTGCACAGCTCGGCCTCCTCACAGCAAAGAGGAAATCCCTTGATATTCAGTCTGTGAAAATACATCTCTCTTTCCTTATACCTGACTTGCATTGGGAAATGTAGTCCAATACTGTAGTCCACTTACTGACAAAGTAAACTTTCTTTCTAAAACTTCATCGCCCATGATTCAATGCTGCCAACCATCAAGTCTCATCAAGAGCTCCTTCTGCTTGTCAGCACCCCCTTGTAGATGGAGGTGATGAAGTAGTGTTAACCCATTCAGCTGAAGTTCATTGGGAGCACAGTGAGCACTGCAGCAGTTTTATAAAGCACTCTTTGTTTCTAGCCAAGCACTCTTTGTTTCTAGCTGGCTACACTACAGGTCCTTGTCTTCGGGTAACCCTGAATGTGGAAAGCCTTTGCACTGGTCAAGTAGTGTATGTTCATGTATGCCCTGTATACGTTGCCCTGGCGTTGGCTTACCATAAGAAAAAACAGTAGCAATCAAATCCAAATGAGCACATTCATTGTGAATAATTGAGACTTTACCTGAGAACATTTGACTTGGGAATGTCTGTACAAGTTAGGGGTTATCTACAAACAAACTATAATTTCCTGGCCCAACTGCTATAAGTTAAGCTAAGCAATAAACATTGCATGTCTACAGGTACATTACACAATGGAAATTACTATTTTTTTCTTTCTCTTTAACCACTTGCCGACCGGCGCACGGCGATATACGTCGACAGAATGGCACATACAGGCAGGAGGGCGTATATATAAGTCCCTCCTTTAGCCTGTCCGTGCCATCGGGAGCGCGCCGGGAGCGGCGCGCTCCCGCGCCGGTCGGGACCCCCGTGAGTCCGATCGGGGGACCCCCGCGATCGTCTCACGGGAAGGCTGAACGGGGAGATGCCGAGATAAACAGCATCTCCCCGTTCTGCCTAGCAACTAGTGACGCCGATCTCTGCTCCCTGTGATTGGAGCAGAGATCAGCATTCACTAGCTGACAGCCACGCCCCCCCCCCCACAGTAAGAAACACACCCCTAGGCATACTTAACCCTTACACTGCCCCCTTGTGGTTAACCCCTTCACTGCCAGTGTCATTTATACAGGAATTAATGCATTTAAATAGCATTAATTGCTGTAAAAATGACAATGGTCCCAAAAATGTGTCAAAAATGTCTGATGTGTCCGCCATAATGTCGCAGTCACAAAAAAAATCGCAGATCTCCGCCATTACTAATAAAAAAAAATTATTAATAAAAATGCTATAAAACTATCCCCTATCTTGAAAACGCTATAACTTCTGCGCAAACCGATCAATAATCGCTTATTGCGATTTTTTTTACCAAAAATATGTAGAAGAATACGTATCGGCCTAAACTGAGGAAAAAAAAATGTTTTTTTATATATTTTTTGGGGATATTTATTATAGCAAAAAGTAAAAAATAATGCATTTTTTTCAAAATTGTCGCTCTATTTTTGTTTATAGCGCAAAAAATAAAAACCGCAGGGGCGATCAAATACCACCAAAAGAAAGCTCTATTTGTGGGAAAAAAAGGACGTCAATTTTGTTTGGGAGCCACGTCGCACGACCGCACAATTGTCAGTTAAAGCGACGCAGTGCCGAATCGCAAAAAGGGGCCTGGTCCTTTGGCTGCAAATTGGTCCGGTCTGAAAGTGGTTAAAGCATTTAGTTTACAAATATTATTTAAAAAAAGGGGAATAAGGACACCCATAACAAATATTTTCAGAACTCCAGAGGTTAAACAGTTATTGGTAGCTCCAGTTACTGCACTTTCATAGCTAGTGGCTTAGGACACTATCTGCTTGAAAGACCTGGGTTGATCATAGATCAGATTACTCTTTTTGAGCACAATGAAGGGTTTTTAATGTAACGCCTACATTCCAAGCCCTCCTTCTTTGTGTGGGATTTACATGGTAATCATTACTGGTGCTGCTAACTTTTATGTAAGCCTGAATAATCTTTTGTCATTTCGGCACTGTGAACTGTGCAATAATCAACTCTGGTAAGTTTGATTCTTTTTTTACATTTTTTATTACTAGGCAGTGTAAGGTCTGATATGTTTAGCATTACTTTATTGTTAGGCTATCTATAATTATACTGTGTAACTTGTACAAATCGACTTATACTACTAGTAATAACAGTAATCATTTTTTTAAATTATTATTTTCAGTATTATATTTAATGTTTAAAACTATAAAACTTCACATTGGGATTAACAGTGAAAAAAAAACATATTGTATTGAAAGAAAATCAATACCTATGTATTAAAAATAATTTATAGCTTTTAGTTATTGTTTTTAGAAAGTTGTATTAAGTTAATGATATATACAAGTAGAATCAACTGTGAACAATCTGCCTTATACTGAATTGTACCTGGGCCCAGTTAACATTGCATCTATGCTTTGCAATTTTATTATGACTTGTAGGGTTATTATTTATTAAATATAGTCTTTAACAGACATAGAATTAGATTTTACAAATAATAATGATGTGGCTTTCATATAGGTTTTGGCATTGCAAATTTATTTTTGAAAGCTGAACACCACGCAAATTAAAAAATACACAAATGTGCAGCTCTGTAATTATTAACATATCATTAATATGTACAAATCCAATACTATAGCAGCGCTCCTGTCAGCCCATTTAAAACATTACCGGCATTTATATGTTTGCTCTATGGCTGTGAAAATTAAAGATTAATTCCTCGATTAATCGTTAATTTTTTTGATTGATCAAAATTCTTTGGATCGGTACTCACCTCTCCGCCGGCTTCCGGGTCTTCAGGGAGTTCCGTCGGAAATCCGGTGACATCACAGACATCGAAGTTCTGATTGAACGTAATGCGTATGGGGGATGGGCTACGCATGACGTCACCCGCTGCGGCCCTACGGAACTAACACGATTGTCGGCTTTACATGCTGTGTTTTTATCATCTTTATGTGAGTAGTTTGTGTTTGAACACAAAAATTAAATCTTATACTTAAGCGGTGAGCACTTAGATCTTTTCTTTCTACCCATGACCTGTCGTCCTTGCTGAGATCTAAGGAGACGTGAGAGAAGTTGTTAAAGCTGGATTTCTAGCTTAGTTAAAATCATTATAGATATAAAAATGATAAAGTGAATAACGCAATTAAACCTTTGTCTGTATAAGCATATAAACGTACGATAACCGTGCGAATAGTTAAAACAGTTACAATTTATTTATATTGGGAAAGGAACATAATAAAGAAACATTTCAGATTACCCAAAACATATTAAAGTCCTAGGGGAAAGAAGGGGAGAGAGAGGGGGAGAGAGAGGGGGAGAGAGAGGGGGAGAGAGAGGGGGAGAGAATACATTACATAATAACTCACATGTCCATAGCATCAGGCTAAGAGGGAGCTCCCAGCATCAACCCTTGGTATTTATGTTGTTCCAATAACCCACTCCTACCAAACAAACACCTCATTGGTTCAGAAGTGCATTGCCTGATTGGTTCCCTGCAGCCTAATGTTAGTTGGTTGAGTTGCCTAGGCAACGAAGCATGCTTCCCACACTAGCCTACCCCTCAGCCCTCTTTTGATAGAACATACATTAGCATATCAAAAGGTGAGCTACTAGGCAGATACCAGACTCCTCTTACTTAATGTTCTAATAAACCATACACATCCGATGGGACATGGCAATCCAATTCCATTTTAAATATTCAAACTCTCCACCACAGTTCCCCCTGAAGTTCATTCTTGAACTTAAGTAGTCCTTCAATGATTTTGTACCCACCCACAACAGCCCAGAAGTCCCAACCCTTCCCCACCACCACCACGGCCTCCTCTTCCTTTCTTGAACACGCCGGAACTCCTCAAGGTAGGCTTAAGACAGGAAACAAATCCAGGTGCCCTTGAGGCTTCACATCTAAACCATGAGTGTCTGTACTGCAATGTTTCATCGCCCCTCTTTCTTGGAAGAGCGGAACTCCAACATTGATGGCGGGATCCTGGCATATCTAGTCCTGTAACTTGGTGAGACCGTGTAATGGTTTCTCTGCTTGGATCGGACCGCGAGACAGCACTTTTCAGCATGGTGAAGAACAGTTCAGGGTAGTCTTACTTGTCACATTTGTCTCAAGAGATGGCTTGATTGTCTTCAGGTGGTGGTTGGGCGGGCCTCCAGACCGTCGTGCATGAATACATAAAACAAACAAAAAGGAGAATGTCAGTGTACAGATATTGGAGGAATGCCAGACAGGAGCAACGGTCATCAAGACTTAAAACTTATAAGGGGTGCAATGGGGATGAGTAAAGTGGGCTCCCCACAGGGAACGGAGTCCAAGCAACAGACAGTATCATCCATGGCCCTTGATGGTAGGGATAGTCAACACTGCCTGTTATTGCAAGGTCCCGGGGTCCACCACACCTGCTCACGGGGCTCAGGTTAAAGCAGTAGGTAGACTAAGGGGGTAGCATTACATTAAGACATAAAAACACGGGATGTCCAGGGATACTTTTGGTTCAAAAATATGGTACACTACTGGCGGGCAGGGAAAATCCTTTTAAACAGATACATTATCTTGAGAAGATGGATGATGAAAACCCAGAGAAAAAATTAGAATGAAGCAAAAGAAACGGAAGAGAGGTGAGTGATGAAAATGAACGGAAATGGTGGAAGTAATAATGGAAGGGGAAGAAAAAAACCTACAGATTCAATGCTACTCCAACCAAGACGGTTAAAGAGCATTGACTCTGGGTTAGACAAAAAAACAAATATAATGGTTGGAAAAAAAGAAATAAATAAAAAATAAAAATGAAAAATAAAAAATAGCACCAAAAAAATCATAATAAAAAATCAAAAACAAAATAGTTTCTAAAAAAAAATTCTCCCATACTAGCAATTAGCAGTATTTTTTCCCAGGTCAGGTACACAGATATTAATAATGAGGGGGAGGAAAAAAAAATAAAATAAAAAAATGATCAAAACCTTTTTTTTGGAATTTAGGTAAAACCTGACCGCATATTATTACTATAAATTGAAAAGGCTTATCCCCAGAACAGCAAAGAACAAAAAGGAAAAATATAGTTCTAGGGTCCTCTTTTAAATGCACACAATCCCCTACGTTGGTCTCTAATAGTTACCCAAATTAGGACGGCAACAGGGTGGAGTTTACTAAAGCTGTGGCCCTAAGACTGTACCTGAATTAACTTTTCCCACTAAGAAACTCAACCTTAGAGATATCTGGATTGACCTCTTTTGATCTTGAGATCACCCAAATTGTTCACTTCACTCCTCCCATGTTCAACATTAGGACCGCTCTGGAACTCCTCCACCCCAATATGTCCAGCCAGCCCCTACCCTGACCACCACTAGGTGATCCCTAGAAACTCTTTTAATGTTACCTCAGCCAGCTCCATATCAGATAATTCCCAACAGCTATTATTTTGCACCACCCTCCTCTCCATGGATCATAAACCCCTGAGTAGGGCCCTTCTATTCACGCCCTACACAGACTGTTGTCATTATCAGATCCTGTTGCACAAACCACCCAACTACCAAATTTTTAACTTCTCCCCGAACCCCAACAGAAGTTTCAGTAGGTGTAAGGGGAGGTCAGGTTTTCCATAAAACCTTCCTTCAGGGGTAATTGGGGTACAACCCGGTGTTCCTGCTATATCCATGCCAAGGGCAAGAGGAGATGTACAATAGACTCCCCCGAAGTAGTGTACCCTGCTGATTACCATTTAACCTGATGCTGAAAACAGTGCATCATTAGACATGTGATACCAGCACCAGTGCATCATTAGACATGTGATACCAGCACCAGTACCCTGGCAACTTTGTTTAGGACCAGTTGGGACACTACCCCTCCTGTGCCAGCATTGTTGCCTTTTCCCATAGCACAACACCTTCCTTTCTCCAGCACTCATTCGTACCAGTCATCTGAGGCTGTCCGGACTCAAACCATCAGAACAAGATGGACTGCAGGGTGTAACCCAGTAGAGTCTGTTAAAGGCTAGTACCCAGATTGACCGAGATATCTGCACAATGCTCCATCCCTGTCATTAGGGATGAGACCAGTGCAAGTTAGATTTTGATGATCCTGGAACTGAGTCATATACCAATCTATTATGATTCATAGGCAACCTGGATACTACCCTCACCTACCCGGTGCCCCCCCTCCAGCTCCAACGGCAGTCTCCATTAAGCCTCTCTTTATCCTAAGTATGGGAAATAGTCTGAAAACCCGTATTGAAAACCACCTGCCAACAGGTACACTCGATTCTTTATAGAGGCTGCACACCTTCTCCCTCCTTTATCAATTCGGTAATCAGACCATGTTATCCTTCACCCATACAAAATTAACTGCCTATACTATTCAGACAGGACTCACATGAATGACAGGGGCATAGCGTCACTGGGGCACTGGGCTTCCTGGCCTGCAGGACACAGATTAACTGGGGAGAATACGACATGCCTATACATCCGGCACAACTTTTTCTCCAGACTCAACCAAAACTATACAATACGAGGCCAGACCTATACACTTTCAACTTGTATGCAATCCGGCAGGCCCTCGTACTTCACCTCTGCAGATAAATCTAAACAAAATTTAAAAAAAAATAAGATAAAAATTGCATAATGTGTATCCAGTTCGAGAAACTTCTGTTACCAAACACCACTGACCAAAGGGCAAAGAAGAATCCCTTGCAGCACTGAGAACGCTGAACAGTCGGGGGTACAATTCGAGCCAACCTGTGTGCTTTGAAACCCCCCAGATATTAGCGACAGATATGCCACAGACACATTAGACAATTCATAACACATCGTCACGTAAACATAGTGACACTGGACAGGATGTGGGTTGAATCTTTACTTGGGGACAAAGGTTGCTTAAGGGACATTAACATACCTTAGCCTGAGGCAATGAGCAGAGCTGGAACAACTAGGTAACTAATTACCATAACCGCAGGGGGGTGAAACAGTCCTAAACAGTATTTCCCCCCCCCCCCCCAAGTAATCAGTGGAGCACAGAAACTCGTTCTTTATACAGGTTGGATTACAAAATACCACACCCACTTAGGTACTCCAAAACACAGCTGAATGGGCTGACCACTAGAAGCATAAACCACATAATGGTGCTGAACCCAGGGAAAATAAAAAAATTGTCTACGATTTCCTTCTGGTTCTGAAAGCCGTGAAACCCAATTATCATCTGAAAAACACCAATAAAATTTAGTAATAAACATTCAATTTTCCGCCTGAAAAAAACAATGGTTAAATATCTGTAACAAGACATTAGCATATGAAACAAATATACATTTACATTACATAAACAGTGCACCTGAGTTTAAAATAGCAAAAATTGTTGAGCTCAACTTATTATTAATATGTATTACTTAATACATATTAATACCACGTGGATTTGTTTTATGGTATACCAATAATTCCCCAAAAAAAAAATATTCACCATGGTGAGAAAAAAAATTAGCAACTCGCAATAAAACGTTTTTTTTTCATTTTTCAACAAATCATACTTCACCAGAAAATCTCTTGCCGAACTGTCTTCTGGAAAACAAACATTTTAGTAGATGCATCTTTCAATTCATTAGTACAGATCTCAGGTCATTTGCATGTCAATACAGTTCTTTTTGCATACTCACAGATCTGGTCTGAAACAAGGGGGGGTCATTTGGGTTGGCTGTCAGCAGCTGCGACAGACACAGGACACAAAATATATATGGCATATTCCACACCCTCGCACGATTAGCTGGGTCAAAGATGACCTCTAGACATCACACATATTTCATATTTTCTATAATAAAAACGCCCACCTTCCAGGGATTTATCCTTGCAAAAACACCAGGAATGAAACATTGTTGGTGACAACTGGATTAGTAGCATTATTGGTACATACCTTAGGTGTGGAGGCTGTTCCCCTGATCATCACCGCCACTACTCTGGGGATGTGGTTCTATTGGCCCTGTTTGTCCCTACTTCTCAGCATTTGGTGCGCTTTCTCCTTACCTCCCACCATAAAAATATTCACCTCATCAGTTCTATGCATTGATTCTACCATCCATGCGTTCCATGCATCTCTTTATTGTACCAACGGGCTTCCTAAGCTTTTGGTTTAAAAGTACCTTTTTTAGAATAAATTCTGTCAGTCCAGCAATCCCACTCTTGCATATTTCACAGTCCAAGGCCCATATTTATCTATCATTTCTTCCTTCGGGGTCAAGTGGTATGGTTCCCCACGGTTAGACACCCTCTTTCAAGCGATTCGATTACCCATCCTTTACGGACAATGGACCTTGAACTGATCCCCCAACCTCTTTAGAGGTTGCCTACTTCAGAGGTAGCGACCCTCTGGACAAGAAGTGGGTAGATAGGCCCCTCCCCTATCAACGTTGCTGCCTTTTTTTCACTACTTGCCAGAGCAATATTCTCTGCCCGGCTATAGTCCTTCAAAAAATTAGCCTAGAGATTTCCTGAACCAAATAATAGTCCAATCCCTTCCGTGGACTTTTCAGAAATATTCCAAAAACAAAAAGCTTATTACTTCTGTTATCTCAAGAATGTTTAGCACAAACTTGGATAATCCGGACCCTATGCGTATTATTACAGGAGGTAGTTATCTGATGCACACCTAATTGCAATATGATTTATAGTAGTAACAACATCGCCAGTGTTTACAGATCTAATTACAAAACTTACGATTCACAGTTAGCAGTTTATAAAGAGAAAGATTCATACTAGGGCTGAAACAACTACTCCACCATAAAATCAATCGACTACTACCTTCACAATTGATCGGCCAGTAACACAATGGGATTAAAAAAACAAAATGAGCCCTCTATTGTACAAAAAAACAACAATCACAAATGTAAACTATAGCTTCCACAGCTCTACAGTAAAACTGAACCCCATACAGTAGTGACTATCTGCTCCCCAAATTACCCTCTTGAAATGTATCGATAAATTCCATTTAGAAATGTCTGTTTAGAGTCTTTACTAGTTTGTCACAACTCCTCATCCAATATGCCTAAATATCATACACCGCTGTCATCACTAGAGCTCCGTGGAGACTCAGAGTAGACCCAACCATGTGTCCTGTTCACTTTCTTAGCTAGTTGGAAAATACACTTTAAAAATATAAATAAAGATACTTCTCTTCCTTGTTGTCTTGTTCATCAATCTTCTCTGTAACGTCCGAGTCACCTGTCACTTGTCACCTGTCACAAACTTGGCTAGAATTAGAGTGGTTAGTATCATTGGTTTGGAAAATTGTCACTCAGCCCATCCTCTTCCCCCCCTTTTCCTCATCTTTACAAAGTGGAGGAAAACATTCAGGGTTTAGAATGGTGCGGGGGGCCTCAGAAACTCCTTGGACCTGAAAAGATACTTATACACACAAGTTATTAATCTGTCAATCATAAACAATACAACATTCGTGTCCATTGGTAAATTGTCAATGGAATTCGTCGAAACCGATAATAGCTAAACCCTCTACAACCCTTACTTTCACGTTTTTACTAAAATACAACACCCACAACACGACTGTCGCGGTAGGTTCAGACTTATTCTTGTTACCACATAGAACATGACACAACTAAAACTTTAGACACACATTTTGATACAAATGTGGGGGAGATATTTCATAGTTCCTAAATCAAAAATTTTAATTAAAACCAACCAGATGGAATTCTGCCTTCACTCTTAGCAAAAAAACTACATACAATGGGACAGACATGAGAACATCTCAGAATATTGTATGGACCAGCCACACCAAGTTCTGGAATGGGCATCTGGATTTTAAGCACAGTTCCTCCTCTGAGAATCACAAAAGCATGTACTACACATCCATCATCCCACTCATCATTACAGATTTCTGAAGCCACAACTGAACTACTTCCAAGATATTTTTTATTCTGGGGTCTACCACCAGACATCAAAAATACCCTCCACAGCTTTAAGGGGTCTCATGTCCGGAGCCCCAAACCCAGATCTCATGTGTAAGGCAGCTGTCTGACTGGTTTGGGGCCTCACCCAGGGCACCCATGCACTAATCCGATCAGTACTGCTAGTGACTTATTTTTACAGTACTGGCACCCAGCGTTTTCCGATTATTATACACGGCCTTCTGGTTTGCTAGCGTACTAATCCTCACATTTACTCTACTACCGGTTAAATGTGTTGTCAGACAAACTACAAAACACCATGAAATCCTCCACTATTCAAAACAAATATTATGGCTTCTCTCTGTACCTCGATATTACAATAATTTTAATGCCTCCCCAAAACAGTATTACAATATAAACCTTAAATTTACTTTAAAAATCAAAAAGATTTTGTCCTAATTCAAAAGACCCCAGGCCCCTCCCATCAACTTCCTGTTGCACACCTGAACAGGAAGGGGGAGGGGGAGTCTTGAATAGCGTCATATTTTGTCTATCAAGACATTAGAAAAAATCTATGGCTAGCATCAGCAAATAAAAAAAACTTTTTTCCTGGAGTGGGTGGAATTAACCCCCATGTTGCAATTAACCCCCTTGACTCACATATCCCCTGGGAAATCAAACCACCAGTTTTAAAACCAGAATACCACACAACAGTGCAACAAGACTCCTGCAAAAAAAAGACGGCTGAAAAAGGTCAATCAAAGCCCTTCCCTTCCACTGTAGGCCACAAACAATCAAAAACAACACACGCCATTTTAAAAGTGCGCCTCTATAAACACAAATAGCAATTCCATCCAAACACAGCGGACACAAAATGGCAGCCGGGCCAAACGTAAATCAAGACCTGGTCCATGGTGAAAAATGGCGCCATTAATTCAGTACAAGATTCAGCTCGGGGCTAAAATTATCAGAAACAAAAAAAAAAATAGTTGCAGTAATCGCAAATCGGTCAACGGCAAAATGGTGGATGAGATCCGGACTACAGAAAAATGGCCGACATTAACAAATGAAAACCAACACACAAACTTTTTTTCTTCCTACAAACACTGACCATACAATTGAGACACCAATATTACCACTTATCCCTAGACAAACACAATTAGGGTCTATCCTAAAATATAGGCATATTCAACGAAACATAATTGTTGGAGTAACAGCGCTGTCTAAACTAGTGAAAAATTAACACATATACTATTTAAGTAGTTAATGTGAAAACATTATTTTATGTCTTTTGTGAAAAAAAAAATATATAATGGATTCCTGCTGCAACCTTATGTGAGATACACACAAAAACACAAGAAAAAGAAAAACTGGCTGCGCTGGAATAATAGAAATCAATAAACACTCCTATTGTGTAGGCTAATACATTTAAACTGCCTTAGGGTATGATTTAAAAAACTTTTGAAGCTATCTAAATTATGTACACTTTGTGACAAGTGTAATATATGTATGATCCAAAGTACAAATACTAATAACAGAAATACTATTAATAATATCAGAAATACATAATAGTGAATCCGAGTTCAAATATGATCGCATAGAGAACAACAGAGGTCCAACATGTGGACTAATAAAAATAAAAGCCCTCCCCCCCCCCTCATGTTCTCAGTTAGAGGCCTGAGGCCCCCACCCCCCCTCCTAGGGTGTGACAACTTCTATTGTGTCCCAACAATACATGGTCTACTGGCTAAGAAACAGGTTTTTCGACTTAAAAAACAAACTTTTTTTTTTTTTTTTTTTTTTTCCCAATCTCATTCAAATGGTCAACTGAAATTGCTCTTTTTTTTTTTTTTTTTTTTTAAAAGGCGCATATCCTTTTCCACTGTCTCCAAGATTTCAAATGGAGACCTTCTATATACCACTAGAGACCTTGGGAGGCCTCAAACACAGGTTCTCCATCTCCACAAAGCCACCCACCTGAGACACCACATGAACACTTAAACCATAGAAAAGCATGCCATCTCACCGCACAATTGAGACCGTACACTTAGGAACACACGCTATCCAATGAAACAACAACTCCAAAACCACAATATAACACGGCTCAAACATAAGTTCACATTCCATTCTGAAAGATCACAAGATACAGTAACAACCATTTTGCATTGTAAGCATCCTGACTGCCCTTCCCCCAAGGCACATGGCACAAACATGCAGTTACCAACTGCTCAGCCAGCCACATTGTAAGTTGCAACTAAAGCCACAATACAATTTATTTCACTTATACTATTCATATCAGTCTCATCAAAGTATTAGTGCAGACAAAAGGTTATATATCTATAAAAGAAGCTTGCTAGTTTTGAATGTTTCGCTCAAAACGTCAAAACTCCTCACACACGGGCAACATCTGTTAAAGCTGGATTTCTAGCTTAGTTAAAATCATTATAGATATAAAAATGATAAAGTGAATAACGCAATTAAACCTTTGTCTGTATAAGCATATAAACGTACGATAACCGTGCGAATAGTTAAAACAGTTACAATTTATTTATATTGGGAAAGGAACATAATAAAGAAACATTTCAGATTACCCAAAACATATTAAAGTCCTAGGGGAAAGAAGGGGAGAGAGAGGGGGAGAGAGAGGGGGAGAGAGAGGGGGAGAGAGAGGGGGAGAGAATACATTACATAATAACTCACATGTCCATAGCATCAGGCTAAGAGGGAGCTCCCAGCATCAACCCTTGGTATTTATGTTGTTCCAATAACCCACTCCTACCAAACAAACACCTCATTGGTTCAGAAGTGCATTGCCTGATTGGTTCCCTGCAGCCTAATGTTAGTTGGTTGAGTTGCCTAGGCAACGAAGCATGCTTCCCACACTAGCCTACCCCTCAGCCCTCTTTTGATAGAACATACATTAGCATATCAAAAGGTGAGCTACTAGGCAGATACCAGACTCCTCTTACTTAATGTTCTAATAAACCATACACATCCGATGGGACATGGCAATCCAATTCCATTTTAAATATTCAAACTCTCCACCACAAAGTTTATGGTCCGTGTTAACCCATTTGATACCCGCTTGCATGACCACCTGTTTGCACAGGGGTCCATGTCATAAGGTGAGAGTGAATAGTTAGACCGGAGGTGGAGGGATTGTCACGCTACTGTGGGAACAAAAATGACTTACGTCAGTGCTACAGTTTGAATTTAAAACGTATTTGCTTGAACTGTGAAGTTAAGTCATGGATTGTGGAAACTAACTAATGTTGGGTGATTGTATATAGTGTATACCACATTTACCACTGACTAATGCAGAGTGGCAATGCAAGGAGATCAACTAAAAGTAGTTGGATCTGTATGTGCGTTATAATTAATCGAAATTAGTCGATTAAATAAAAAATCAATTAATCGAACACGAAAATTTTAATCAGTAACAGCTCTAGTTTGCTCATAGAAGGATGACACCTAGTGAATACAGTTCTGAAGAAAGACGGTGGTCCTAGTAGATATTATGAGCGTGCACCCTACACCCAGATCCACACTACATGAGTCCCCCCCGAGGGGTTCAAACTCACAAGAAAACAGTAAATCACAAGCCTTGAAATAATCAGAAGGAAGTCATCCAAGATATAGGTCTGGTTAGGGCTGCAAATCACTCCATGAATAGACAATCATAGAAAAAGATTCCACATAGCTTGATCCTGTTTAAACGTTTAATGCAAAACCCAACCCCCTAAAAATTGCACTTACAAACAGTTTAAAATCAATGAGCATAAAATGCAAAATGTAGTCACCAGTCTGCTGATACAGGAGACCGCCAGTGTAGGCTACACAGCCGCGCTGATTCCCCATGGTTGTCTCTCGCTGACTGGGACACGCATGCATCACTTCCGTCGCCGTAAGGTCACTCCCAGACACGTTTCGTCATTACGACTTTGTCTGTAGGTGTGACCCCATGGCGCAAGGTCCCGGCTATTTATTGATCCTTCGCTCAGCCTGTTAACCTTTTGTGTGCTAGCCGCTTCAACTCACAGTGGTGCACGCTATTATTACTGTTACTAGCGGCGATATCCTCACACACAGGCAACAGATAAACCCACTAAAGCGGTCGGATAGCAAACATATTACCAGTACTCAGTACATTTTCTAAATAATGAATCCAAGTGTTCAATAACCACCTAAAACGAATTTAGACTAAAATGAATCATTAGATACTAATACATCATCATTCTATATACACATAATTAAATGATAATAAATTCCATGGACCCAAATTAATTGTATAAGCAAGATTAAATCAACAAACGTATTACTCCAACCTAGTATTAGGTATTAAACATTGCTGGTAATACAGAATATGCATTAATCAATCATATCATAGATCCAGTATATATGAAACACAAACGGAAAACACTTAATGCATATAGTGTTATTAATAGTAATAAAATAAATTAAATGATAAAATCACAATAAAATACAATGAATTGCTTAGTATAAAATTTCATAAATCTATACCTTTAGGATGGTACTATACAGTCACCTCAATAGTCGCTGATAAAACAATAAATGTCAAGTTCTACATTTAACCCTTTAGGTGTAATGCCCCGTACACACGGTCGGAAATTCCGACCACAAAATCCGTCAGATTTTTTCCGACGGATTTTGTCCGACACTGGTGTTGCATACACACGGTCGGACAAAGTTGTCGGAAAATCCGATCATCCTGAAAGTGGTGACGTTCCTTGCGTATGACGGGACTACGTAGAGGCTAGTAGCCAATAGCTTTGGTCTTGTAATGTGATCTGAGCATGCGTGGCACTTTGTCCGTCAGAATTCGCTACACACGATCGGAAAAAGTCCGATAGGACTTTGTTGTCGGAAAATTTGAGAGCAGGATCTCAAACTTTTTCCGCCGGAAATTCCGACGGAAAAAGTCAGATGGAGCCCACATTATATGGAATTGAGAAAGTTTAACGGCTCACTCCAAAATAACTCATGTTTTCTTTATGATACACTACAGATATTATAACTGCTGTTTTCTGGTTCTGAAGAAGCCATAGGCGAAACGCGTCAACCAGTTTTGATCAGCATTTTTGAATCAACAATGTGATCCACTATGTCTGTATGCATATTTGAAATTCAATGATCTTTTTTTTTTATGTGATATACACTGTTTATATTTTGTGATAATAAAAATATTTATATAACTTGTTTAGTACATTGAATCTAATTTTGTTCAGGTACCGCAATAGTCCGTCAGGTTGGCTAAACCCCCTCTTGTTCCTTTTTTTCACAGAGCCCACACACGGTCGGAATTTCCGACAAAAATCCGACCGTGTGTACGGGGCATAAGTGTATCAGTAAGATATATGCAGTGTTTCACGTTTAGATAGTTCCCTCACTATGTTAGAGCCTCTCCACACTGGTTTAACTCGATCCACACCCCAAAATTTTAAACCTGATGGGTCTTGATTGTGAAACTATTTAAAATGTAAAGACACACTGTGATCCTTAACCACTTAAGGACCTAGCCTATTTTTCAAACTTGTTTACAAGTTAAAATCATTTTTTTTGCTAGAAAATTACTTAGAACCCCCAAACATTATATATATTTTTTTTCTAACACCCTATAGAATAAAATGGCGGTCGTTGCAATACTTTTTGTCACACCGTATTTGCGCAGCGGTCTTACAAACGCACTTTTTTTGGAAAAAAAACACTTTTTTTAATTAAAAAATAAGACAACAGTAAAGTTAGCCCAATTTTTTTTATATTGTGAAAGATGATGTTATGCCGAGTAAATTGATACCCAACATGTCACGCTTAAAAGTTGAGCCCGCTCGTGGAATGGCAACAAACTTTTACCCTTACAAATCTCCATATGTGACATTTAAAAAATTCTACAGGTTCGATCTGCCCAGACAAGCTTTCTTTAGCTACCTACAAATCCGCCACTTTGCACAGTCTTTCACGCCGAACCTACAATTCTCCCCCTTAACTGAGCTTGAGAAAATATGCTTGGAGGGCTCGTCCCCCAAAGGTATGATATCACGCACCTACCAAATTTTGATAGCAGACATGTCACCGACGGGTCCGCGGCTTACTTATATGGATAAATGGGAATGGGATTTGGAGGAGGTCATACCTTTGAAGACATGGCAACTTATCTGGTCGTGGGCATCTAAGAGTTCCATATGTACCCTTTACAAAGAAAACCAATACAAGATCATGCTTCACTGGTACCAAACCCCGGAACTGCTCCATTCTATATCCCCATCGGCCGACTCTCACTGCTGACGTTGTCGCAGAGAGGTTGGCACGCTGTACCATATCTACTGGACCTGCCCACAAATCATTCCGTACTGGGAAACAGTTCAATCGCTATTACAAGCTGTTTTTGAGGTGCAAGTACCATTGGATCCTAAAATGTTCCTATTGGGCCTACCTCATTCTCAAAATCCTCCAAAAAACTCTTCGCCCAAGTGCTGATGGCCGGGCGATGCTTAATAGCCCTAAAATGGAAAACAAGGGAACCTCCTTCACTGGTCGAACTGCATACCAGAATTAGGGACGTTAAACGGATGGAATATATGACAGCCTCCCTAAATAATACTCTTAACAAACATAACAAGATATGGGAACTATGGGATAGGATGCAGGCTCCCAAAACCAACTGATCCAAGGTGGATATCCCTCCAGGGGGGTGAAGGGGCTCGGGGTCTGGTGGGCGTCCTTCATTCTCTCCCTCTCTATCTATCACTTACTCTTCCTTTGTCTTGTGTCTGTCTCCACTAGCTCTCTTGTCCTGACCTACTTTCTCCACTATCCTCTACTCACCCCTCCCATGTCAATCTAGGTCACATAATTAATTAACGTTTGGATCAGCGGTATTACTCAGGTCCTGATTCCCGCCTTAAACCTGCCTTTGTGGTTATGTAATGTTATGGTTTCTGTTTTTCTTCCCATGTTACTGTTTCACAATCCACTGACCTTTGTAGTCGGGTTTACATGTCTCTACAGGTGAAATGTTGTATAGGCGGATTGTGTGATAAATAACGCATACCATGATAAGTAACCATACATGTGACATCCTCTTATCACTTATTTTCTCGTTTAACTTCCCTGTATCTTTGTAGTAATTTGGAAATTTAATAAAACATTAGTTTTCAAAAAAATTCTACAGGTTGCATGTTTTGAGTTACAGGGGAGGTCTAGGGCTAGAATCGCTCTAACGATCACGGCAATACCTCACATCTGTGGTTTGAACACCGTTTTCATATGCGGGCGTTACTCGCGTATGCGTTCACTTCTGCTTCTGCTCGGCAGGACAGGATGCATTTAAAAAATATTATTTTACCTTTTTATTTTAAATTTTTACACTCTTCTTTTAAAAAAATTGTGTCACTTTTATTCCTAATACAAGGAATGTAAACATCCCTTGTAATAGAAAAAAGCATGACAGGACCTCCTAAATATGAGATCTGGGGTCAAAAAGACCTCAGATCTCATATTTACACTAAAATGCAATAAAAAAAATGAAATGTCATTTGAAAAAAATTTAAATAAAATGTTGCTTTAAGAGCTATGGGCAGAAGTGACGTTTTCGAAGTTGCAATGGTATGGAGTTGGGTGGGGGCCCTCTTCCCCTCACTCATCTCCATACCTAACAGGGAGAAGGACGCGATTGCCTCCGCAGCTGCCGGCGGCTCCGGTAAACAGCGGAGGGCAACGGAGAGCGGTGGGAGGGGGGCCCCTCTCCCACCGCCGATAAAAGTGATCTCGTGGTGAATCTGCTGCAGAGACCACTTTTGTCTGAAAGCGGACTGCCTGCTGAAGAAGAGGATACTGGGGTTATGGCAGCTAGCTCTGCCATAATAACGATATCCCTCTTCAAACAGCTGACTTATAACGACGGCAGCGGTCCGGAAGTGGTTAAACCCTAATTTTATATTCTGGACATGTTCAGCAATCCTAATCCTTAGAAGTCTCTTTGTGCGGCCTATATACATAAGCCCGCAAGGGCATTACAAATCGTATACCACATTAGTGGTATTGCATGTAATAAATTCACTAATTTGGCATCCCCTATTGTTGGACGTGGAGGTGAATCTTTTCAGATCCCTTATTGGTCTAGTGACCTCTCTACGTGCTCTACACTTCCTGCACGCAAAGAAACCGTCTCTATCCCAAAAGGATGGTGATCTGGTATGCGGGTCCAATACTTTTTTCACCACCTTATCCCCAAAACTAGGTGCCTTTGTATAGATACATTTTGGGGATATTGGAAGTAGAGGTTTTAGTGTTTTATCCAAAAGTAATACATGCCAAGGTGCCTCAAATATCGATTCTACCTCTTTGTATTGCAAGTGAAAACCAGAAATAAAACCCCACTCCTGGCTGTCATTATTCCTACAAGGTACTGCTTCACTTAAGCAGTTTTCACAGGGTAGTGCCAGTACTTCCTCTACAACTGTATCCAAATACTATGGACTATATCCTTTATCCACAAATCTTCCTTTCACTACTTCTGACTGTGCAATGAAATCAATGGTAGTAAAACAGTTTCTTTTGACCCTCATGATTTGGCCTTTAGGAATATTCTTAAGCCAGAGGGGATGGTGTCCACTCTGCAAGGGTAGGTAGCTATTACGGTCAGTAGGTTTGAAGAACACTTTTGTCTCCAGCCTATTGTTATGTCTATACACATTAACATCCTGGAAGTTAATTTCATCTTAGCTCCACTGACTTGTTAATTTGATATTGTTTTGTATTAGTATTTAGGTGCTCAATAAACTGTTGAAGCGATACTTCTGATCCTGCCCATATAAAAAGGAGATCATCAATATACCATCTGTAAAACATCAATTCATCTCTCCTTACTCAAAAAATAGATTTGTCCTCCCATTCCTCGATAAAAAGGTTTGCAATACATTATAACAGAAGTAATTATGAGCGAGCCAAAAACCGAATTCCTTTCGTAAGTAAACCTTCTGAGTATAAGGGAGGTCATCTCTTTGGCTTAAGGCCCAATAAAGCATCTTCATGCTGAATAACTATATATAGAGATGACACATCTGCGGTTACTAAATATATCTCATCTCTTCCTGCTAATTATACTCTCTGCAGAAGTTGTAAAAAGTTTTTTTTAGTATCTTTAAGATAAGCCTTTGTTAGCACTATTCCGGAGAAATTGATCCAAGTACTGTCCCATCCTAGATGTAACAGATCCTATGCCATTGACAATAGGTCTGGCAGGGGGGTTTTGGGGATCTTTATGTATTTTTGGGAGGGTATATATAGTAGGTATACGGTACTACTAGGGACCAGATATTTCCGCTCATTATTAGTTAAAGCCTTAGTCTGGTAGCCTGACTCTACCAAAATCTCCAACTCCTCTCTATATTTTAAAGTAGGGTCTTTTTCCAGTTCTTTTCTTTATTTGTTTCTGCATCAGCTAACATTTGGATAGCATAACTACCCCTCCTCCTTTTATCGCTGATCTTATTATTATATCCTTCCTTTTCTCCAACAGTTCTATGCCATCTTGTATATATCTAGGGTTAACATTCTTTTTGGGGGCCAACTGGTCCCTCAGTACCAATCCCTTAAACACTTCCAAATGCTGATTAGCAGTGTTTGGTGGGCTGAACAATGACTTGTTCCGTAATCTACTGTTCACCGCAACTGAAGTGTTACCACTGATACCGGCCGGGTTAGAATTCTTATTTAGGAAATATTTATTAATATTGAGTTTCCTCATATATTTGTGCATGTCTACGTACACATCAAATTTATTAATGGGTCTCTTAAACCCACACTTTAGGCCTAAATGTAAAATATTAGTTTCTTTATAAGTCAATGACACATCTTATAAATGCCTCCTAATTGGTCTCTCTCCTTTTTTTGGACCCTGCTTCCTGCCCTACACCCCTGGTTCTTCTCTCCTTGGGCCTTGTTGTTGGACATTGTTCCTCTCCCAATAAGGTTGTTCCCTCCATTGAGGTTCTCCACATGTAGGTGTCATTTGGGGGTGTGTTGGTGGTCTCCCTCTGCGGGGTGGATACCCTTGACACCTTCTCTGCCACCCACTTCCTCTCCCTAAAAAAGTGCGCAGTGACTGAGGTCTATTTCTATCCTCATATTCCCACAGTGGTTAAAATCAATTATGTACAGGAACCCGGTAAGGGTTACCATAAGGTGAGTGCTATGATGTACTTATATGTCCACCCCTTCCTCTCATTTCTCTGCCTTGATTCCTTACCTCTTCTATTCTGAGTCAAATAATTTAGCGGGGAATGGGTTTGTAGTGCATCGCCCTGATGATCATTCACATATCCCTGCATTTGTGATGTACATGGGGAGAGCTGCAGAGATCTCACTGGATATGTTCATAGTTGATCTCTCTCTCTCTGTTATTTAAATTGATGTTGGGCACTGATGAATGTTGCCATGAGTAAATGGAATTTGATTTAAAATCCCTGAGATCTCTGTGAAACTTTTCAATCTTTTTCTTTTGTGTATCCTTATTGGGTTGGGTTTTGCATTAAAAGTGTTAAACAGGATCACGCTATGTGGAATCTTTCTTTTCTATGATTGTCTATTTATGGAGTAATTTGCAGCCCTAACCAGACCTATATCTTGGATGACTTCCTTCTGATTATTTCAAGGCTTGTGATTTACTGTTTTCTGATGAGTCTGAATCCCTCAGGCAGTGTGACTCATGCAGTGTGGATCTGGGTGTAGGTGCATGCTCATGATATCTACTAGGACCACTGTCTTCCTTTAGAACTACAGGGATATGTGAACGATAATCAGTGCGATGAAATACAAACCCATCCCCCACTAAATTATTTGATGCTGAATAGAAGAGGTAGGAAACTAGGAATCAAGGCAGAGGAATGAGAGGAAAGGGTGGACATATAAGTATTCATTACCACTCATCTTACTGGGTTCCTGTACATAATAGATTTGAACCACTGTGGGAATATGAGGATAGAAATAGACCTCAGTCACCGTGCCCTTTTTTAGGGAGAGAAAGGGGGTGGCAGAGAAGGGGTCAAGTTTTTTCCGCCTGCATGGGGGAGACTACAAACACACCAGCAAATGACACCAACACGTGGAGAACCTCAAAGGAGGGAACAACTTTATTGGGAGAGGGACAATGTCCAACAACAAGGCCCAAGGAGAGAAGAACCAGGGGGTTTAGGGAAGGATGCAGGGTCCAAAAAAAGAAGGAGGGAGACTGATTAGGAGGTATTTATAATTTAATTGATGTGTCATTGACTCATAAGGAAACTAATATTTGACATTTAGGCCTAAAGTGTGTTTTTTAAAGACCCATTAATAAATTTGATGTGTACGTAGACATGCACAAATATATGAGGAAACTCAATATTAACCACATGCCGACCAGCGCACGACGATATACGTCGGCACAATGGCACGACTGGGCAAATGGGCCATACAGGTACGTCCCCTTTAAGATGCGGCATTGTGGGGGCACGCGCCCGCCGTGTGCTCCGGGACCACGGGTCCCGTGGACTCGATGTCTGCCTGGTGCCCACGCATCAAAGAGTGGAAGAACGGGGAGATGCCTTTGTAAACAAGGCATTTCCCTGTTCTGCCTAGTGACATGGCAGAGATCACTGCTCCCTGTCATCGGGAGCAGTGATCGCTGTCACGTGAGTAGTAGCCCACCCCCCCACAGTTAGAATCACTCCCTAGGACACACTTAACCCCTTGATCGCCCCCTAGTGTTTAACCCCTTCTCTGTTAGTGTAATTTACACAGTAATCAGTGCATTTTATAGCACTGATCTCTGTATAAATGACAATTGTCCTTAAATAGTGTCAAAAGTGTGCTATGTGTCCGCCATAATGTCGCAGTCATGATACAAATCGCAGATCGCTGCCAATATTAATAAAAAAATGTAATAATAAAAATGCCATAAAACTATCCCCTATTTTATAGACGCTATAACTTTTGCGCAAACCAATCAATATCCAACCAAAAATATGTAAAATAATACATATTGGCCTAAACGGAGGAAAAAACTTTTTTTTAATATATTTTTGGGATGTTTATTATAGCAAAAAGTAAAAAATATTGCTTTTTTTCCCAATTGTCGCTCTTTTTTTGTTTATAGCGCAAAAAATAAAAAACGCAGGGGTGATCAAATACCACCAAAAGAAAGCTTTATTTGTGAGGAAAAAAGGACATCAATTTTTTTTGGGTACAACGTTGCACGACCGCGCAATTCTCAGTTATAGCGAAGCAGTGCCGAATCGCAAAAAGTGCTCTGGTCAGTAAGGGGGTAAATCCTTCCGGGGGTGAAGTGGTTAAGAAATATTCCCTAAATAAGAATTCTAACCCTGTCGGTAACAGTGGCGGTGGACAGAGGATTACGGAACAAGTCATTGTTCAACTTTCCAAACACTGCTAATCAGCATTTGAAAGTGTTTAAGGGATTGGTACTGCGGGACCAGTTGGCCCCCAAAAAGAATGTTAACCATAAATATATACAAGATGGAATAGAACTGTTGGAGAAAAAGAAGGATATAATAATAAGATCAGCAGATAAACGAGGAGGGGTAGTTATCCTATCCAAAGTGTTTTACCATAACCAGCTAACCAAAATGTTATCTGATGCAGAAAAAATTGGAAAAGACCCTACTTTACAATATAGAGAGGAGGTAAAGATTTTGGTAGAGTCAGGCTATCAGACTAGGGTTTTACCGAATAAAGAGCATAAATATCTGGTCCCCAGTAGTGGCCGCATACCTACTATATATACCCTCCCAAAAATACATAAAGATCCCCAAAACCCCCCTGCCAGACCTATTGTCAATAGCATAGGATCTGTTAAAGGCTTATCTTAAAGATACTAAAAAACTTTTTACAACTTCTGCAGAGAGTCGAATTAGCAGTAAGAGATGAGGTATATTTAGTGACCGCAGATATGTCATCTCTATATACAGTTATTCAACATGATGATGCTTTATTGGCCCTAAATTGGGCCTTAAGCCAAAGATATGACCTCCCTTATACTCAGAAGGTTTTCTAATGAAAGGCATTCGATTTTTGCCTCACTCATAATTACTTCTGGTATAATGACAATTTTTTCTCCCAGAAGAGAGGAGTTGCTATGGGCGCAAAATTCGCACCCAGTATTGCAAACCTCTTTATGGGGGAATGGGAGGACAAATCTATTTTTGGAGTAAATAGAGATGAATTAATGTTTTACAGATGGTATATTAAACAGTGTTAAACAGGATCACGCTATGTGGAATCTTTCTTTTCTATGATTGTCTATTCATGGAGTGATTTTCAGCCCTAACCAGACCTATATCTTGGATGACTTCCTTCTAATTTTTTCAAGGCTTGTGATTTGAGTTTGAACCCCTCGGGAGTGTGACTCATGCAGTGTGGATCTGGGTGTAGGGTGCACACTCATAATATCTACTAGGACCACTATCCTCCTTCAGAACTGTATTCACTAATGCCGTGTACACAGGACCAGACTTTTCAATAGACTGAATTCCGGAGGACTTTTCGATGGAGTTTTGATGGAGTTCCGTCGAATCGGACTTGTCTACACACAATCACACCAAAGTCCGACAGATTCAACCATGATGACATACGACTGGACTAGAATAAGGAAGTTCATAGCCAGTAGCCAATAGCTGCCCTAGCGTGGGTTTTCGTCCGTCGGACTAGCATACAGACGAACTGCTTTTTCGACCAGACTCGAGTCCGTCGGAAAGATTTGAAACATGTTCTAAATCTAAAGTTCGTTTGATTTTTCTACAGCAAAGGTCCGATGAAGCCCACACACGGTCGAATTGTCTGACAGGTTTGTTCCGTCGGACCTTTGCTGTCGAAAAGTCCGGCCGTGTGTACACGGCATAAATGTCGTCCTTCTGTCCCTTATGTGATCAAACATATAAATGCCGGTCATGTTTTAAACAGACTGACAGGAGCGCTGCTATAGTATTGGATTTGTACAGTGTTTCAGAACCGGATACTTTGCTATCTTTACAATGTTTTATTTTTCATAGTAGCTGCTATTGTTTACAATTAAGTTGTTGTTTGTGTATATTGTACAACTTTATTCATTGATTGTTATAGGTAGACTGTTTATAATTTTAATAGGAATAGAGCACAGAGTGGTGTGAATAGGCCATTAAGTACTTTTTTTAAGTATTTTTTTTTTTTTTAAATATCTGTTTATTGATTTACAGAAAAAAAACAGAGCAAACAACAAAAAATAAAAATAAAAAAAGCACAAATGAACATTTAAGCATACAATGGTCTTACATGGCAACAATGTGGTCCCTGTGGGGACCTCGTTACAGTTATGTCATTTATATATAGCAGGCATATATCATATAATATGAATGTTTGTACAGCACCTCATTTCCCAGGGTCACAGGATAGTGTAATTTAACATGTGTACATAATGGTACAGTATCTGATATAGACATTGTGTAGTCGGCACCCACTTGAGATCTATTTTGTGGAGGGTCTACTAGGAGGCCTCCGAAGCAGAGGAGGAATCTGCCAACCATTTGGACCAGACTTTGTCATATTAGTTGGGGCAACCTCTATTGGCGTATGTGTCTTTATATAGAGGTAGGCTATTGTTGATAAGTTGTTTCCACAGGGAGAGAGGAGGGGGGGTTGGTTTGCGCCACCTAAGAGCGATGGCTTTGCGGGCATAAAACAGTAGGAGTCCCACAAGCGTGCGTCCCGCCACCGTAGGGATTAGTTGCTCAATCAGGCCTAGCATGCAAATTGCCATTGAGTGTTGCAATGGTACAGAGGTAATCTGCGCGATAAAGTCCAAGATCTCTTTCCAGTAACTGGTAATTGCTGTGCAGGTCCAGAATATATGGGTGAAATCCCCAGGAATCACACCACATCTCCAGCACCCGGGAGGGGAGTCAGGGTTCATTTTGTGTAGTCTGTGGGGGGTAAAGTACGCCCAGTGAACGATCTTGAACTGGATCAGGCGGTCCCTCAGAGAGACCAGGGAGTTAAAAGGGAAGTCCCATATGTCGTCCCAGTCATCGTTGTCAAGATCAGGGATGTCATGGGACCATTTAGTTCTTAGCTTTTCTAACGCCGGGAGAGAGGTGAAGATCAAATGAGAGTACAGTTGAGAGGTGGGCTTTTTAGCACAGTCTGATCTAAGGATGTCCTCAAGTGAGGACTGAATCAGTTGAGGAGGGGAGTTGGAGAATTGGCAACCGAAGGCATGGGTGAGCTGATGGTATCGAAAAAAATAGGATCGTGGTACATTGAAGTCAGAATTTAGTTTGGAAAGCGGAACTAGGGATTGGTTGGAGACAATCTGTGATATTTGGTCCAGGCATGTGGCTCAGGTAATTTGTAGATGTGCTCTAGGGTTGGGTTTCGCCAAAGGGGGGCATTGGGTGAGATTGCACGTTTAGGGTATTTTTCGGTTCTTAGACCCGCCCCCCATGCACGCAATGTGGTGCGCATGGAGGGTGTCAGTGGGTAGGGGGCCCGGGGGCCTCGAAGGAGTAAAAATTTGAGCGCCTCAAGGGATCCCAGCACTGCCGTCTCTATCTGGGTAGCTGGGTTGTAAATGTCTGGATTGAGCCACCAAGCGGCCGTTACTAGCTGGGTGGCTAAATAATACTTAAATAGATCTGGACATGCCAAGCCACCCTGAGAGGTCGGGCGTATCAGTGTGGTCCTTTTAAGTATTTTTAAATGCAAGTATAAGTACATGGTTTCGACCTGGTTTCAGCCTCTTGCATTCCATATACAGCGCTGCAGACCTGGAGTGTGAGAGGAAGAAGCAATACAAGGAGCCAATTGGTTCATGTGATTACAAGAAGCATGCTCCCTGAGCTGTTTCTCTTTTCACTGTTTAGTCACAGGCTGGGGAGGGCCGAGGATTACCTTGGCTCAGAGGAGGTGGGTTGAATGATGCTGACTATCAGACTGAGAACATCTAGCTGCAGAAAAAAAGTACTGCAAGGAAAATGCCTGAATTGATAGTGACTATTGCAGAAAAAGCTAGTTTTGTTATTTTTATCTTTTAATGGGTTATTTATTTTGATCTTTTTACTTTTGGCTGGGGTTCTACTTTAAAACTGAGCTCAAGGAAGGAAAACGGCTAAATACCGTGCTGTCAACTGTGCTATCTGCCAAAATATTTGTAATTCTTCCATCCACTTTTGTGATCTATAGCGGGGGGGGGGGGGGGTTGCGGGGGAGCAGAGCAGAGAGCCGGTGACTGACAGTCAGCAGCTCTCTGCTCACGGAGCCCTAAGAACCAAGCAATCAGCAGTCTTTGATGACTCTGTTCTCAGTCCTAAGCCCCATACATACTATTAGATTTTCTGCAGATTTTTGTCTTCAGATTTACCAAAACCATGTAGTGCAAGGGACTGCCTGATTGCATACAAATTGAAACTCTTAAGGTTTGACCTCATATTATATGGTTTTGGTAAATCTGAAGACAAAAATCTTCAGAAAATCTAGTAGTATTTATGGGGTCTTAGAGCTGATGGGGAACAGATGCAACATTGGACTGATGCTGCTAGGTAAGTATGATTCTTGAAAAAATAAATGCTGAACTTCTCTTTTAACTCTATTCACTCTGTTTACTCAGTTTTTTCCCTTTAGTCTACACGTCCTTCCCTCTCCCAGACTGATTATAGGGTGGATGACAGTGCTTGGTTTCAGGACAGATTTAGGTCAGCCATAGACGGTTCGATTCATCAGGAACTGGCCAAGATTCGAACCATGTATGGGCAGGCTGAATGTACTAAGTTGATCAATCGATCAACTTGGGTACGATCAACCTACCAGATTTTTCATGTGAATATCGCTAGCTGGGGGGGATGGCTTAGTGGGAGGGATTCTCCTGTCAACACTGTCTGTATTTATGGAAGAATCAATAAAGACAGTGTTTGCATAAAGAAAAAAAATTTGCTCCGTGTATGCCTGGCTTTATACACTCAAGCTAGTTTTATGTTAAAATATGTCCTAATTCTAAGGGAATACACAATTGCATTAAATGCTGTTTTAATGTGTGTTCAGAGCTAAGCTTTAAGATGATTAAAATTGTAGTCTAAAAAATGTAGAAGGCTTGGAATTTTTTTAAAGCTTAACTCCAGCATTTATTATGAAGTGAGCTTTCAGCTTACAAAAACTGTAGTTTTAAAAATTAAGAAGGTTTGGATTTTTTTTATAGCCTACATTTTTTATAGTTGGAAAGAGGTAAAATCTCACTTTTATGTGACACAATTGGCAAGGTTTTTCTTCACCCTTAAGCAGGATCGCAACACACATACAGTAAAATACAGCTTCTGCCCTGACAGGTTGTGAGAAAACATCTCCCTGATAGGGAGACAGTTGGCAATAAAAACTCCTAAATAACAAGGTTTGGCTGAAGTTGGGCTTAGATTGAATTTTACATTTTACATCGAAAAAATCGGCAAATTAACATTGTATTATTTTTTTAAGAGAAAACAGACTTTCCGAATATCATTTTATTTAACCTTGTAACGGCTAGACAATTTAGATCTATTTTGCTGTGATTTGTAGGCGTTTCTGGGTAGTAGAAGAGAAAGGGGATAACTTCTTTTAGTACTGCATAGGCAGAGTGTTACTGGAGGGTTCTAAAAATATTCTGTGGCCTGTTACTTATTGGTGGATGTGCCTGAGTGGTCATTTCTGGATGCAGCAGACTTTTCCTGGCAAATCAGAAGTTTACAGGTGGAAAAAAATAAAGGGGACTGCTTACGTGTTTCAGGTGTGCAGTGTGTGGTATGTTAAACTGGTTGCTTTAACCACTTCAGCCCCGTAAGGTTTTACCCACTTCCTGACCAGGCCATTTTTTGCGATATGGCACTACATTGTTTTAACTGATAATTGCAGTCGTGCGGTGCTGTACCCAAATAAAATTGATGTCCCTTTTTCCCCACAAATAGAGCTTTCTTTTGGTGGTATTTGATCACCTCTGCGATTTTTATTTTTTGAGCTATAAACAAAATACAAAAAGTCTAAACAAGTTTGACGTGTACATTGATACACACAAATTTGTGAGGACTTTGAACATGAAAAAATATTTCTTGAGTCAACCATGTGTGAGTCGTCCAAAGGTTAGCTACAGATCAGAAATGATTGATAGCGGCCTTAAGAACAAGTCCATCTTTAATCCGCAGAATCCAAGTAACCATTTCATAGAGGTGTTCAAAAGTTTGGTATTAAAGGATATTGAGGCATTGACTCCAAAGAAAAGAATCAACCCTGAATACATTAAGGAAGGCACCAAATCCCTGGAAGAGAGAAAAGACATCATCATATGCCCAGCGGATAAGGGGGGAGGGGTGGTACTGATGGATAGATCATTCTATATAGAACAGCTTGACAGTCTGTTGGGAGATACTGTTACTTATAAAAAATTGAGCTCAGACCCCACGGAGTCTTATAAATCCCAGCTGGATTTATTAGTAGAATGGGGCTTTTCAATTCATGCTTTGAACCCTAAAGAAAGATGCTATTTAGTTCCCAGTGCATCGAGAATTCCCATTATCTATACGCTGCCCAAGATACAACATAAAAATATTCAACACCGCCAGCTCGACCCATTGTCAACGGCATTGGGTCTGTTACAGCACGATTGGGCGAGTATCTTGATAAATTCCTCCAACCCAGTGTAAAAATGACTAGAGCATATCTGAAGGACACTTCGGACTTATTGACTCTGTTGGGTGATATTCAATTAAGTACAACAGTGAACACGTATCTACTGACAGCTGATGTGTGTTCACTGTACACCATTATACAACACGAGGATGCAGCTTTAGCACTCAACTGGGCCCTCAGCAAAAGGGATGACATTCCACATGTACAAAAGCGTTTTTTGGGTCATGCATTGGACTACTGCATGACCCATAATTATTTTTGGTGGAATGGACACTTCTACTCACAACAGGTTGGCGTGGCAATGGGAGCACAATTTTCTCCCAGCCTAGCCAACCTGTTTATAGCTGAGTGGAAAGATAGGTATGTTTTTAGTCAAAATCTTCCGCAATTAAAATTCTATAAGTGATTCATAGATGATCTCGTGATGATTTGGGAGAGGTCATATGAGTCTGCAGTGGAATTTGTGGAGGCTTTGAATTTAAACATGAATAACATCAAACTGGACTATCAGATTAGCGAGAATAACATTCATTTCCTGGATGTGGTCATTTTTAAAGCTAATAATGAATTGAACACCAAAGTATATTTCAAACCCACAGACCGCAATAGTTACCTTCCCATTAGAAGTGGTCACCACCCCTCTTGGATTAAGAATATACCGAAAGGCCAAATGCTAAGAGTGAGACGGAATTGTACTAAAGTAATGGATTATTACCAACAAGCAGATCTACTTAAAAATAAGTTTTTGCAAAAAGGGTATGAAGAGGAATCTCTGAACCAAATTATTCAGGAGGTTTCGGAGACTCCAAGAGAGGAGTGTTTTAAAAAGAAATCTGATACCCTGATGGGACCCAATATTGTTGCCGCTAATCAATATTAACTGAGCTTTATATTCAACCTCCATTGCCAATACAAAGAGATCGAGAGCATTTTTAGAAAGCACTGGCATATTTTATGCCGGGATAGGCATTTGGGGGAAATATTACTTGATCACCCTAGATTCATCTATAGGAGGGCCCCGAGTTTTGGTGACCAAATAGTCAAAAAAATTTTAGATCGCCCAAATCAACAGGGTCTGAAAATTGACCTTAAAGGTTTTTTCGCATGCAGGAAATGCATATGTTGTAGGACTGTCAATACCAGCAATAGGGGTAGATTAAATTTCTCCAACAGGGATAGAGAAACTTTTGATATTAAAGAATTTATTACTTGTAATTATTCACATGTTGTTTATCTCATTTGGTGCCCATGTGGGCTTTTCTATGTGGGGAGAACCAAAAGATTATTGAAAGTGCGGATAGGTGAACACCTAGCTAACATCAGGAGAGGATTCCGTTATCATAGTGTTTCATTACACTTTAGGGAGAAACACAATCAGGACCCCTCATTGATACAATTTTGTGGGATTGATATTATACACCCCTCTTGGAGGGGTTCCAATAGGGTAAGGGACTTATCCCAAAGAGAGACCCGTTGGATCTTCTCAATGAGGTGCCTTGCCCCGAGAGAGTTAAACATTGAGGTAGACCTCAACTGTTTTATTAATAATTTTTAAGATTAGTAGGGTATGCTGAGTTGAGTCTACTATTAGGGTGTACTATATACTCCACTATGGTTACACTGATCACTTTATTTACTCATGTTAATTGTATATAATACATGCCTTACTGGCCAATGCTCATGGATATTGGGGGGAAACAATGGAGATGCTAGTATGGTACGGGGAGGTTATCCCTAAGGGTGAGAAGGGTGGATAAATAATGGGCCTGTGGATCCAGGTTAACTTACAAATCTCCCAATTTATTTATCATTTATGTATTCTTTTTGGTATCCGGCAACCCTATAATAATATTCATGGATATTGGTTAGGTTAGGTAATGAAATGTTGTTAAAATATGCAATAAGAGTGAGTTATGTGATTGGATCTGGAAAAGGTCATAGTAATCAGGTATTAATATGTGTAAGGGATATTAACTGATTGCCAATCATGAACTTCTATTGGTCCAATTTTATATGAATTTAAAATAGGATTATATATATTTTTTTAAAGTATTGATTTTTAAGACATTCATAATGTTCGGTTTTTAGAGTTAAATCACCACACTACTATAAGTAGATAAAAGTGTGAGGGAAGCTCTGATAGATTAATGCATCAAACAACAGCTGTTGAATAATTCTGTTTGGTCTTATGCCGAACAGGCAGACTATATGTAGAGGCTATTGCGCTGTGGTCACGTGGGAGACAACATGTGCGCAAGCGCAGTATATTCTGTGGGACGGGTAAGCAAACATCTATTGGATGCCGATACTGTGGTATGCGCATGCGCAGGCCGCCGAGGAGGTGATGCGCGCGCAGGCGATGCGTGGGCTGATGCTGAGGGGTGCGCGGGGATGTGATGAGCGCGCAGTTGATGCGCGCGCCTATACTGTAAGGTGCGCATGCGCGGGTCACCTAGGATGTAATGCATACGCAGGTATAGCGAGCTCTGATTGACGAGCACGCTGACGCAATGAGGAGACCGGACCTTTTAGGTCACACGCATGCGCGCAGAGGGATCCTTAGCCCATGTGATCCCTGGGGGTATTATTTAAGAGCTAGTCTGAGTCCGTGTAGCCAATGCCTAGGAAGAAGTCGATATGACGAAACATGTCGGGGGCGTGGCTACACGGACACTAAAATCCATTTGAGATTCTGGCGTTCCTGAGGGCAGTGATCAGCCATTTTTGTCACCATATTTTTACAATCGCTGACCGGAGTCTATTCAAGGTCTTTGGTACTTGGAACAGCAGTTGGAAAGTGGGTGAGAGCTGATGCGATATATTTTGGATCCCATGTGACCATTTGTGCACCGCCGAGCCATCCTTCGTTGCAGTTTGCTGTGAAATATTTGCTGTGTTTTGCTGAGTTTCACTTTTAAACATGTGAGTTGAACCATTGAAGTGTGGGTGTATATATTATATTACATATATAGTATATATTTTTAATAAACAGTTTTATAAATAGAATCACGCTATGTGGAGCACTGTTCATTTCTTGTTTTCACATATGGAGGTATTTAGTTTGGAGTGATCGTATCAATGACCCAGGT
The DNA here is from genome assembly GCA_028564925.1 of Lithobates sylvaticus. NCBI lineage: Eukaryota > Metazoa > Chordata > Amphibia > Anura > Ranidae > Lithobates > Lithobates sylvaticus. Next base: position 452,667,902 of record CM053026.1, on the reverse strand, counting down.
GTGGTTAAACTGCTCTTTTGCCAACCACGAGAGTGGGAGGCAACATCATCTGGTGAGTGCGGTCCTATTGGGAGAGGGATCACAGGCACGTCGGTGTGGTGGAAGATTGAAAGATTTTTTGTGAAGATTGATTTTTATTGGATATATTTCTTTTGAAGATTGATTTTTATTTTTGCTACACTTATTAATGGACTTTTTATTTGTATAACATTATTTCACTCCAACATTATTTCACGTGGTGTTATATATTTGTGTATTTCAGTTTATACAATTTATTCTTTTATGGTTTTCACTAGCGCTACTGGATTATTTCCTTTTGCATCACACGTTTGGGTTTATAGTTTAAGCACATTTAATATATATATTTTTTTAGAGTGGCAGCTGTTTTTCTTTACTGATTCATTGGTATATGGATACATATATAATGGAAAATTTATATCAAATACTTACCGTAACTTTCCTTTCCTGATGGACTCCATGGCAGCCTACGTATGGGTTAATCCCGCCTCTCCTACCTCATAGGACCCCACTCCCATAAATCTTTGCTCCCAGCTAGGTACCGTGTTCCATAACTTAGCCTACTCCAGCAATGGGAGGGAACTCCTGCTGCCATGGAGTCCATCAGGAAAGGAAAATTACGGTAAGTATTTGATATAAATTTTCCATTTTCCTGACAGACTCCATGGCAGCCTACGTATGGGAAATAACTAGCCATACACTCCCGGGTGGGAAATATTGCTGGTTTAACGAAAAAAAGGTTTTAATTGGCACTGTCAACAGATAAGACATTCAAACCAAAATTAACTGAGGAAAGAGCCGCTGGCTCAACACAATAGTGTGTCATAAATGTATTTATCGATGACCATGATGCTGCTTTGCAAATCACTTCTGCAGACACATGACGGGAAGCTGCCCAAGACGTTGAAACACTCCTAGTCGAGTGTGCCGTCACTGCCTCTGGAGGGACCAGACCCTTAGCCGTATACGCCCTTTGAATAGCCTGGACAATCCAGGCTGAGATGGATCTGGAGGAAGCACGTAATCCTCTGTTCTTCCCTTGGAAGTAAATGAAAAGGTAATCCGATTTCCGGAAGGGAGCCGTTGCTTCCAAATAGAGTCTTAGGATTTCTCCGACATCTAGAGGATGGATGCTAGAATTGTCAGGTGAATGAAATGTTGGGAGAACTATTTCTTGATTCTCATGAAAGATGGACGTCACTTTGGGGTTTGATCCCAACATGGGGATCAAGACCACTCTATCAGGAAAAAAGGTGATAAAGGGTTCTTTGAAACCCAGAGAGCTGATCTCAGATACCCTTTTGGCAGATGTTATGGCCACCAGGAATACTGTCTTGAGAAAAAGATCTTTGATGGACAATTGATCCATTTGCCGAAATTCTTCTCCTGAAAAGAAGTCCAAAACGAGGGGAAGATCCCACTTGGAGAATCTTGGCCTCCTTTGAGGTCTAAGTCTTGTTGCACCCTTGAAGAATTGCCTGACGAGAGGATGTTTTGCCCAAGCAACGCCTGTGAATGCAGAAATCGCAGAGACCTGAACTCTAAGAGAGCTAACGGCCAAGGGCAACTCTAGGCCTGTCTGCAGGAAACCCAGAATGTCCGATATTTTTGGGTCTTTGAATGAACCACCAACAGTAGGGATGAAACTCACGAATCTTGCCCAAATTCTTTGGTATACTCTGTTAGTACCCTCTCTCCTGGCACTCATCAGGGTTTCAATTGCTGTGTTCGGACACCCCAAGGCTGTCAACCTTTCCCTTTCAACCACCAGACCATCAGGTGGAGATGGGATGGACATGGGTGAAGCGATGTTCCCTGTAGCAGGAGATCTGGCCTGGAAGGAAGAGGGACTGGGTCCCGACAACTGAGCTGCGTCAGGAGAGGAAACCATGGCCTGTTGGGCCAGTATGGGATTACCGCTATTATTTCGGCTTCTTCCCAGCGGAGTCTTGATAGAAAACGGAGAATGACCGGGACTGGGGGAAAAGCATACGCCTTGAGAAACCTCCACTGGTCCGTCAACGCATCTGTCCCATAAGCTTGGGGACAACGATTCCTCGTGTAATACTTCTCGAGTTTCGCATTGCAGGGTGATGCAAAGAGGTCCACTTCCGGTGTTACTCCTAGAGACAGAATCCAATTGAACACTTCTGTGTGGAGGGACCACTCGTTGTTGTCCAAGGCTACTCTTGAGAGGAAGTCCGCCTGGACATTCTGGACTCCGGGGAGATAAACTGCCGTTAGATTCGACAAATTCGCCTAGGCCCAGACCATAATCGGACTGACCTCTTTTAGTAGGTCTAGACTGCGTGTGCCCCCTTGTCTCTTGATGTATGCTACCGCAGTCGTGTTGTCCAACCTCAACAGAACCGAAGCCCCTGAAATCAGGTGACGGAAGGCTTGAAGAGCTTGAAAGGCAGCTCGTAGGTTCCAAGACATTTGACACTATCCCCTGAGATGGGAAGTCCCATTTCCCCTGGGCTACTTCTGACAGACAGAGGGCTCCCCAGCCGCTGTTGCTGGCATCCGTTGTCACCGTGATCCAGGAGATTGGTGCAATAGAATGGCACTTGAGGAGATTCTCCTGATGAAGCCACCATGGAAGACACTCCCTCATGGACGGGGTCATACTGATAAAGTGATCTTGTGACTCTGGGACCCATTTTGAAGAAAACCCTTTTGGAAGGGCCGCATCTTCCACTGTGCCCATTTTACCATGGGAGCTGTGGCCACCATGGTGCCGATAACTCTGGGCAATATGATGCCCTGAGGCGAGGACATGCCAGGGCGAGCCGGATCCTGTCTTGAATTACTGGGATCTTCTCCATGGGTAAGGAAATGGTACTTTTTACCGTGTCGAACTGTGCCCCTAGGAATATCAGGGACTGGGTCGGATCCAACTGACTCTTCTCCCTGTTCAACAACCAGCCGAACTCCGTCAAGATCGAGATGACTTGGTCCCGATGTAAAAGAAGCTGGTCTCTGTCCTGCGAGAGCAGGAGTAGATCGTCCAGGCAGTGGTGTAACCGGACACCTTTGACCCTGATTAGGGCTACCACTGCCAGTAATACTTTTGAGAACACTTGAGGCGATGTTGTCAGCCCGAAAGGAAGACAGGTGAACTGGAGATGTCTCTGCTCCACTGCGAACCTGAGGTATTGCTGAAAATTCTTCGCGATTGGAACATGAAAATACGCGTCCTTCAGGTCTACTGAGACCATCCAATCCCCTGGCTGAATCGTTTGACTTATGGTCAAGAGAGTCTCCATTTTGAACCTCTCCTTCTGGATGAAGGAGTTCAGATATGTTAGGTCGATGACTGGCCTCCATGACCCGTTCTTTTTGAGGACCATGAAGAGGGGGGAATATACTCCCTGAAATTTTTCTTCCACTGGTACCGGAATGACGGCCCCTTGAGATATCAGGGAGTCTGTATAGGATAAGAGAATTTCTCTTTTCTCTTCTGACTGTGGTAGAACTGTAGGAATAAAGCGGTGTGTAGGTGGGTCGGTGAAAATCCAGGTGTGACCTGTAGAAATGGTTTTGACTGTCCAATAATCTTGGACCGAGGCTGCCCAGACGTGCTGGAAACGGAGTAATCGTGCTCCTACCTGCTCCACCTGGACAGGCTCCATATCAAAAGGACTTAGTCGCATCCCGACCCCCAGAGGATGTGGCCTTTGTGGACTTCTGTCCTGAAGGTTGGTTTCTTCTCCAGTTTTTCCTGAATTCCCTACCAGGTCTGTAACGACGTGCGTCTCTAGCACGTTCCTGATCCTGTCTAGGTTGAGCTCTTCTCTGACTCAAGAGACGACGATCCTGGGGTAGGAAACCCGACTTACCCCCGGTAGCGCGTGTGATGGCCGAGTCCAGCTTGTTCCCAAAGAGGGAAGAGCCCTCAAAGGGAATTTTGCACCATGCCTGTTTGGAGGCAGGATCCGCCACCCATGGACGTAGCCATAGGGCACGTTTAGCTGTGACCGAAGATAGCATGACACGCGATACCAACCGGATAATGTCCAGGGATGCCTCACCCAAAAAAGCCGATGCCATCCTCAGTTCATGCACTGGGGAATTCCTGACCACGTCATCGGATATACTTCCCAGGGTTGCACCCACGTCATCTGTCCAAGATTCCATGGCTTTTGACAAAGCCGCAAGGGCTAGAGCCGGTTTGCAGGCCATCCCCGCAGTGATATATATTCGTTTGAGATCAGTGTCGATCTTTCTTTCCAAACCATCTCTGAATGACACTGTGTCCTCCAGTGGAAGCGTGACATGTCTCACTAATCTCATGAGCGCCGCATCAATGAGGGGGGCTGAATCCAGATATTTCACCTCCTCGCTCCTGAATGGGTACATTTTTGCCACTTTGGTGATTAAAGAGTTCTTTCTTTCCACCTTCCCCCATTCATCAGATATGATTTCGCCGAGCTCATTTAGGAAAGGGAAATTTGGGCGCTCTTTTTTCAGATGCTTAAAATACTTTTTTTGTTTGGAGGGCATCTCTATTGGGTCTTCCCATTTTAGCGCATCTTTAACTACCCTGACCAAATGAGGGACTTGAGAGAAGTCGAATCCTGCTCCATATTCATCCACCTCAGCTTCCCCATCTGAGGACCCATTTGACGAGAGATAGTCATGAGAGGGACCTGGAACTTCAAGTTCGACTACGTCCGCAGTTGAGGCTGGTGCTGAAGGGGGAATGGTTACGTTGGCTGACTCTGTCCTGTTCAGAGATTCTTGCACAACCCTCCTGACCAGTGCTTCCACCTGCTGGTCACCTGCACCTCTCTCTTTCGCAGCTCTGGAGTAGCATGCTTCACAGAGAGATCTGTCCTCCGGGACATGAGCCCTGCACCCCCAGCAGGTTTTTTCCTCCGTGCGACCGGAATGGCGGTGGGAATCATGTTTAGAGCCGGACCTTGACCTGTCCGTGTGATGTTTAGAAGAAGATCTTGACTTTGATTGGTCACGCTGTGACCTGGATTTCTCTTCACGTGCTACTGGATTATGATCGGACCTAGAAGGGCTGAGAAAAGAACAGGAAACAAAATATTTTATAATTCCCCAATAACCCCGACAACCCATGCAAAACAGGCAGAGGAAAAATATTCCGTCCTACCTGCGGCATAAGGGCTGACCACTAGGCGGCGACGACACATCCATGGCAATAGAAAACAGCAGAAGCTGCAGGCAAGACATAGTACATAAGCACCCAATAATAGCAGAAGCAAAAAGTAACACATTGCTGCATAGAAACAAAGGGGGCTCAGCCTACCTTCACCAATGTTATTAGAGACCAAAGAACCGGCGTCTGCAGATTCCCCTGGAAGCCAGGGCATAGCTGTATCTGACAGCTATTTAAATTTGCCGCCCTGGATGACGTCACGGCGCTCCGAGCGTCGTCGTGCGCCGCCTTACGACGTCCGTGCGCATGCGCGGCCACCGCTGTTCCGTCCGGACCGCGCTCGCGCGAGCCAAGCCTCGATCTGGCTCGGGGCCGCGCGCACGCGCCGTAGGGACAAACAGTGGCGGACTGGAATGCAAATGCGCTCCAGCTGCCATACCTGAGGACATACAGGAAACAAACAGACAAATATAAACACCGGCTGCCATGGAATATGGAAGAAAAAATACGATACCCATCCAGTATGAAAGAACGATCCAACCTGACCCTCCAAGCGAACGACACAGGCGGGCACGACCGGGCAACAAATGGGAGGCCTCCTGCTAATAGCGAGGACGATTGGCCAAACTGCCGCTTGCCAGTCAATGACTGGATAGTAAGCTCTTCAGGGCACCACAACATCACCCGTGTCCACCCTGCTAATAGCTGGGCAACTGGACTTCCAATACCGCCATCTCTTCACCGCCAACGCAAGGGGAAACGCCAGGACTGGACCACTACTCCTTAAGGTAAGAACTACCTCTTTAGTCCTAAGGAGGAGGACAAAAAAGGAACACGGTACCTAGCTGGGAGCAAAGATTTATGGGAGTGGGGTCCTATGAGGTAGGAGAGGCGGGATTAACCCATACGTAGGCTGCCATGGAGTCTGTCAGGAAACACATTTTTTATATTATTTATTTTTGGAGGGATTGGCGCGGTGGAGGTACGATATTTTAGTGGGAGGTTACATAGAGTATCAGCAGACCAGAACAAGTGCTATAAACAAAAAAAGACAGACAATTTTGAATAAAAAACTATATTTTTTACTTTCTGCTATAAAATATTCCCAATTAAAAAATGTAACAAATCAAATTTCTTCATAAATTTAGGCCAATATGTATTCTACATATTTTTGGTAAAAAAAATCCAAATAAGCCTATATTGATTGGTTTGCGCAAAAGTTATTGCGACTACAATTTATGGGATATTTTTATGGCATTTTTATTTTTACTAGTAATGGCAGCGATCAGAGATTTTTAGCGTGGCTGCGACATTGCAGTGGACAAATTGGACACTAAGTGCCACTTTTTAGGGACCAGTGACACCAATACTGTGATCAGTTCTAATAAAATGCACTGATCAAAGTATAAATTACACTGGCAGGAAAGGGGTTAACACCAGGGGTGGTCAAGGGGTTGAGTGTGTGCCTGGGAGGTGCTTACTAACTGCAGGGGGGACGGATACACTGGAGGCAAAAAAAGATCGTGTTTCAGCTTAGAAGATCTCTCCTTTACTCCCTGACAAATCAGCGGTTTGCCTTGTTTACATAGGCACACTGCTGCTCCATCTATCCACAGAACCATCAGCGGGTCGCAGCGGCAATTTCGGCCACCATACCTACTGATTGGCTCCCGCTGTGTCCAATCACATCAGGGGCTGTGCTCCGGCGGCCTGCTTGTACGTGCTTGCATGAAATCATGTAAAGGTACGTGATTTTGCACAGCCGGGCCGCCCTGCCGCAGTATATATATATATGGTGGACAGTCCAGAAAGTGGTTAAAGTTTAGTGTGTTAGGAGGCTGGGGTGGAGAGCACAGACGTTTTTTTAATGCAGAATGGCGCAGGGAAGGAGCAGTTAAAAATCCTACATGACCTGGTATCAGCCCCTTGGATCGGGGAGGAGTGCCTGTGGGGATCACCCCCCGAAAGAGAAAGAGCTCGGGCATTGTAACGAAACGTCCCACACTCCGCTTGAGTGCTTTCGTCATATATCGCTTCCTCCCAGTCTAAATATAAATATCAGATATTCCAACCGCTAACAACAAACAAGACAATACTCTGTGGTTGCTGAACATGGACTGTTTTATTTGATATGTCACACAAATCTATACAGCAGACTGACAATACAAACTGTAACCAGAATTCGAATTAACATGAGCTAGTTTACTAATCATTTACCCAGACTAGGTGACTCAGAGATATGACCTTTCAGGGTAGACTTGCTGTCTTCTAGCTCACTGACTATACAATACACATTATCATAAATATCAACACAGAACTCCTTCATACAATTGTAGGGTTAATTAGCACAAACAACAATGGGTGAAAGACTCTTTGAAGCCATACTAGACTTATTTACATTATAGCAGACAACATACAGACAGGTGGCTGGAGTTGATGATATCAGCATCTTCTAACAGTATGTGTCTCACCAGTTTGAATCAGTCATTATTTCTAATATGGCATATACAGAGTTCCCAGAGTCTGTATGCCTGTATGAAGTGGAGGAAGGAAAATTGTCGTGACAAGGCGTTACCCCTTACATTCTTAGTACCGGGTAAGAAAAGAGCCCATCCCGCCCTTCTGGGACAGAGGCGTTTAGCCTCAGACAAGAATGTGAGATTCTTATGGTCAGTAAGAATGAGGACTGGCACACTTTGTGGTACCTTCGAGGAGATGTCTCCATTCTTTCAGGGCTAAAATGATCGCTAACAGCTCTCTGTCACCAATCTCGTAATTGCACTCTGCAGGTGACAATTTCTTGTAAAAGTAGCCACGAGGATGCATAGCGCACTCAGAGGCAGGTCGTTGAGACAGGATAGCGCCATCACCAGTCTCAGAAGCATCAACCTCAAGTATAAAAGGTAGGATCAGGATGAGCTAACACAGGAGCAGAAACAAAGGCAGCCTTGAGACTCAAAGGCCAACTCTGTGGGCTACCGTCCTTTCTGGTCATATCAGTCAGGGGCTTGAGCAGAGACGAGAAGTTACAAATAAACTTCTGATAATAGTTGGCAAAGCCCAGAAAACACTGCAGAGGACGTAAACCCACAGGTCAGGGCCACTGTAGGACTGCTGAAAGTTTCTCTGGGTCCATTGAAAAACCAGCAGTGGAAATGACATAACCTAGGAATTTAACCTGTTCATGATGGAATTCGCACCAATTTACAATAGAGATTGTTCTCTCTTAGTTTCTGAAGCACACGACAGACATCTGTGTGGTGGCTCTCCAGGGACTTGGAAAATATGAGGGTATAATCGAGCTAAACCACCACACATAACTGCAACAAATCTCGGAGGACATCTCGGAACACCCAATAAGAGGATAATATGCGACCGGTCTAAACTGCGTGGCATGTTTACCAATGCCAGGAGCCTGGCGGACAAGATGGGTGAACTAGAGACACTGTTGTATGAGGAGGATTTGGATTTTGTGAGAATTTCAGAGACCTGGTTCAACAGCTCTCATGATTGGCTGGCAACCATTCAAGGGTATACCCTTTATCGCAAGGATAGAGAGGGTAAAAAAGGGGAGGGGTATGCCTATATATCAAGAACAATGTACAAGTGAATGTGAGAGATAACATCACTAAGGGAGCTAGGGAGGAGGTGGAATCCTTATGAGTAGAGCTCCAAATAGATGAAGCTAAGGGGAAAATAATACTGGGAGTATGCTATAGGCCCCCTAACCTGAGGGAGGAAGGGGAGACAGATCTCATATCACAATTTGGACTAGCAGCAAGGATGGGAAGCATTATCATAATGGGGGATTTTAATTATCCAGACATAGACTGGGCGGAGGGAACCACGCATTCATCTAAGGTTTGCCAGTTCCTAAATGTCTTGCAGGACAATTTTATGGGTCAGATCGTTGATACACCAACTAGAAATAAAGCGTTACTGGATCTACTGATTACCAACAATACAGACCTAATCACGGATGTGAAAATACAGGGCAATTTAGGTAACAGCGATCACAGGTTAATTGGCTTCAGTATAAAGCACACAAATAGGAAACATAAGAGGAATACAAAGACACTGAATTTCAAAAGAGCCAACTTCCCTAAACTACAAACCTTGCTAGAAGGCATAAAATTGGGATAAAATCTTAGGAACAAAGAACACGGAGGAGAGATGCCTTTGCTTTAAGAGCATATTAAATAAGGCCATTAGCCAATGCATCCCATTGGGTAATAAATTTAAAAGAGCGAACAAAAGTCCTGGATGGCTTAACTCCAATGTAAAAATGCATATAAAAGCAAAGGAGAAGACCTTTAAAAAATACAAGGTTGAGGGATCATCATCAGCATTCAGACTTTATAAAGAATGCAACAAAAAAATGTAAGGGTGCAATAAGGATGGCTAAGAAAGAACATGAAAGACACATAGCGGAGGAGAGCAAAAAAAATCCAAAGAAATTCTTTAAGTATGTAAACAGTAAAAAAGGGAGGACAGACCATATTGGCCCCATAAAGAATAAGGAAGGACATCTGGTTACAAAGGATGGGGAGATGGCGAAGGTATTGAATTTATTCTTCTCAGTAAGGAATCAAAGGGCTTCACTAACCAAGACTGCAGTGTTTATCCTCATGATACATCAGAGGAAGCACCTCCATGGTTAAAGGGGAGTTCCAGGCCTTTTAAAAGTCAGCAGCTACAAAAAGTGTAGTTGCTGATTTTTAATAAACAGACACTTACCTGTTCCTCTCCCCCTCCTCTTCACCGGCGCCTAAATTGCCACTCAGGGCACCCGGCCATGACAGATATCGGCTTCACGGCCGGGCACGCACGGCGCTGTGCGAGTCGCACTGCGCTCCCGGAGTGAATAGGCGATCTCCTGGGACCTGTCACGTGTCCCAGGAGATCGCCTAGAGGGAGGGGCCATCTAAGACAAAGGAGCAGTCGCCTAGGCGGTTCCTGGGCGGATGGAGGAAGTGGGACAGGAAGTCCCCCTCCTAATGAAGCACCCACTCCCCCCCCAAAAAAATTACATGCCAAATGTGGCATGTAAGGGGGTGAGGAGTGCTTAAAGCGGAAGTTCCATTTTTGGGTGGAACTCCGCTTTAACAGAGGACAGAATTAAAGTTTGACTTGGGAAACTTAGTAATTGCCAGAACATTGTTCCTAATTTTTACTGACAGTCTAGTGACTGGAATGGTACCAGCTGATTGGAGAAAAGCCAACGTATCTCCAATATTTAAAGAGGACCCAAAATACATCCCTGGGAATTACAGACCAGTTAGCCTAACATCAATAGTATGTAAACTCTTGGAGGGAATGATAAGGGACAATATACAAGATTTTAATAATGAGAACGATATTATTAGCAGTAATGAGCATTGATTCATGAAGAATTGTTCTTGCCAAACCAATCTATTAACCTATGAGGAGGTGAGTTGCCATCTAGATAAAGGAAGGCCCGTAGACGTGGTGTATCTGGATTTTGCAAAAGCATTTGACATAAGTTCCCCATAAATGTTTACTGTACAAAAAAGGGTCCGTTGACATGGACCATAGGGTGAGTACATGGATTGAAAACTGGCTACAAGGGCGAGTTCAGAGGGTGGTGATAAATGGGGAGTACTCGGAATGGTCAGGAGTGGGTAGTGGGGTCCCCCAGGGTTCTGTGATGGGACCAATCCTGTTTAATTTGTTCATAAACGACCTGGAGGATGGGGTAAACAGTTCAATCTCTGTATTTGCGGACGATACTAAGCTAAGCAGGGCAATAACTTCTCCGCAGGATGTGGAAACCTTACAAGAAGATCTGAACAAATTAATGGGGTGGGCAACTACATGGCAAATGAGGTTCAATGTAGAAAAATGTAAAATAATGCATTTGGGTGGCAAAAATATGAATGCAATCTATACACTGGGGGGAGAACCTCTGGGGGAATCTAGGATGAAAAAGGAGGTGGGGGTCCTAGTAGATGATGGGCTCAGCAATGGCATGCAATGCCAAGCTGCTGCTAACAAAGCAAACAGAATATTGGCATGCATTAAAAAGGGGATTAATTCCAGAGATAAAACGATAATTCTCCCACTTTACAAGACTCTGGTCCGGCCGAACCTAGAGTATGCTGTCCAGTTCTGGGCACCAGTCCTCAGGAAGGATGTACTGGAAATGGAGTGAGTACAAAGAAGGGCAGCAAAGCTAATAAAGGTATTAGTTATGAGGAAAGGTTGCGAGCACTGAACTTTTTCTCTCTGGAGAAGAGACGCTTGAGAGGGGATATGATTTCAATATAAAAATATTATACTGGTGACCCCATAATAGGGATAAAACTTTTTTGCGGAAGGGAGTTTAACAAGACTTGTGGCCACTCATTAAAATTAGAAGAAAAGAGGTTTAACCTTAAACTTCGTAGAGGGTTCTTTACTGTAAGAGCGGCAAGGATGTGGAATTCCCTTCCACAGGTGGTGGTCTAAGCGGGGGGAGGGCATCGATAGTTTCAAGAAACTATTAGATAATCACCTGAACGACTGCAACATACAGGGATATACAATGTAATACTGACATATAATCCCACACATAGGTTGAACTTGATGAACTTGTACCTTTTTTGGACCTCACCTACTATATAACTATGTAACTATTGTGAGGGGTTAGCTCGGCAGCGGGTGTGTGTGACCCCCTGGATGGGTTCACAACACAAAATCAGGCACAACAGACAGCGTTGTAGGTGAAAAAAACAAAAGGTGCGGTTTATTTATGCTACATGCAGTGAAAAATATAGCAGCCAAACAAAAAGAAACATGAAAATAAATCCTGGTCAGCTTGACCTCTAACTACACATGTAGATCCCCTGTCTATCAACTGAGTGCAGCCTTGTGCTGCCCCAGTCCCTATCTCTGTTGTAGAGGTTTGCCACACAGGCATTAACTCACAGCACAGAACAGAAGTCACACTCCCCAGTCTATACAAACACAAAACTGGTTCCAGGATGGAGCATATCCCTAGGCATGCTGGGGTTTTTTGTAGAGGTCTTAATGAGCCCACTTACTTCAGCTGGGCTCATTAACTCTTCCCCTTTAGTGGTATAAGTCTGCATAAAGCCTGAATCTAGGGCATACATATTTTCCATCCTGGATACAACCAGGTGATTTTACCTGCCTGCTGCCACATACCCCCCCCCCTCTTGTTTCAACCTTGGGGTTGTAACACAAGCAGTCAGACACGCATGTATGCGAGACAAAGCATCCACATTCCCCATTTTAACACCAGGGCGATGCTTAACTGTAAAGTTGAATTCCTGTAGGGCCAGGAACCACCTATTTACCCTTCTATTGGTCTCCTTGTTTTGAGCCATCCACTTCAAAGGAGCGTGATCAGTCACCAGGTCAAAGTGCCTACCTAGCAGATAGTACCGAAGGGAATCTAGAGCCCATTTTACCGCTAAACATTCCTTCTCAATCGTGGCGTAATTTACCTCATGGGACTTCAACTTCCTGCTGAGGTAAATGACTGGGTGCTCTTCCCTATTCCAGACCTGGGATAACACTGCTCCTAACCCAACATCTGATGCATCAGTTTGTACAATAAAGTCCTTAGAGAAGTCTGGTGAGTACAACACTGGCTGGCTACATAAGGCTGTTTTTAAGGACTGAAATGCTTCTTCAGCCTCTGGAGACCATTTAACCATGACAGACTCTTCCCCTTTTGTCAGGTTGGTGAGGGGCACAGCCTGAGAAGCAAAATGAGGAATGAATCGCCGATAATAGCCAGCGATTCCCAGAAAGGCTCGTACCTGTTTCTTGCTGTTGGGACGTGGCCAACTCTGTATGGCCTCGACTTTATTGACTTGGGGTTTTATCACCCCCCTCCCAATAGTGTACCCAAGATATTTGGCCTCCTCCTGTCCAATGGTACACTTCTTTGGATTGGCTGTAAACCCAGCTTCCCGGATAGAGTCTAGGACTGCTTGCACTTTTGGCAAATGTGAGACCCAGTCTCAGTGCTATGGATAATCACATCATCCAGGTAAGCTGCAGCATATTTCTGATGGGGCCTCAGAATCTTATCCATTTTCCGCTGGAATGTTGCCGATGCATTCTGTAACCCAAATGGCATTCTCTTATATTGGAATGCCCCATCTGGGGTTACAAACACAGTTTTCTCCTTGGCCGACTCGGCCAGGGGAATTTGCCAATATCCTTTGGTGAGATCAAGAGTTGTCATGTATCGGGCTGTTCCCAGCCGGTCAATCAACTCATCTATACGCGGCATGGGGTAGGTGTCAAATTTTGTAACTTTATTCAATTGTCGAAAATCGTTACAAAACCGCCAGCTCCCATCAGGTTTGGGCACTAGTACGATGGGACTGGACCAGTCACTCTGGGACTCTTCTATCACATCCAATTCCAGCATCCTTTGAACCTCCCCACGTATTGCCTCCCGCCGGGCCTCTGGTATTCTATAAGGTTTTAGTTTTACCCTTTCTCCTGGCGGGGTGATAATGTCATGCTCTACGCCAGATGTTTGTCCCGGCAGCTCAGAGAAAATCTCTTTGTTGCGAAGTACAAACTCTTTAACCTCCTGTTGTTGGGGTTTTCGATAAGGTGACTGCTATCCCAACCTCAGGAACTAAGCAATCAGACTGGGCTTGTGATAAAGTCTCTGCGACGAGGGATTCCCTATAACTCCAGGCTTTCAGCAGATTGACGTGATAGATCTGTTCTGGCTTTCGCCTTCCTGGCTGTCTGACCCTGTAGTTCACCTCAATAATTTTTTCAATTATTTCATATGGACCTTGCCATTTGGCCAGAAATTTGCTTTCAACCGTAGGGACTAGCACCAAGACCCTATCCCCCGGGGAAAAAGTACGGGTCTTGGCCCCACGGTTGTACACTCTCTGCTGTGCCAACTGCGCTTGGGCCAAATGTTCCTTTATGATTGGCATTACCTGTGCAATTCTATCTTGCATCAGGGCGACATGCTCAATCACACTCCTGTGGGGAGAACTCTAATTTTCCCAAGTTTCCTTGGCGATATCCAGCAGCCCTCTTGGGTGTCTCCCATAGAGCAACTCGAAGGGTGAGAAACCCGTAGAGGATTGGGGTACCTCCCTAATGGCAAACATCAGATAGGGTATAAAGCCCCATACACACGCTCGGATTATCCGAGGACCAGGTCCGTCGGATCATGTCCGTCGTACTTTGTCCGATGTTGGTGTTGCATACACACGGTCGGACAAAGTTGTCGGAAAATCCGATCATTCTGAACGTGGTGACGTTTGTTGCCTACGACGGGACTACGTAGAGGCTAGTAGCCAATAGCTTTAGTCTTGTAATGTGATCTGAGCATGCGTAGCACTTTGTCCGTCGGACAACGCTACACACGATCGGATTTGGTGTGATCGGACCGTGTTGTCAAAAAATCTATCCAGCAGGAGATAGGACTTTGTCCGTTGGACAATCCGACGTACACTGTCCGATGGTGCATACACACGGTCGGATTTTTCAACAACATTGTCCGATCGGACAGAATCCATGCGATAATCCGACCGTGTGTATGGGGCTTTAGACAGTCCCAATTCTTTCCATCTCTATCCACCACCTTCTTTAACATTTGTTTTAGGGTTTTGTTGAATCTTTCAACCAACCCATCTGTTTGGGGGTGATACACAGATGTACGCAATTGTGTTACTTTAAACAACTTGCATAGTTCTTTCATAACCCGGGACATAAAGGGTGTACCTTGGTCCGTAAGCAGTTCCTTACAAATACCCACGCGGCTAAAAACAAGAGATAGCTCTTTGGCTATCGTTTTGGCTGAGGTATTTCGAAGAGGAATTGCTTCCGGATAACGGGTGGCATAGTCCAATATAACCAAAATGTACTGATGCCCCCTAGCGGACTTCATTATCGGACCTGCCAAATCCATTGCGATCCTCTCAAAGGGGACCTCAATGATAGGAAGAGGTACCAGGGGGTTACGGAAATGTGGCATAGGTGCCGACTTCTGACACACAGGGCAGGAGGAGCAATCATTTTCTGTTTCCTTCATGACCCCAGGCCAATAGAATCTCTGCAATACCCTCTCTCTGGTTTTCTCGGTCCCCAGATGACCTCCCAGAATGTGCCCATGGGCCAATTCTAACACCAACTTCCTGTAAGGTTTGGGCACCACAAGTTGCTCAATGGTTTCTTCTGCCCTTTGAGTCACTCGATACAGCAGGTCCCTTTCCATAGTGAAGTACGGGTAAGTGCAAGTCTTATCTGGGTTCACTAACTCGCCATCTATTTTTACCACATTTTCCCGTGCCTTTATTAGGGTGGGGTCTTTTAACTGTTCTGTGGCAAAATTTTCCCTGTGAACCTCAAGATCCGAAAACTCCACAGACGGCATGTTTTCATCTGAGGATGTTGGCTCCTCCCCAGTTTCTCGAGTTTCCCCCGCCAATACTGACAAGGGAAATTCGGGAGAGTCCTCACCACTCTCAGAGGAATTCTGGTAATTTTCCTGGTCTATAGGGGCACCAGTGGGGGGCTCAGGACAATCCCAGAGTTCCCAGAACTTTGGAAAATCCCTTCCCACAATGGCATCATGTGGTAAGTGAGACACTAACCCCACCTGATGAGAGAGGTTACCTTTGGGGGTCTCAAAAAACACTGAAGTTACCGGATACTCTCGGGTGTCCCCATGCACACAAATAACAGCCACCTTGTTATTCCCAGAGACCTCTGTAGTAACTAATTCAGCTTTTATCAATGTTACCAGGCTACCTGAATCCAGCAACACATCAACATTTCTACCATTAATACACATTTTACATAAATGTTTCTCAGGTCCCCGAATGGCAGTGCATGCAACTGTCGCAAACAGCAACTGACGTCTCTCCCTTATAAAGTCACATTGCATAGGCTCATCCACAACTGGGCAATTGGCTCCAATATGTCCCTCTTGCCGGCAGCGGTAGCAAATAATCTTTTTCGCTGCCTCTTGCAGCCTGGGCTTCCCGGACTGCTCCCGCCAGACCTTAGGTAGAACTCCCACCCTCTCACTCTCTCCACCCTTACCCCTTGGAGTCATCTTACCCGCCACTGGGGATGATCTGGTCTTAGGGTGGAAAGTCTGTGAGTCCCTAGAAGAGGTGGTCAGGTTCTCTGTAGCCAAGTACCTCTCAACCAGATCCACAAGCTTATCTGCATTTTCTGGGTCTCCATGGCTTACCCACTTTTGGATGGCAGTAGGAAGAGCTCTCAGGAAACGATCCATAACAACACGTTCCACAATCTTTGGTGCGGTCAAAGTCTCTGGCTGCAGCCACTTCCTGCTCAGGTGAATGAGATCATACATTTGAGACCTGGGGGGTTTTCCAACCTGAAAAGTCCAGTTATGCACACGCTGAGACCGGACGGCCAGGGTGACACCCAGCCGTGCCAATATTTCTGTTTTTAGCACCACATAGTCTTTTGCTTGGTCAGGCTCTATGTCATAATAAGCTTTCTGCGATTCCCCAGTTAACAGAGGGGCCACCAGTCCAGCCCACTGCTCTTTAGGCCACTTTTCCCTTTCAGCAGTCCTTTCAAATGTGGTCAAAAACACCTCCGGATCATTCTCTCCAGTCATTTTTGTCAGTAAACGGCTCACACCAAAGGATGCAGTATTTGTGTAACCACTTGCCTCATTGGTCTGCGGACATTGCTGTATTAATGTCTCTATTTGTTGTTGAAAACTCTGCTCTTGCTTCTGCAACAGGTCTATGAAGCGGGCCTCAGATTGCTGCTGGGCTTGTTGCTGAGCTTCCAGACTCTGCAGGTGAGCTTTCTGCTGAGCTTCCAGACTCTGCTGCAAAGTTGCATTTGTCTGCTGCTGGGCTGCAAGGCTCCTTTGTAAACCCGCATTTGTCTGCTGCTGATTTGCATTTGCTAGAGCCAGCTGTCTCAGTATCTCCTCCATGCTGGCCTTAAAAAAAAACTGCCCGCATTCTCCACCAACTGTGAGGGGTTAGCTCGGCAGCGGGTGTGTGTGACCCCCTGGATGGGTTCACAACACAAAATCAGGCACAACAGACAGCGTTGTAGGTGAAAAAAACAAAAGGTGCGGTTTATTTCTGCTACATGCAGTGAAAAATATAGCAGCCAAACAAAAAAAAAGAAACATGAAAAGAAATCCTGGTCAGCTTGACCTCTAACTACACATGTAGATCCCCTGTCTATCAACTGAGTGCAGCCTTGTGCTGCCCCAGTCCCTATCTCTGTTGTAGAGGTTTGCCACACAGGCATTAACTCACCGCACAGAACAGAAGTCACACCCCCCAGTCTATACAAACACAAAACTGGTTCCAGGATGGAGCATCTCCCTAGGCATGCTGGGGTTTTTTGTAGAGGTCTTTTACAAATGTTTTATTGAAAATAAACATAACAGGTGAATACAAGTATGTAACAAATACATCAAAACACATAACTAGAAAGGAGGGGGGTCCCAATAATGGGACATTGCAAACATAACTTAGCAGACAATGGAAAAAAAAAAAAAAAAAGGGGGAAAAAAAAAAAAGGATAATATACAGCGACTATCTGCAGTACAGCTCAATTAAGAGTCTATCAGACATCTGGTATTAGTCGTCAATGTACTTCCTCATCTCATGGCTACTTTGTTTAACATACTTTTAGTGCAGGATGAGCGTCTTCAGTAGCCCGGCTCCGTATAATCGGGAGCCTCAGAGAAAGATGTGTAAGGAAAGACGGAGATTAGGCAGCCTGCAAGTCATAGAAGAGATGACTTGCTAGGGGAGAGGAAATAAGAAAACGAGGGGGGGAATAGAAAAGATGGGGAGGAGTTCCCGTAGTGAGGGGTGCGTCCAGAAACCAATTATATCGAGAGAAGCTGGGTGTTGAATCTAGAGGGCTGGTGGTATGCTATCCACGGGCGCCAAACATTAAGAAATTTATCATGGGTGTCAGAGGTGAAGGATGCTAACTTTTCATTTATCATGATGTCATTCATGCGATTTTTAACAGCCTCAAAGCTGAGTACTGGAGTTTTCCAGGCCCTCGCGATGGTCAATTTAGTAGCACTGAAGAGGTGCTGAGCCAATTGTCGTTCTGAGCGAAAAAGTTCAGGAGTGGGCTTACATAAAAGGGCTTCATACGGGTCCCTTTTGAGGTTGGAGTGGAACATATTACGTAGAATGGCATAGACCCTGACCCATAGTCTGCAAACCTTAGGACATGTCCACCAAATGTGGGCCATTGTGCCTTACATGGTACAACCCCGGAAACAGTTAGGCGAATAAGAAGGAATAAAGCGGGCTATCCGGGTCGGTGTGTAGTACCACCTGTAAAAAACTTTGTAAGCGTTTTCCAAGATAAGTACATTCTTGGAACTCTTTGTGAGGGATAGCGTCATGCGTTGCCAGTCTTCTGGTTCCAAGCTTCTGGCTAAGTCCTTCTCCCATTGACGATGATATGTTCCCACTGGGGGTTTCCTAGAGGAGATGATGGCTGAGTATATTAAGGATATCAGTCCTGAGGAGTGGGGTCGGGCCCTACAAATACTTTCGAAAGGGGTTAGAGTGTATGGAGTTGGTTGGGCCTTTATAAGTTGCTGCAAGAAATGACGAATTTGAAGGTAACTATAATGTTCTCTAAGTGGGATATCGTGGGATGATCTCAGAGCCGCAAAGGTAAGAACTCTCATGGGGGTGAACAGAGAATGAACATCAGTGAATCCATTCTCCGCCCACCAGGAGAATTGCCTAGGATTCTCGCAGCTGGGGGGGAATAGTGGGCAATGAGTAAGGCGCAATAATGGTAAATGTGGGGATAGTAGCCCTGCAGAGTACTTGAGAGAGTCCCATATACGAAGGGTATGGGCCAGACCTGGGCCGAATCTTTGTGGGCGGATTTGAGGAGGCAGCCAAGGTACTGAGGGGATAGGAGTAGGGTGGGAATCAATTAGGTCCAAAGTGGCCCATAGAGGCATTTGATGTGTATCATGGAGGTGGGCTAAGGGGGCGATATTTGCTGCTGAATAATAGGCCTGGAGGTTGGGAACCGAGAAGCCACCATTGATTCGCCTAGCATATAGTATATGTTTGTTGATCCGGGGCCGAGTGGAGCCCCAGATAAATTTTAGCAGCTTTCTTTGGTGGATTCTCAAGATATGGGATGGGATAGGAACAGGTAGTACTCGGAAAAGATAAAGCAATTTCGGAAGGTAAGTCATGCGGACAGCAGAGATTCTGCCGAACCAAGAGAGCGGGAGGTGTGACCAGGAGGTTAGTGTGTCAGTTAGCTTCCGAAAGAGGGGAGGGAAATTAGCTTGATATAGACCCTCATATTTGGGAGTGAGGCGAATACCTAGGTATGGGAGCGAGGGGAGCCATTGAAACGAAAAGTTTTCTTTTAAGGAGGCAAGTTCTAATGGGGGGAGATTTACGGACATTGCCTTTGACTTTGTAGGGTTAACTTTTAGGCCCGAAAGAGAAGCAAAGGAATCTAGGAGGGTGAACAAGTTAGGTAAGGAGATTCTGGACGATGTCAGTGTCAGTAAAATGTCGTCAGCAAATAAAGAGATCTTATGGTCAGAACCCGCGACCGTAATCCCTTTTATATCTGGATGTGAACGAATTGCTTCTGCCAGCGGCTCCATAAGGTTTTTTTGTAGAGGTCTTAATGAGCCCACTTACTTCAGCTGGGCTCATTAACTCTTCCCCTTTAGTGGTATAAGTCTGCATAAAGCCTGAATCTAGGGCATACATATTTTCCATCCTGGATACAACCAGGTGATTTTACCTGCCTGCTGCCACACTATGTAACATCGTTAATAAATTCCTGGAAAACTGCCAGGGCGTTACAAAGACCAAAAGGCATTACGAGGTACTCATAATGGCCTGTTCTGGTATTAAACGCAGTTTTCCACTAGTCGCCCCCTCCTTAATCCTCACAAGATTGTATGCCCCTCTCAAATCAAGCTTCGTGAAAACCGTTGCTCCCTTGAAGTGGTCAAATAACTCCGCAATCAACGGAATCAGATAGGCATTCTTTATCGTGAAACAACTGAGGCCCCTATAATCAATACAAGGTCTCAGTTCACTGCTCCTCTTCTTCACAAAGAAGAAACCAGCACCAGCAGGAGATGAGGATTTGCGGATGAAACCTCGAGAAAGTGTGTCTGCAACTTACTCCTCCATGGCCTTATCCTCCAAGACTGACAAAGTAAACCCGGCCACGAGGGGGTATGGCACCAGCGTGAATGTCAATAGTGCAATCATATGACCGGTGTGAAGGCAAACTACCGGCTTGACCTTTGTCAAAGAAATCGCAGTACTCCTCCGGCAGCGAGGAGAGTGAAGAGGTGCACAGGACCTTGGCTACCTTCTGGAAGCATGTCTTACTGCATTGTGGCGACCAGAAGAGAAGCTCAGCACAGAGCCAATCAAAAGAGGGTCTGTGCCTCTGTAATCAAGGATAACCAATAACCAGCGGAAACTCAGGTGAGGAAATAACTTGGAATTGGATTATCTCATGGTGAAGAGCCCCTACGGCCATGGACAACAGAACAGTCTCATGAGTCACATGGGCAGGCTGTAGAGGTCTCCCATCAAGAGCCTCAAGGGCAAGTGGAGTGTCACGCAGCTGCAGCTGAATTGAGTGCTTCGATACAAAGGCGGCATCAATGAACAGGCCTGCAGCCCCAGAGTCGAATAGAGCCTGTATCTCGATGGACGACTCAGCCCAAGAAAGGGTGACCGAAACCAGGGGCTTATCCTTCTGGATAACTGGGAATGAAACAACGCCACCTAAGGTCTGTCCGTGACAGCACCTCAAGGTTCGGCCGTTTCCTGGACGGGTAGGACAAGACTTCAAAAAGTGACCTGCCTGGCCACAATAAAGGCACAATCTCTCCCTCCTCCTAAAGGTTCTCTCATCCACAGAGTGAAACGTGAAACCCAAGTGCATGGGTTCACCTTCACTGACTGACTCGGTACCAGGAGGCATGGGAGGTGAGTGAGGCACTGCAAAGCTCGGAGACAAACGTACAGGAGGCTTCCGCAAGCGCTTCCTCAAAGAGGGTCTTTCTCTGAGTCTGGAGTCAATGAGAATGGCAAACGTGATCAACTTCTCCAGCTCAGTGGGTATATCTCGGGCTGCTATCTCATCCTTGATTGTATCTGAGAGACCATGAGAAAAAAGCCACCACAAGGGCCTCATTGTTCCAAGCAACCTCTGCTGCCAGAGTACAGAATTCAATGGTGCAATCGGCAAAAGTTTTTGTATTCTGTTTGATGGACCTGAGGCACTTGGCAGCAAAAGCGGAGCGTGCGGGAACGTCAAATACCCTTTTAAAGGAGGCCACAAACTCAGGGTAACTCGAGACAACAGGTTTTTGCATCTCCCATAGAGGGTTTGCCTGGACCAAGGCTCTCTCAGAAAGCAAAGATATCACAAAACTTACTTTGCTTCTGTCCGTGGGAGACGCATGGGGCAGCATCTCAAAGTATATCTCAACCTGGTTGAGAAACCCTCTGCATTGGACTGGATCACCCCCAAATCGCTGGGGAAGCGGAGCAGAACCAGACATACCTCTTATAGAGGTAATACTCGAGGCGGGTGCCCACACAGAGACTAGAGCAGCAGCAGGGATGGCCTGCAACACAGGTTTTACAGGAGCAGCCACAGGGGAAGATTCCAGGCGAGCCGTGAGACTTAGGAGCTTTTGTAACACCATGGCAAACTGATTCATGAGGTGATCCTGCTCATCCAATATGGAAAAAATATTACCAACAAGTGGATTGACTGTAACTTCTGAATTCATGGCCTTCGCTTACTGTCAGAAACAATCCCCAAAGGAGCTGCTGGTTTGATTTGGGCTTACCGTTACCTTCTTGACCTCGTGTGCGTCTAGGGGTTTCCCGAGGTAGATGGCCCAAAGAACTGTAGAAACTGACACTGGATCCACTTCAGGGATTTTTATTTGCAAAACTTTGAACAAACACAGTCTCTCAATAAAGGAATAGAGGGTATGGGTAGGAAGTTCAGGTACTCTTGGAACTGCTGACACTTGAATGTCTCTCACTATACAATACAGGGAATAGCCATTCGCAGCTGGATATTACAGCTATCGGATAAATCCCCTTTTGATGAATTAAGCAACTGACAGGTGATTCAGATAAATCAAAGTCTCTGCCACAGACTTGGTTGTAGAACTGTAGGATGAAAAGTCTCTGCCACAGACTTGGTTGTAGAACTTTAGGATTAAAAGTCTCTGCCACAGACTTGGTTGTAACTGAAGGATAAATGAACTTAGAGAACACTCACACGGTACCAGTATCTTGCAGCCGGTCCGGCGATACCGTATGAGTGTGGATTCACCTGGTGTCTTCTCAACTCAGCTTCCAGGCTCTTTCTGAGCAGCCAGCCTTGTGCGTGGCCCTCTTCTGAAGAGTCCTGAGTACAAAACTGAGACGGCACCGGACAACCTTCGAACCCTCCTTCCAGTTACTGCGCCTCGGGCTAGCCAGCCCAGAGACTCGGAAACTGATGGATTCGCACCCCAGGCCATGAGGGCCCCTGGGGGCTGGTCAGGAGGACCAGGACCAAGCAGTCAGAAAGATCTCCTGGACCGGAACCCAGAATCACGTGACCTCAGTACCTTAAGTACCCTCTCCCAGAAGGCACAGCGAGACAACACACTCACTGATTGGCTCAGAGAAAGATTGGCACCCAATGCGTCCAACCGGACTGCGTTCCAATGCCTGCCATAGGTGACACCTATGGCCAAGCAGAACACAATACAGTCCAGCCAAACTGGTACTGAGACCATAATTTAGGACAATTTGCCTAAAACCCAACTGTGGTTTTAGAAACATTTAAAGCGGAGTTCGACCCACAAATGGAACTTCCGCTTTAAGCACTCCTCACCCCCTTACATGCCACATTTGGCATGTAATTTTTTTGGGGGGGGAGTGGGGGCTTCATTAGGAGGGGACTTC
This sequence comes from Lithobates sylvaticus, assembly GCA_028564925.1. Lineage (NCBI taxonomy): Eukaryota > Metazoa > Chordata > Amphibia > Anura > Ranidae > Lithobates > Lithobates sylvaticus. Next base: position 452,644,772 of record CM053026.1, on the reverse strand, counting down.
CTGTCCCACTTCCTCCTTCCGCCCAGGAACCGCCTAGGCGACTCCTCCTTTCGTCTAAGGCGGATCCTCCTTCTAGGCGATCTCCTGGGACACGTGACAGGTCCCAGGAGATCGCCTATCCACTCCGGGAGCGCAGCGCGACTCGCGCATGCGCCGTGCGTGCCCGGCCTTGAAGAAATGTAATATGATGTACATATATGTAATATATACATTATCAAAGATTTGTATCGTGCTCATCAATAGAGAACGATCACTGTATTTATAACTCCCTTATGCTACTGTGATTCTCTCCTCTAGGTGGCTCCCTTCCGCCTCCGCCCATAGGAATGGAATCTAGGCACTACCGCAGTGCGTGTCTTCCCGGCAAGGGGAGGAGGAGCCCTATCCATCACTTGCTCCTCCATATACTTCCCCAGCTGGCATCCTGGCTGGTCCAGGAGATCACCGCTGGGGAACCTCCCCCTTGCCGGCGGCGTTCCCGACCATCTCCGGAATCTAGTCTAGCGTCGTTGCGCATGCGCGAGGCCACGTGCGTGCGCACGACGTGTGACGTCACGCAGTTGCGACGGAGATGACGCAATCGCGGGACCCTTCGGCCCTCGGGAACTCCCGAGGAGGCCACACGAGGCGGCCCCTTGGCCGCCATGACGGTTGCAGCTGAACGTCGGAGCGGTGAGTATCGGGACTCCTCCCCCTCCAATTCCCCGCCCACTCCCCCTTCCCATCCCGGTTCCCACACACCTGCAGCTACACAATCAAATTTCACCCTATCAGGTTGCACATATAAATACCCCACAGGAGAGAGTAATCCTCATCTCCATGTGAGGGTATGCATCCTGTGAGCCTTGAACCAGTAAGTGCATTCTTCCTCCTACCTTCATTTTTTGCAGTTAGATGATGCAGTTAGATGATGGACAAATTTCTTATCACATGCATATCATTTTCCCTTAGGTCGACTAACGCTGCAGACATACGTCTTAACCCCCCCCCCCCCCCCACGGTCCCATAACAGGTTACTGTGGACTATTTCCGGGACCAAGGTATATGCAACAGCAATACACCTAAGCTGGGCGTGTTGGGCACTGACAAATATCAAGGTAACCATTGACACTAAATATGTCTCTTTACTTTTCCAATCAAAGAATACCCTACCATATACAAGATTTTCTGCTGTAGTGAACTCACTTGCTTGCTTACACATACTCACCATTAAGGATGGGCCCGGTGCTCGATGCGAACCCACGTTCGCATCGAGCACCGGGCGTTCGCTCGCTCTGCGAGCCCAGAACTATTTTGGCCGCTCGCATCACGTTCGTGTGTGGCGCGCGGCCCCGCAATGCATTGCGGCCGGCGCGGCCGACGCAGTGCATTGCTGGCTGATGATTGGCCAAGCATGCACTGTGACCCCGCATGCTTGGCCAATCACAGCCCCGGAAAATCGAAGAGCCATAATTGGCTACAGGCAGGACGCCTGTAGCCAATTACAGCTCAGGGGCTGTAGTACACGCCCCCCCCCTATAAAACGCCGCCACGCCGTCTGCGCCGGTCACATGCTGTTCCGGCGCAGATTGAGCAGGCAGATTCTGTGACACTCTGCTGCATTGAGATAGTTAGATAGATTCACTTACAGAGATTGAGTTAGATAGATTCAGTTACAAAGATTGATTGACAAAGAGGGGCTTGTAGTGTGCTCGTGGCAGGCAGGCAGAGCTCCTATATTTTGTTACCAGAAGCACCTATAGGACTTGTAGTGTGTTCGTGGCAGGCAGGCAGAGCTCCTATATTTTGTTACCAGAAGCACCTATAGGACTTGTAGTGTGTTAGTGGCAGGCAGGCAGAGCTCCTATATTTTGTTACCAGAAGCACCTATAGGACTTGTAGTGTGTTCGTGGCAGGCAGGCAGAGCTCCTATATTTTGTTACCAGAAGCACCTATAGGACTTGTAGTGTGTTAGTGGCAGGCAGGCAGAGCTCCTATATTTTGTTACCAGAAGCACCTATAGGACTTGTAGTGTGTTCGTGGCAGGCAGGCAGAGCTCCTATATTTTGTTACCAGAAGCACCTATAGGACTTGTAGTGTGTTAGTGGCAGCAGGCAGAGCTCCTATATTTTGTTACCAGAAGCACCTATAGGACTTGTAGTGTGTTAGTGGCAGGCAGGCAGAGCTCCTATATTTTGTTACCAGAAGCACCTATAGGACTTGTAGTGTGTTAGTGGCAGGCAGGCAGAGCTCCTATATTTTGTTACCAGAAGCACCTATAGGACTTGTAGTGTGTTCGTGGCAGGCAGGCAGAGCTCCTATATTTTGTTCCCAGAAGCACCTATAGGACTTGAAGTGTGTTAGTCCCATTACACACACAGAGCTATATTTTCTTCCCAGAAGCACCTATAGGACTTGAAGTGTGTTAGTCCCATTACACACACAGAGCTATATTTTCTTCCCAGAAGCACCTATAGGACTTGAAGTGTGTTAGTCCCATTACACACACAGAGCTATATTTTGTTCCCAGAAGCACCTATAGGACTTGAAGTGTGTTAGTCCCATTACACACACAGAGCTATATTTTCTTCCCAGAAGCACCTATAGGACTTGAAGTGTGTTAGTCCCATTACACACACAGAGCTATATTTTGTTCCCAGAAGCACCTATAGGACTTGAAGTGTGTTAGTCCCATTACACACACAGAGCTATATTTTGTTCCCAGAAGCACCTATAGGACTTGAAGTGTGTTAGTCCCATTACACACACAGAGCTATATTTTGTTCCCAGAAGCACCTATAGGACTTGAAGTGTGTTAGTCCCATTACACACAAAGAGCTATATTTTGTTCCCAGAAGCACCTATAGGACTTGAAGTGTGTTAGTCCCATTACACACAAAGAGCTATACTTTGTTCCCAGAAGCACCTATAGGACTTGAAGTGTGTTAGTCCCATTACACACACAGAGCTATATTTTGTTCCCAGAAGCACCTATAGGACTTGAAGTGTGTTAGTCCCATTACACACAAAGAGCTATACTTTGTTCCCAGAAGCACCTATAGGACTTGAAGTGTGTTAGTCCCATTACACACACAGAGCTATATTTTGTTCCCAGAAGCACCTATAGGACTTGAAGTGTGTTAGTCCCATTACACACAAAGAGCTATATTTTGTTCCCAGAAGCACCTATAGGACTTGAAGTGTGTTAGTCCCATTACACACACAGAGCTATATTTTGTTCCCAGAAGCACCTATAGGACTTGAAGTGTGTTAGTCCCATTACACACAAAGAGCTATATTTTGTTCCCAGAAGCACCTATAGGACTTGAAGTGTGTTAGTCCCATTACACACACAGAGCTATATTTTGTTCCCAGAAGCACCTATAGGACTTGAAGTGTGTTAGTCCCATTACACACACAGAGCTATATTTTGTTCCCAGAAGCACCTATAGGACTTGAAGTGTGTTAGTCCCATTACACACACAGAGCTATATTTTGTTCCCAGAAGCACCTATAGGACTTGAAGTGTGTTAGTCCCATTACACACACAGAGCTATATTTTGTTCCCAGAAGCACCTATAGGACTTGAAGTGTGTTAGTCCCATTACACACAAAGAGCTATACTTTGTTCCCAGAAGCACCTATAGGACTTGAAGTGTGTTAGTCCCATTACACACACAGAGCTATATTTTCTTCCCAGAAGCACCTATAGGACTTGAAGTGTGTTAGTCCCATTACACACAAAGAGCTATACTTTGTTCCCAGAAGCACCTATAGGACTTGAAGTGTGTTAGTCCCATTACACACACAGAGCTATATTTTGTTCCCAGAAGCACCTATAGGACTTGAAGTGTGTTAGTCCCATTACACACAAAGAGCTATATTTTGTTCCCAGAAGCACCTATAGGACTTGAAGTGTGTTAGTCCCATTACACACACAGAGCTATATTTTGTTCCCAGAAGCACCTATAGGACTTGAAGTGTGTTAGTCCCATTACACACAAAGAGCTATATTTTGTTCCCAGAAGCACCTATAGGACTTGAAGTGTGTTAGTCCCATTACACACACAGAGCTATATTTTGTTCCCAGAAGCACCTATAGGACTTGAAGTGTGTTAGTCCCATTACACACACAGAGCTATATTTTGTTCCCAGAAGCACCTATAGGACTTGAAGTGTGTTAGTCCCATTACACACACAGAGCTATATTTTGTTCCCAGAAGCACCTATAGGACTTGAAGTGTGTTAGTCCCATTACACACAAAGAGCTATACTTTGTTCCCAGAAGCACCTATAGGACTTGAAGTGTGTTAGTCCCATTACACACACAGAGCTATATTTTGTTCCCAGAAGCACCTATAGGACTTGAAGTGTGTTAGTCCCATTACACACAAAGAGCTATATTTTGTTCCCAGAAGCACCTATAGGACTTGAAGTGTGTTAGTCCCATTACACACACAGAGCTATATTTTGTTCCCAGAAGCACCTATAGGACTTGAAGTGTGTTAGTCCCATTACACACACAGAGCTATATTTTGTTCCCAGAAGCACCTATAGGACTTGAAGTGTGTTAGTCCCATCACACAGAGCTCCTCTATTTTCTTTGCATAAGCACCCACAGGACTTCTAGTGTGTTAGTGGCACCACACAGAGCTCCTCTATTTTCTTTGCAGAAGCACCCACAGGACTTCTAGTGTGTTAGTGGCATCACACAGAGCTCCTCTATTTTCTTTGCAGAGGCACCCATAGGACTTCTAGTGTGTTAGTGGCATCACACAGAGCTCCTATATATTCTTCTCAGCAGCACCCACAGGACTTCTAGTGTGTTAGTGGCATCACACAGAGCTCCTCTATTTTCTTTGCAGAAGCACCCATAGGACTTCTAGTGTGTTAGTGGCATCACACAGAGCTCCTATATATTCTTTGCATAAGCACCCACAGGACTTCTAGTGTGTTAGTGGCACCACACAGAGCTCCTCTATTTTCTTTGCAGAAGCACCCACAGGACTTCTAGTGTGTTAGTGGCATCACACAGAGCTCCTCTATTTTCTTTGCAGAAGCACCCATAGGACTTCTAGTGTGTTAGTGGCATCACACAGAGCTCCTATATATTCTTTGCATAAGCACCCACAGGACTTCTAGTGTGTTAGTGGCACCACACAGAGCTCCTCTATTTTCTTTGCAGAAGCACCCACAGGACTTCTAGTGTGTTAGTGGCACCACACAGAGCTCCTCTATTTTCTTTGCAGAAGCACCCACAGGACTTCTAGTGTGTTAGTGGCATCACACAGAGCTCCTCTATTTTCTTTGCAGAGGCACCCATAGGACTTCTAGTGTGTTAGTGGCATCACACAGAGCTCCTATATATTCTTCTCAGCAGCACCCACAGGACTTCTAGTGTGTTAGTGGCATCACACAGAGCTCCTCTATTTTCTTTGCAGAAGCACCCATAGGACTTCTAGTGTGTTAGTGGCATCACACAGAGCTCCTATATATTCTTTGCATAAGCACCCACAGGACTTCTAGTGTGTTAGTGGCACCACACAGAGCTCCTCTATTTTCTTTGCAGAAGCACCCACAGGACTTCTAGTGTGTTAGTGGCATCACACAGAGCTCCTCTATTTTCTTTGCAGAAGCACCCATAGGACTTCTAGTGTGTTAGTGGCATCACACAGAGCTCCTATATATTCTTTGCATAAGCACCCACAGGACTTCTAGTGTGTTAGTGGCACCACACAGAGCTCCTCTATTTTCTTTGCAGAAGCACCCACAGGACTTCTAGTGTGTTAGTGGCATCACACAGAGCTCCTCTATTTTCTTTGCAGAAGCACCCATAGGACTTCTAGTGTGTTAGTGGCATCACACAGAGCTCCTATATATTCTTTGCATAAGCACCCACAGGACTTCTAGTGTGTTAGTGGCATCACACAGAGCTCCTCTATTTTCTTTGCAGAAGCACCCATAGACTTCTAGTGTGTTAGTGGCATCACACAGAGCTCCTATATATTCTTTGCATAAGCACCCACAGGACTTCTAGTGTGTTAGTGGCACCACACAGAGCTCCTCTATTTTCTTTGCAGAAGCACCCACAGGACTTCTAGTGTGTTAGTGGCATCACACAGAGCTCCTCTATTTTCTTTGCAGAAGCACCCATAGGACTTCTAGTGTGTTAGTGGCATCACACAGAGCTCCTCTATTTTCTTTGCAGAAGCACCCACAGGACTTCTAGTGTGTTAGTGGCATCACACAGAGCTCCTCTATTTTCTTTGCATAAGCACCCACAGGACTTCTAGTGTGTTAGTGGCATCACACAGAGCTCCTCTATTTTCTTTGCAGAAGCACCCATAGGACTTCTAGTGTGTTAGTGGCATCACACAGAGCTCCTATATTTTCTTCTCAGCAGCACCCACAGGACTACCGACTACAATGGCTGGAAGACCGCCAAGGGGAGGCAGAGCGTGCAGAGCCAAGAACACAGGGCAGGCAGGCTCTGTTTCTAGTGGACGTGGCCGTGGACGTGGACGTGGTCGTGCATCGTCATCAGCACGTGGCCATGGGACACGCGCGTCTTTGTTTTCGGCAGCTGGACATGTGGAGCCGCATCATGCTGAAGGCTTGGTAGAATGGATGACCAAGCCCTCCTCATCCTCCTCATCCTCTCTCACCCAGGCTCAGGGTACTGACAGAGCATCATCAGCCACCCCTTCCCTAGACCCACCATGTCCTCCTGAGGAGTCCCCCGAACTCTTTGAGCACAGTGTTGGGTACATGCTCCAGGAGGATGCCCAACGATTCGAAGGCTCGGATGACGATACCCAGCTTGAGGAATCTGGCAGTACAGTTCCACCAGCTGCAGCTTACTGCCAGGTTTGCTCTAGTGGTGAAGAGGGAGGGGATGATGAGGTCACTGACTCCACGTGGGTGCCTCAAGGGAGAGAGGATGAGGAGGAGGACGAGGAGGAGGAGGATGCGGCGTCACATGTCCAACGAGGCAGGATGCCCCCTGGAGGCCAGGTAGAGGCCAGCACAGCAACTGTACAACACCGCAGAGCTCCGCCTGTGCAGGGCGCTGCCTCTGCACGTTATCAGAAAAGTTCTTTGGTGTGGGCCTTTTTTGAGACGAGTGCAGCAGATCGCACCACTGCTATTTGCAATATTTGTCTCAAGCGTATCTCGCGTGGCCAAAACATCAGCCGCTTGGGCACCACAAGCATGACCAGACATATGGCGACCTGCCATGCAGCTCGTTGGCAGGCACACATAAAAGACCCACACCAAAGAACTAAGCGGACCTCTCCTTGCTCCTCCTCAGCTGGGATCTCCATCCCCACTACACCTTCAGTCCTCTCTGAAAGCTGCTCTGAGAGGACTGAAGGTGTAGAATTCGGTGTGTCACAACCAAGTACTTGCAGTACACCGACGTCCGAATGCAGCAGGCAAATTTCCCTGCCCCAGCTGCTGGACCGTAGAAAGAAGTACACTCCCAGCCATCCACATGCCCAGCGGTTGAATGCTAGCCTTGCTAAATTGCTAGCACTTCAACTGCTGCCTTTTTCAGTTGGTAGACTCGGCCCCCTTCGTGAGTTTGTTCAATGTGCGGTTCCTCAGTGGCAGGTTCCCAAACGCCACTTTTTCTCGCGGAAGGCGATTCCGTCTCTCTACCGGCATGTGGAGGGCAATGTCCATGCCTCGCTGGACAGGGCGGTCAGCGGTAAGGTGCATATTACCGCTGACTCATGGTCCAGCAGGCATGGACAGGGACGGTACCTTTCTTTCACGGCCCATTGGGTCACTCTATTGGCAGCTGGGAGGGATGCAGGACAAGGTGCAGTAGTGTTGGAGGTTGTTCCGCCACCACGCCTCCAAAACGCGACTACTGCTACTGGTTGTGACACACCTCTCTCCTCCACCCCCTCCTCTTCTTCTTCCTCCAGTGCTCTGTCCTTGGAACCAGCGGTGCTCCGTAGGCGTACAAGGGGCTACGCAAGTACGCAGGCAAAAAAGATGCCATGCCGTGCTTGCGCTGGTGTGTTTGGGGGACAGGAGCCACACTGGGCCAGAGGTTCTGGCAGCTCTGCAGGGGCAGGCCGAGAGGTGGTTGACGCCACGTCAGCTTAAGCCAGGAATGGTCGTTTCTGACAATGGCACCAACCTCCTCTCCGCCCTGCGACAGGGGCAGCTCACCCATGTGCCCTGCATGGCTCACGTCCTCAACCTGGTGGTGCAGCGGTTCTTGGGCAGGTTCCCAGGCTTACAGGATGTCCTGAGGCAGGCCAGGAAAGTCTGTGTGCATTTCCGCCGATCTTATAATGCCAGTGCTCGGCTGACTGAGCTGCAAAAGGAGCTGAACCTGCCAAGAACCGCCTAATATCTGACATGCCCACCAGGTGGAACTCAACGTTGGCCATGCTGCAGCGACTGCACACGCAGCAGAGGGCCATCAATGAGTACCTTTGCGACTACGGCACCAGGACAGGGTCAGGGGAGCTTGGTTTTTTTTCCCCACGTCAGTGGAGCATGATCAGGGATGCATGCACTGTCCTCTCACCCATTTGAGGAGGCCACGAGGATGGTGAGCAGTGACAGTGCATGCATCAGTGACACTGTCCCTCTTGTCCACCTGTTGGAGCATACGCTGCGTGGGATCATGGACAGGGCACTTGAGGCAGAACAGAGGCAGGAAGAGGAGGACTTCCTTGCCTCTCAAGGCCCCCTTTATCCGGACAGTGTTCCTTCTGTCCCACCCATCACACAGGAAGAGGATGAGGAGGAGGAGGAGGAGGAGGAGGAGGAGGATTGTGTGAGCATGGAGGTGGAGCCTGGCACTCAGCATCAGCAGCAGCAGTCTTTTAGGGATGATGTACAGTCCCAACAAGCCAGTGGACTTGTACGTGGCTGGGAGGAGGTGGCTGGCGATCATGTCATCCTCAGTGACCCAGAAGACTCCGGACCGAATGCCTCAGCTAACCTACGCTGCATGGCCTCCCTGATCCTGCAAAGCCTGCGGAAGGATCCTCGTGTTCTTCGGATCAAGGAGAGGGACCATTACTGGCTGGCCACTCTCCTTGATCCGCGGTACAAGGGTAAGGTTGCGGACCTTATCTTGCCGTCGCAGAGGGAGCAGAGGATGAGACATCTCAGGGAGGCCTTGCAGAAAGGTCTGTGCAACGCGTTCCCAGAAACTGGGAGGCTACAAACTCCTGGTCCTGGGCGACGAGTTGCTGAGGCTTCGGTCAGTGGCAGAAGGAGCGGTGGGGAAGGTGGACGTCTGACCGATGCGTTCAGACAATTTTTTAGTCCGCAGCCCCAAGGTATGATCGGTTCCAGCAACCATCGCCAGCGTCTGATATACATGGTGCAGGAATACCTTGGGGCAAGGTCAGACTTGGACACCTTTCCCACCGAAAATCCTCTGGCTTACTGGGTCCTGAGGATGGATCACTGGCCAGAGCTTGCACAGTATGCAATTGAGCTACTGGCCTGTCCTGCCTCCAGCGTTCTTTCCGAACGCACATTCAGTGCTGCTGGAGGATTTGTGACTGATCATAGGGTGCGCCTGTCCACCGCCTCGGTTGATCGACTGACCTTCATCAAAATGAATCAGTCTTGGATCACCACCAGCTACCAGGCACCTGAGGCGGATATAACCGAATAATTTTTAATGTCACATCCCTTCAAGACTGCCTATGCTGATGCTGAGTGACTGTCCTCTTATGTTCACTGACTATCCTCTTCCTCCTCCTCAATGATCCATGCCACCACACCAGTGCCTAAGGCACAATTTTTTTTTTTCAGCCCCTGTTTAACAGGGGCGTGTACTTACAATTTTTAAAAAAAATGCTTCGCAACACGTGTGACTGCTGTGCTCCAAGTACAGTCTCTGTGAGGGCCGTGTTGCAGTGTTGTGGCACCAGCACCAGTGCCTAAGGCACAATTTTTCAGCCCCTGTTTAACAGGGGCGTGTACTTACAATTTTTTTAAAAAATGCTTCGCAACACGTGTGACTGCTGTGCTCCAAGTACAGTCTCTGTGAGGGCCGTGTTGCAGTGTTGTGGCACCAGTGCCTTAGGCTCAATTTTTCAGCCCCTGTTTAACAGGGCGTTGTACTTACAATTTTTTAAAAAAATGCTTCGCAACACGTGTGACTGCTGTGCTCCAAGTACAGTCTCTGTGAGGGCCGTGTTGCAGTGTTGTGGCACCAGTGCCTAAGGCACAATTTTCAGCCCCTGTTTAACAGGGGCGTGTACTTACAATTTTTTAAAAAAATGCTTCGCAACACGTGTGACTGCTGTGCTCCAAGTACAGTATCTGTGAGGGCCGGGTTGCAGTGTTGTGGCACCAGCACCAGTGCCTAAGGCACAATTTTTCAGCCCCTGTTTAACAGGGGCGGGTAATTACAAATCTTGATCTAATAGTTCACAGCAGGGCCCATTCCTGCGCCCACCAAGAGTAACTATGAGGGCCTGCAGTCTTGTGGCAACACCGTCCACCACCACCGCCAAAGGCCCAATTTTTTCTGCCCTGTTCATCAGGTGCTTGCAATTACAAATCTTGATCTAATAACTCACAGCAGGGCCCATTCCTGCGCCCACCAAGAGTAACTATGAGGGCCTACAGTCTTGTGGCAACACCGTCCACCACCACCGCCAAAGGCCCAATTTTTCTGCCCTGTTCATCAGGTGCATGCAATTACAAATCTTGATCTATTAACTCACAGCAGGGCCATTCCTGTGCCCACCAGTCTTGTGGCTACACCAACATCTAATAGGGCAAATTTCTGCAGAGTATATACGCCAGGCCCCTACTTTCAAACATCCAACTTACAACGACTCCTACTTGCAAATGGAAAGAGAAAACAGGAAGTGAGAGGAAATCTACCCCTAGGAAGGGAAATTCTATCCTGTTAGATTTAATTTGGGAAAAAGGTATCTCCTCTCTACTGATACTTTATCACCAATCCTTGTTTCAATTAAAACCCCACTTTTTCCAAAAACATTTGTCATTGGGACGGAAAGTGAGGTGACATGTTCTGAACAGATGTGCAAAGACAGCAAATGTTACAGGAACCATACATGTTCATACTGATATGTTAGATCAACTATGCACCCACATTCACATTGTCCCTCGTCATCACAAACCCCCCCCCCCCCCGTCAGCATTCATCGGTACACTTTTTGTGGTATTTTCATCATCAATATTTTTATTCTCACCCCCACATTTTTCACCTTCACCATTTTCTTTCATCTTATCCCACACCACTTCTTATGCACTCAATCACGCACATTCACACTGGCCACTGTCATGCCTGGTTCATCACACATAGTGTTGCAGCATATTTGTATACACTACTGTTTCCCCACCAACACAGTCACGGTCCCTCTCTCCCCCCCCCCCTCATTTACTTGCCTCTTCCCCCTCACTTTCCCTTTCTCCCCCTTTTTCCCTCCCTTCTCCTTTTCCTTCTTTTCCCTTCTCTCCCCCCATCCCTTTCCCCCCTCCCCCCCTCCTCTTTTTTCTTTCTTTTGTTTCCCTCCCCAAATTTCCTTCTTCCAACTTTTCCTTTCACTCCCCCATTGCCCTTTCTTCCCTCCCCTTTCTCTGTATGTGCGCGCCATACAGTTCCCCCCCCCCTTTTCTTCCCCCATCTTCCTTCCCCTTGTTCTCTTTAACATTCCCCTCTCCCCCCACTTCCCCTCACCCCCACTCCCCCACTCCTTTTTTCCCCTCTTCTGTCCTTCAACCTCCCCCTCTCTCGTCACTCCCCTTTTCTTTTCCTATCCTCTCTCTTTTCCCTTCCTTTTCCCCTCCCTTCCCCCCTCTCACTTTTCCCTTTACTGCCCACTCCTAATCCTTCTATCCCTGGCATCCCTTTTCCCCTCATTTCCCTTCTACCCCCCCCCCCCCTTTTTCACCTACAGCAGTACTTGGTATATGGGACTTGTAATAAAAGAGGAGAGATATGCACATGCTGAGAAATGGCTCATATGAGGCAAACATGCTATATGTACTTTACATGAGGGGCTCTCCCTAAGACAGGATCTGTGCTGAAACAGGGCGCCTCTTTGAAATTTTTATACCATGACAAATCCATAACAAACACCTTTTGGATTATTGCTGCAGGTGTTGGGCCCTGTCCCTTCCCCAGTCCCGAATATCGCCGACCAAATCAGCTGTGAAGGGTCAAAATTCGTGTGAACTCTTGTAAGCCACGCACCCGGATTTTTCTGCCTGGCCCATCCTGGTTGGTTAGGAGGCGCCTCGGAGCCGCATGGAGAAAGGGAATCATTTTAAAGGGATCCCCATGTAAGGAAATTCATGACATCAACCACATATACCTGGGTAAATATACGAAATACTGCCACAACGGATGGCTCTAACATCTCCTATGCACATACATAACGAGATGACTGTACCTAACATATGCTTACAAGCTTGTTATACTATTTTGCTTTTTATCCCAGCAGACATAGACACATTTAAAAAGTAGTCCTCTAAAGAAGACTCATACTGATACGAGTTGAAACGTGTCAGGTTCCACTTTCTGTTTTTTGCATTATCATGCTTTCAGTAAATGTGATGTTTTGAAAATCATTGTCTGCTGATATAACACTGTATGTTTTATCTTATGGTCTCTGTATGGTACTCTAGATTGGTGCTCATGTCTTTTAAACCATATTGTCACATTGGTGTCAATACAATAAAACATTTATTCTTTTATCTTTGACTTATGTTGTATCAATCATCCAACTTTCTATATTGTGCTGCCTAAAAACCCCACCTCCCCTCTAGGGGGAAAATTCCTTTTTGAGTTCATACATAATATATAACCATCCTCATGCAGTCCCTTAATCTCCTCTCACAGAATGTGCGAGGGCTTAACTCTAAAATCAAATGAGCCCTAGTATTTAAATATATTTTAAAAAGGAAGCCACACATTATATTCCTTCAGGAATCACACTTGGTGGGTTCTAAGACACTAGCTCTCCACAGAGCTTTTATAAACAAAGCATTTCATTCCACATACTCTATCTATGCTAGGGGAGTATCCATTCTTGTATCCAAATCCCTACTTTGCACTACCAAGACGGTGCTAACAGATCCCTTGGGGAGATATGTAGCCCTGGTGTTGATTATTAACAACCAAACATATACCTTTATAGCAGTGTATATACCACCCCCATTTACGATAAAGGTGTGGGAGGCGATGATGGCGGAGGTGCTAAAAATAGCGGAAAGTCCTATTATATTGATGTGAACACAGTCCTATCACCAGACAAAGATAGATTAGGGATGGCCACGGTTGGGGGATCCCCACTAGTAGAATGTATTAAACCTTATTAAACCTTATGATCGGGTGGAGGCCTGGAGGTGGAAACACCCAGATGCCAAGAAATATTAATGTTTTTCCTCCACCTTTAACACTCTGTCCAGAATAGACATGTGTTTTGTCTCCAGGGATCTGCTGCCAAGGGTGATGGAGGCACAGTATCTGCCAAGGGCCATATCGGACCACTCCCCCATGCTCCTTACTTTTGACATGGAGAAGCCACGGGGATATGTGGTATGGAGACTGAGCCCCCTGTGGCTCAAGGAGGAGTGCTTTGAAAGGGCCACAGCAACATCCATTAATCATTTTTGGATAGAAAACTGAGATGGGGCACCGGTGGGTGTAACATGGGATGCATTTAAAGCCACGCTCAGAGGCTTCATTTCAGGAATGGTCAAACAATTCTAAGCAGACAGGGAATGGAAAGTAAAAGAATCTGAACAAATAACCACAGAAACTGAAGTAGAATACATTAAAAACCCGAACCCTGACACGCATAAAATATGGCGAAGAGTATACGCCAATTAGATTTAGTACTGATAGAAAAAATGCAGAAGAAACTACTATACCTAGCACAACGAATATTTGAATTTGGAGATGAAAACAGTAGGTTATTAGCATACTTAGCAAAAATCCTGACCAAACTCTTAGCCAGACGTTTGAATAAAGTAATTGCCACTATTATCTATCCTGATCAGACAGGCTTCATTCCTGAGAAATCAACTGCCATAAATTTGAGGCGCCTCTTCACTATTCTACAATCAAAGGGCCCCACCCCGGACACTCGAGTGGTGGTGTCACTTGATACGCACAAAGCGTTTATTTTTATTTTTTTCATTTTTGCCACTTCAGTGAAATCTTATGAGAGACTTACTTCAACTTAGAAGTTCATCTTTGTCCCTTCTCCTTTTCACATCATTGTAGCTTGAAAGTTTTGACATTATCTTTTTTTTTTTTTTTTCTTCCTTTCCTTTTTTTTTAAAATAAAGACAACATTTTTCCATTACCTTTCTCCAATATATATATACCCTCCTTCCCTCCCACCCTGTCCCATCCCCCACCTCGGTCCTCATTTCCCAGTAATATGCTCCCCATCAGACTTTATAAGTTTACCCAATTAGATACTACGTCTGCCACCTTCCTGACTCTAGAATCTCACTACTTGCGCATGGCTACATGATTTTTTAAACGTTTTCCAACACTCCCATTTCCCTGTCAGCCCTAAACTTTCTTCCTCCACCTCATTTCTCAGGTTTTCCATCTTATAAGTTTCTTCAACAGAGTCTATCCATTCCCATATTTGTGGGCTCTCTGATTCTTGCCATTTCTTAGGTATGAGTCGCTTTGCTGCGTTTAAAAGATGTGGTATTATTGTTTCTCTATATTGGGCTATCTCTTCATCTACTCCATGGAACAAAATAACCCAGGGGTCTTCCTCCAGTTTCTTTTTGGTAATTTGTCTGATTAAATCTATTATATTTACCCAGTATTTTTTTATTTTGGGGCATTGCCACCATATATGGGCCATAGTACTTACCTCCCCGCATCCTCTCCAGCACTCAGGAGATTTCGTGGGTTGATACCTACTCACTTTATCTGGAGTCGCATACCAACCTGATAGGCATTTGTAATTAGTCTCTGCTGTCCTAATGTCGACTGCCGAGTTATGTACCAGTTTTAAGATTTTTCTTATTTTAATAAAATTTTTCTGTGATCCTAATTCCCTTTGCCATTTACTAATGAATGGCGGCATCTCCAGCTCGTCAACCGTCATGAGTAGTTTATACATTTTTGAAATTATATTTCTTGTGTTTTCAGGTGTACACAGTCGCTCCAACTGGGTCAGGTCATCTTCCGCCCTGGCTGGTTGGGGCAAACTCCTTACAAATTGACTCAACTGTAGATACCGCCACCCATTGATCACCATTAAGTCTCTCTTGTGATTCAATTCGTGCAGTGTTATTAATTTTCCCTTTTTCATTATATCCATTAATTGTGCCCTATCTTTTTTAATCCAATTTCCTCCATTTTTTTTTCCCCTGGTGCAAAATATTTGTTTTCTTTTAGCGCTATTAAAGGTGAATTATATTCCCCGTTTAGTCGTTTGTACATTTTATCCCATATTCTTAACTTGTTATGTGTCAGTGCATGAGTGTCCCTTGCCAATGTTCTAAATTTTGGGGGATTCCATATTATATCTTTCAAACGTGCATTACACAGTGTATTCTCAATATTTACCCATCTTTTTTCGTTTTTATCCTTAACCCATTCCACCACTCTAGACAGGACCACAGCATTATAATAATTTTGAATATCGGGTATTGCTAGGCCTCCTCTATATTTTCCCTGTTTTAGTGTTAAGAAAGATACTCTGGCTTTTTTATTTTTCCATATGAAATTCATAACCAATGTTTTAAGTTTTCTAAGATATATTTGTGATAACGATATCGGTATCATCTGCAGTTTGTAAGTTATTTTTGGTAGGATGACCATCTTTAGAGTGTTTATACGTCCCATCCAGGATATTGGCTTACTCAGAAATTTTTTGCATTCTTGTTTAACCTCATCTAAGAGTGGTATATAGTTAATTTTATAGATTTTCTTCAGGGAGTTAGCTAGCCTTATACCAAGGTATTTTAATGATTTCCGCCAAGGGAAGTGAAAGACTTCTTAGATCTCTTGTTTTGCTTTTCTACTCAGGTTTATATTCAAGATTTCAGATTTAGCCGAGTTTATTTTAAAATTTGATAATTCGCCGTATTGTTTTAAAATTTTAACCAAATTTGGCAATGTGGTCCTTGGGTTTCCGATGTAAAATAGAACATCATCAGCGAAAGATGCTAGTTTGTGCTCCTCTTCGCCTACCAATATTCCTCTTACTTCATCACTATTTCGTATCGTGGCCAGGAGTGGTTCCAGAGATAATGTAAACAACAGGGGAGACAGGGGGCATCCCTGTCTTGTCCCGTTCTTCATCTCGAAGGGAAGGGATGAAGTTCCATTTATTTTAATTGTTGCTATGGGGTGTTGGTACAATGTCTGAATCCATTGGATTATTCTTGGCCCCATTCCCATTACCTCCAAAGTCTGTATCATGAGTCCTCAGTCTACCCTGTCGAAGGCTTTTTCAGCGTCGATCGACAGGAATAGACCTGGGGACCCACTTTCTTTTACCTTCTGGAGTATTAGGAGTGACCTCACCCCATTGTCCCTCCCTTCCCTACCTGGGATAAATCCAACTTGGTCGGGATGTACCATTGTGTTCATTAAGCCTCTGATCCGTCCAGCCAATATTTTCGCATAAAGTTTAATATCCGTATTTAATAGCGAGATCGGCCTGTAACTAGAACACAATGATACATCCTTCCCCTCTTTTGGGATAACCGTGACCAAAGCGGTCTTCGCCTCCCTACTCAGTCCATATTCCACTTCCAGGCCGTTAAAATAATGGCATAGTCTTGGAATAAGAATCTCTTTATACCTCTTGTAGTAAAGCGTTGTGAACCCATCAGGGCCCGGGCTTTTCCCTGGTGCTGAGTCTTTCAAAGCTTTCTCGATTTCTTCGGTAGTAAAAGGTTTTTCTAACGCTTCCCTCTCTTCTTCTGTGATTATTGGTAGTTGAGCATTTTTTAGGAAAGTTTTTATCTTCCTGTTTTTTTCTTCTGGCACTAACTCCTTGTTCTTTACAGAGTACAGTTTTTGATAGTAATTTTTAAATGTTTCTGCTATTTCTTTAGTCTCATACACTATTTTGCCCGATACGGTTTGTATCTTCTCTATAAAATTTACCGATTTTTTTTTTTGGAGTATTTTAGCTAAGTGTTTACTGCCTTTATTTCCCCATTTATATCTTTCTTGGGCTATTCTATTATATATTCTTTTTTCTTCTTGATCCAAGGCTTCTTTTAATTCCCCTCTTTTAATCACCAATTTTTGATATAAGGTAGGATGGGGACCTACATTATTTTTGTGTAGTTGCTCTGCTATAGCTACTTCTTCCCTTAGTCTCTTATTACTCTCCAACCTCCCTTTTTTCTTTTTGGCTCCTATCGCTATTAGTATTCCTCTAACATACGCCTTGTGGGCTTCCCATAGTGTTGCTGCCAGTGATGTAAGTAACTGAGTTAAAATAAACTGAGTTACGTAACTCAGTTACTTTAGAGGGTAACTAGTAATCTAACTGATTACTTTTCCCCTCATGGTAACTCAGTTCCCATTACTTTGGCATAGTTACCCCAATTACATCTACCACCACTAGATGGCAGTAGTGTAATTCCGGTGTCCTGCCAAAAAAGTTCCCCCGCCGGATAAGGACCCCCCTGTACTGCGCAGGCACAGCGCTTGCGCAGTACGAAGGACTACGGAGCTTCCGAAAATTGCCGAACCTAAACAGCTTAGTGAACTCTACACAGCGCAGGCGCAGTTAACATATAATTGTACGAGGCGATGCTCATGATGCTCGTGCTGCTCTGCAAGGGGCGTCTATCGTGTAACTAAGGGGCGGGTCTAGTATTACTGTAACCAAGGGGCGCATTTATTATTATTGTTATATATCGAGCTCTGCCATTAATTTAACATTCGCCCTCTTCTGTAGAAATCCACCCCTTACACAATATAATAATAATAGACCCCCCCTTACACGATATAATAATAATAGACCCGCCCCTTGCTTACACGCTATAACAGAACTGCCCCTTGGTTAGAGTAATAATAGAGCAGCCCCTTGGTTACACGATATATAACAATAATAAATGCGCCCCTTGGTTACAGTAATACTAGACCCGCCCCTTAGTTACACGTATAGAATATTTAAAAAAAAAAGTCAGTTACTTTGCTACGTAACTAATTACTTTTCCAATGTAGTAACTGAGTTACTAACGCAATTACTTTTTGGGACAAGTAATTTGTAACTTAACTAAATTACTTTTTTAAAGTAAGATGACCAACACTGGTTGCTGCTGATATTCCTTCTGTATCATTTAATAAGAAATACTGCTCTATTTCTTTCCTCACTATCTCAGCACTTTCCTCGTTTCTTAAAAAGTTCCTCATTTATTCGCCAATTGCTAGGATACCTTTGATTTCCTGAGGATGTCAATCTCATTGAAACGGGGGCATGATCTGAAAGGGACGCTATTTCTATTTTTGTTTCTACAACTTCCCCCAATAATCTATGATCTAAGAGGATATAGTCTATCCTAGAGTACGTCCCATGTACAGGGGAGAAGAACGTAAAATCTTTTTTTTTTGGATGCTGGATCCTCCAGACATCCACAAGCTGACATTTTTTTAGTTTTTGTTAATGAAAAATTTTAATTGTACGTTACTCGTCCCCTGTACACGGGACGTACTATCCATTGCCGGCTCCATACAGAAATTCATATTGCCCATTAAGATCGTATAGCCCCTCTGGAAGTCCATCAGTTTTCCAAGAACTTTGGTCAGATATTTCACTGGATTCGTATTTGGAGCATATATATTTGCCAGAGTATATTCCGTTTCTCCCAAATTTCCCTTTAAAAACAGAAATCTTCCCTCTGGGTCGGTCAGCCTATCCTCTAGCTGAAACCGTGTTCCTTTCGCAATCCCTATTGCTACTCCTCTTGCTCTTGCACTAATCGTGTCCCCATAGTACCATGTTGGATAGTTTGATGAGAATAATTTTATATTTGATTCATGGGATAAGTGAGTTTCTTGCAAGAATACTACATCAGCGCGATCATTTCTGAGTTTATTTAGTATCTTATTTCTTTTGGTTGATGTATTTAAGCCCCTTACATTATATGTCATAAAATGGGTTTCTGTCATATCTTGTTTTTTTTTTTTTTTTTCCCTCTTGTCTGATGGGTTCATCCTTCTACCTGTACTTACACCTAATCCTTCTAGGTATTTTACTAACCGAGGTGGGTGAGGTACCCCCAAAGCGTTTTTGATTCGATCGAATGGCCATACATAATAGCGGTCCTTGGGCGACTGGGCTTCGGCCCTAAATTCATAAACTGGGTTAAACTTCTATATACAGAGCCGAGAGCCAGATTAAGGGTAAATAACAGTATTACAGACCCATTCAGCATAACGAGGGGCACACGGCAGGGGTGCGCTTTGTCACCCCTGCTGTTTGCCCTGGCAATAGAGCTGCTGGTGGCTCTGTTGAGGGCGGATAAGGGTATAAGGGCTGCAGAGTTAATGATAGGGATGAGAAAACATCTCTATATGCAGATGATATGCTCTTGTACTTAGAAGAGGCAGAGGGATCACTATCCATGGCCCTAGATAGAATCTTGGATTTTGGAAAATACTCTGGATTCAAAGTGAACTGGAATAAATCCATAATATTCCCATGTCATTCTGATTATCTCCCAGGGCTCCCCCCAGAAGCTCCACTAAAAATAGTCTCTAAATATCGATACTTGGGGGTTGAGGTCCAGCTCCCATTGAGTTCCTATATGTCCAATAACTTGGCTCCCCTTTGGAGACGGTTGAGGGACAATGTGCAATCATGGGCTAAGCTGCCGCTCGGCCTCCTTGGAAAAATCAATATATTTAAAATGATATACCTACCTAGGTTCTTATATCTGTTCTGGCATGCTCCGATATACATTCCTAAGAAATGGTTTGTTGGGGTAAACAAAACATTCTCCTCCTTTCTATGGGGCCCCAAGCCACCCAGAGTTTCACTAGAGACACTTTATTTACCAATAAGGTCAGGGGGATTTAGCATTACCAAATCTACAGTGCTACTATTTAGCTGCACAACTAGCATTGGTGGGGCTTCCCCCAAATGGACATAGCTTCAGTGGCAACCCAAGCAGCTCAAGTTCACTCTTACGAAGCGCTGATCAATGTCCTTTACAGAAATGGCCCATACCCGGACCAGGGATCAGATATTCTAAAAATGTCAAACAAAATATTTCATGTCTGCAATGCTAAAATGGGGGGGCCCAGCCTAACGGAGTCTCCTAATGCACCACTATGGTATAACTCCCAACTAAAAGAAATAGCCAAGGTACCAGATGGAGTATGTTGGGCGGCCTACGGGTTAAATATGCCCGTCAGTTGTTTAGGGATGGAGTATTTAGATCTTTTCTGGACTTAAGGGTAGAATATGGCATCCCAAACGCTTTTTTCTACAGGTACCTACAGCTGCGTCACGTGGCAAAAGGGCCCAATATGGCACGGGAGAAGTGGCTCTTTCCCCTTCAAAAACTGAAAAAATGATTGCTGATGATATGCTAAACCTTTCATCCAAATTCTAAATTGCTGCATTTGTAAGTTTTAAAAGCCAATATAAAGGAATAGTAGTGGTAAAAATAAAGCCCTTGCGGCTTTAATTAACCTTTTTTTTGGTTAATTCACCTTTAAGGGGGTGTGGCAGGGGGGCGTGTCCTATGCCTACATATGTATGCTAGTAGGTGTCCCTCATTCCCATCTCAAAATGTTGGGAGGTATGGGTGATTAGAAAAGCCGCCCCAATCAATATCAGTCCCACAACAATAAGTCAGAGTCAGCTCCTGCTCTCCACCCTGCCTTATTCCCCACCTTCTTCCCCCTCCAACCCACATCATAAAAAACTATCAATATATACTGTATTACATGCTGTTCATACTCACTCAATTACTATGAGATTTGTTTTCTGTATTCTGCAAAAACCCTGGTTGATCCTCCTGCTCTCTGTCTCCCCCTACTGTGCATGTCCCCAATTCAGCTAGGGATCTTGCAGCTTTTGAGGCAACTCTGCACATGCTCAGTTTTCAGTGTATTTTGTACCCTGAGCATTTCCTCCCTATCCCAACTGAGCAGACCATGTGACTCTAGAGTCATGCATGTGGGCGTATACAGAATTATAAATGACAGCCCACTCCCTCCCTCTTTCTCTATGTCCACTAACCAGCTAAACACAATGGGGGTGGGATATGACATCTTGATTCACCTCCCTGTAATTCTAAAGCCTCATACACACGATCGGACCGTGGACCAACTTTCCCATGGATTTTTGTCCAAAGGGCGTTGGCCCCAAGTTGGTATTGCATACACACGTAGTGACGTTTCAACGTACTGACGACACGTCAAAAGAGGACGTTCGAATACTCCAGCGCCACCTTTGGTCAACTTCTATATTGTTGTCTGATCTTTTGCATTGGTTCTGAGCATGCGTGTTTGTACTTTGTACAAAAGTCTGTTGGTTTTGTGTACACACGGTTGGACTTTGGTCCATCGGACTTTTGTTGGCAGAAAGTTGGTCCATTCGCACAGCCAACAAAAGTCCGATGAAACCTGGAAAAAGTTGGTCTGATGGAGCGTACACACGGTCGGATGTTGGTCCAAAACAGCTCATTTGCATGTTGGTTGTCAAAAAGTCCAATCGTGTGTACGGGCCTTTAGACACAAGCTGGAGGGACGTGACACAGCCTGTGACTGGCAGGAATCCGCCCATACAATATTATTTCCACAAATAATAAAGATTTGATTTAAAATATATAATTAAATTTGTACAAAAATGTAAATAGTTCATTGATATTAATTATTTATTTTTACTCTGTATTGTAAAGGCTGTTTTTTTATTTTATTTTGAACATGTGACCAGCAGTAAAGGACTAGAAGCTCCTCATGGTTATGTTTCCCTGCAGACAGGCTGGGGGAAAGATCTAGGTCATGTGACAGCTGTGTATCGATTAGGAAAAATGTACTTAGATTTTTTTTTTTATTAAAATAATTACAGTGCCATCATCTATATACAAAAATAGAAGGGACCATGTAAAATAAACAATGTGTGTTTAGTATGATTTTACGCTCATTTGAGTCAAGTTTACAAAGCATAAAGAACACTCTAAAAAGAATAGACTGAAAAACACAAAATGGAAATTATGCTCTCCAATTTCCTGGCAAACAAATGCGGGCGGGAAAAAAATTGCCAGTGTCTCTTTACTGGTCTTTGAAGTTTTATCTTCCCAAAGAAATATATCTCACTGTTCACAATCACAGATTTGTCATGTCATTAGTTATCGGCAGCACCTATATTTGTGAGGAGCTATTTTCATGGATGAAGCATATGTAGGGCAAAATTAGATCCAAAATATCTGATGAGCACCTTCAAAATTCATTGAGAATTGCTACTACATCCATTGATACGATAGTTTATCAATAACAGTGGCAAACATCACAGTCGTTTTTTGTTGCCCTCTTTTATTTTTATAATAAAAAATATTTTTAAGAAATGAAGTGTTATTACTCAGGTACATTATCTATATCAGTGATCGTTAACTTGTGATCTGCCCAACTTTTTATGCTATCCTTATTGTTAGTGTATTTTATTTGTGCCCCAAGACAATTCCTCATCTTACAATGGGTCCCAGGAAGGTCAAAAAGTTGGACACCCCTGATCTATGGTATACCCCACTCACTACTCTGGGAGCCCCTAGCAACTGCCTTGGCAACCACATTGTCTACTTTTGCTACATGGTTCACCCATCTTAACTATGGCACCTAGTGGCCAATTTGGGGAACTACACTGGGCACCTCTGTGGCCCTACCCCACAGTTCCATTTTCCAGAAGAAATATGATAAAACGTTTTAAACTTTTAAATTTTTTTAATTGGCCTGTTAGAAACTGCCAAAATACTCTGTACTTGTAATAGATAAAAGTAAATAAAGCTGACTGGACCCAGCCCTTACCAAGAAAAAAAAGACATGTGCATAATTTAAAGGGAAACTTAATAATGGATTCACATGTGGAAAATATGTGCATTTCAACATGTTCAGTTTATTTTACTTGTGTTTGTAATGTGTTTAACAGGCAGTCAGGGGCATTTTTGGTTTATTTTACATACATCGTGTCTGTGAAAGGAAAGACAACCAATCTTAAATGGGGGCCATGAACATCATCTGCCACCAACATGTAACACATCTAACCCAGTGATTTGACACAATCCACACCTTCTGCTGTGGGACTTAAACAAATGATACATGCCCCAGTGTTCATAGCACTGGGGTTATTAGATGATGTAATTAGAACAGTTTGGTTGTGTAAACTCTGACTCTATGGTGACTGGATTACGGCGATTGAGTTACCAGTGTGCCTATAAATGCTTGGGAATGATCCTGTATTGAAAAATTATTTTCTCTCTAGACAATGTAGTATTAACTTGGGTTTTCCATTACAGCGTGAGAGGATATGGAGACAGCAATTTCTGGGCAATTAACTTACAAGCCTGGAAGATCACTCTTTTAAAAGTGGAAAGTGTTTTTCAGCAGAGTTTTCTCATCTTCTATACGTAACAAGCAAAAACGTGGGTCTTCAGCCAGGTTCACTTGAAAACCCCTATTTAGGATGGCAAGTACACTTTTTAAATAACGATGGAGTTGTGGGATCCTCCATAGCATATGAATCAGATTAGATGGGCCACCATCACATTTAGGACTAACTGGAGTGTCTCTATGCTGCCATGTAAATAGTTTTTCCGGGGTTTGATATGTTCTGTGTGGGAGAAAGAGCTGTGTGAGCCTTTGTGTGGGAAACAAAGAGACAATTGGAAAAGCAGCTAATGCAATTTCCCACTGGTCTTCCAAAATATTATCCAGGTCTCTGGACCATTGCTCCCAGGATGGCACATTGACCATCCCCTGAAATGTGGCATGTAAAATGGTACATATTTGAGAGATTAACCCTTTTTGGAGTCATTGTTCAATAGTACATTAACTATAGGTGATTTCTAAAGGTCTCTGTTTGTAATTGCGACTGACTTGCATGTCTCAGTTGTAGAAATTAAAATAATTTTTCATGTGGTAGGTCATATTCGGTACAAAGTTGTTCAAATGATTTTAGTATGTCATTGTCATATATTTTCTGGAGATATCTGATTGCTTCTTTAAACCAGAGTGCAAAACCTTTAATTTTATAAAATTCCTCGTACTCATAATTGTTCCAAAATGAGGGTGCATTATCTTTTTCATAGTCTGGCACACCTTATACCAGAGTGTGAACGTGGGGAATTTGGGGTATGATTTGAAATGTCTGCACTCTAAAAGAGCTAGAAGGGGGTAGTCCATGAACTTAGTCAGCAGTACCCCTTAAATGGCATCTGAATTATTATGGTAATGTTCCTAACACTTGTTAGAGCTGAGGAAGCTAATTGGATGAGTAGCAAATTCTTTCCACATTACAGAAGAAATCCTGTTGAATATAAATAGCTACTACTAGGTATGTATATTCTGGTTCAATAATGTTTATTCAATTATATCATTAAAACAAGGTAGCACAAAAAAAGGACCTAGTCTGTCCATGCAGGGGCTAGGAATGGTGACATAAAGAAAAAGATATTTTTTGTGAATTTTCCGAAGAGAAGCACTAGTACCCCCGGTACAATAGGATTTTACAGGCGAACAAAAACTTATTTAAATAATTTATTTGAAAAAGGGTAAAAAGATTTTACTTTAAAAACGAGGGTGATACATTGTTGCACAGAAAAATCCGCATACAGTATATCATAGGCAAAATGTTACATATGAACGTGAATATACAGCATCCTTCGATCGCCTAACATGTTTCGGGATATGATCCCTTCTTCGGAGGCGCTAGCCAAAGGAATATACACACATTCAATATTGATTTTGCTGAAAAAAGTGAATATGCATTTATTGCTTCCACAGCAGATTACTTCAGGAAAAGAAAAAAGATAATTTCCTTGGGATCAAAGAGTTAGAGCCAAAAAGGCTCCTGACTATTCATTCGCTTTACTAACACAGCTGGGTGAACTGGTAGCTCGCTGTTTACCTTTTTTGATGCATATTGGAGCCTATGGCTCTAATCAGGTGCTTCAAAAACACCCCCTGCCGCTGTAATTCATGCTCCCGGCGCCCAAAGAGGGGCCAGGTGCCTGAATAGGGGGTGGCAGTGGTGGCCATGGATAGATTCATGCAATGCATGAATCTATCTATTGGTGATAGAGGGGGTGTCTGGAGAGAGGGGGATGGCGCCCGTGCGCCCTTATGGAGGCACCGCCACTGGGTGGGAGAATCTGTTCACAGGACAACTATTAAGCCCCATACACACGGTCGGACTTTTTCATGGATTCTGTCCGATCGGACAAGGTTGTTGAAAAATCAGACCGTGTGTATGCACCATCGGACAGTGTTCGTCGGTTTGTCCGACGGACAAAGTCTTATCTCCTGCTGGAAAGATTTGCCGTCAACCCGGTCCGATCACACCAAACCCGATCGTGTGTACGGTACGAATGCTCAGATCACATTACAAGACCAAAGCTATTGGCTACTAGCCTCTACGTAGTCCCGTCGTAGGCAACAAACGTCACCACGTTCAAAATGATCGGATTTTCCGACAACTTTGTCCGACCGTGTGTACGCAAAACCAACATCAGACAAAGTATGACGGACATGGTCCGACGGACCTGGTCCGCGGATTGTCCGACCGTGTGTATGGGGCTTTAGTCATGCACTCCACAAATCTGCCATTTATGGAAGAGTGGCAAGAAGAAAGCCTTTGCTGAAAGAAAGCCATATAAAGTCCCGTTTGCAGTTTGCGAGAAGCCATGTGGGGAGACGCAGTAAACATGTGGAAGAAGGTGCTCTGGTCAGGTGAAATCAAAATTTAACTTTTTGGCCTAAAAGCTATATGTGGCAGAAAACTAACATTGCACATTACCCTGAACACACGAAACATGGTGATGGCAGTAACATGTTGTGGGGATGCTTTTCTTCAACAGGGAAGCTGGTCAGAGTTGATGGGAAGATGGCTGGAGCCAAATACAGGGCAATCTTAGAAGAAAACCTGTTAACGTCTGCAAAAGACTTGAGACTGGAGCAGAGGTTCATCTTCCAGCAGGACAACGGCCCTACAGCCAGAGCTACAATGGAATGGTTTAGATCAAAGCATATTCATGTGTTAGCATGTCCCAGTCAAAGTCCAGACCTGAATCCAATTGAGAATCTGTGGCAATACTTTCTGTTCACAGATGCTCTCCGTCCAATGACAGAGCTTGAGCTATTTTGAAAAGGAGAATGGGCAAAAATGTCACTTTCTAGATGTGCAAAGCTGGTAGAGACATCCCTAAAATAATTGCCACTGTGGTTGCAGCGAAAGGTGGTTCTACAAAGTGTTGACTCAGGGGGGCTGAATACAAATGCATGCCACACTTTTCAGATATTTATTTGTAAAAAAAAATTGAAAACTTCAACTTCATTTTCCTTCCACTTCACAATTATGTGCCACTTTGTGTTGGTCTATAACATAGAATCTCAATAAAATACATTTATGTTGGAAAATTTCAAGGGGTATGAATACTGTTTCAAGGCACTGTATATGCCTATACATCTCAACAGGAATAGAATGCATGCAAACTGATCATACCAGCTCGGATCAGCTTCAATGCTTAACATGGCCAGTTTACAACCAGGAAGAAAGGAAATTGGCAGATCAACCAGGTATTCACAATTCACTGAAAAAAAATACAGTTTTATCATTGTATTAACACTATAATCCGTTTATAAATAGACCCTTTTGTTATGACCCAGAAATTGCAAATACTGTATGAACCCTGTACAATAAGTAAAAGCAAACAGGGTCACTTATCCAGCGCTCAAGATAAGAAGTAAATTAAACTAAGCAGCTGCTGTAATCAAATATAACATTAAGGAGAAAGCAAAAAAAAAAATATGTTCTTTCCAGCTTAAGCAGCGCTCAAAAAAAACAAAAAAACACATAAATAAAGTTAGAAAAAATGCATATGAGCAACCAGCACTCTAAAAAATATAAAAATTGGGACAGTCCAGGTGTTGAGTAATTTCTCATGAGACAGGTCATATCATTGGAGAAATGTTCCACCGTCACCACACCTTGTGATCCCACTCCCTATAGGAATTGCACTCACCGGACTCCTAATTATCAATAGCCTTAGTGAATCAATACAGCTTTATCTCAGCAACTAGATCTCAGACTGCGATTTCAGTAACGATCAAATCGACAGAGATATGGTGTCCTGATCCTGAACATTCCAGACTGCACACACCTGCAATCCTCTTATTCCACTCAAGCATATAGAAGGAAAATGAATCCTCATAGTCTGAAATCGCAAACTTTTATTGTCCCAAAAACACCCCACCATTAATCTATTGCACTTAGACAAAGATATATTTAAAACAGCATTCAGGTATGGTGGAAACGTGTCTAGGTGAGACCACACGGCTTGCTGCACTAGGGATTTGTTCCAAGTCTCTCCCGGGAACCGACAGGAACGATCTGTTTCTTTCTGAGGCGGTGAGATTATGGGAACTGCTTTCACTAGCAGTGTATATTATACCTGAATGTTGTTTTAAATATATCCTTGTGTAAGTGCAATAGCTTAAGGGACGGGTGTTTTTGGGACGATAAAAGTTTGCAGTTTCACACTATGAGGAGTCCTTTTCCTTCTATATGCTTGAGTGGAATAAGAGGATTACGGGTGTGTGCAGTTTGGAATGTTCAGGATCAGGACGCTACATCTCTGTCGATTTGATCGTTACTAAAATCGCACGCTGATGTCCTTTAGTTGCTGAGATAAAGCTGGATTGATTCACTAAGGCTATTGATAATTAGGAGTCTGGTGAGTGCAATTCCTATAGGGAGTGGAAGTGTGGGTGACGATGCAACATTTCTGCAATGATATGAACTGTCTCGTGAGAAATTACTTAACACCTGGACTGTCACACATTTTATATATTTTTTTTTAAAAAGAAGAAATGTTTATTCGATCTTTACAGTACAAGCGATGCATATACACTTTTGTTCACAGAAGTATATTACATAAATCGTCACAGGTCAAATAAGCTGTACATTAAGGCAGGTGGAAGGTGCGTCAGGCTGTTAAGCTACAGTACATGAGGATATAGGTTGGAGGAGGTAGTTCTCAGCAGGACTAAATAAGGAGGTTCTAGGGAGGGGGGGGGGGGGGCTCATAGGACGACAGGGTATGGGGAGGAGAAAAAGAGGGGGGGGTGAGGTATGAGGGAAGAGGGGGGGGAGGGATGGGAACAAAGGAGGGACCTCATATATTGTACCAAGTTCACTCAGTGCAGACAGTAATTAGACAAACAAGAGAGCCTAGCAGTGGAGCCTTTTTTGGGGGGGCAGGACCAGCAGTGAGGTTTTAGTAATTGCCTGTCAGTTCTGTGCCCCATGCATCTATCCATCCAGACCAAATGTTTTCAAATTTGCCAGGGCAGTTTCGATTAGCGTAAGTGATCTTATACAGTGGCAGCACCGAGTTCAGTGTCAGGCGCCATGAGGACACCCTGAGAGGTGCAGCATCCTTCCAGTGCAGGAATATCTCTCTACGGGCATAAAAGGTAGCATAACTCAGAAACAGTCTAGTATATTTGCCCCTTATTCTGGAATCAAAAACATTTAGCAGCATCAATTTGGGGTCTACTTCTAACTCCAGGGAGGTAGTTCGACCAAGGATATCAGCTATCTCTGACCAGTAGTTTCCCAGGCGGGGGCATGACCATATCATATGGAAGAATGGGGCGGAGTATTGGTCACATCTGGGGCAGGCCACCGGATTGTTAGGATTCATGATTGTTAGTCGTTTAGGAGTGTAGTAGGCTCTGTGAAGGAACTTGACATGCAGGGAATCGGTCTCTTGCCGAGATCATAAATCAACTCATTTCTAAAATTGCTCTCTACGCCACAGATAATGTAGTGATACTGGAAGATTGTAATCTGGCCCCTGATCCTGGGATGGACAGACTCTCACCCGGAGCGGGCTCATCCCTAGAGTTGCTCACCTGGGCGGAAGCCTCTAATCTTACTGATGTCTGGAGATAGCGTAACCCCTCTAGGAGGGCCTACACATGCCACTCAGCCTCGCACAAAACCCTCTCACGCATAGACCTTGCCTATGCGGGGGGTTCTGTCTTGCCCAGGGTCAGGGATATCACCATTCTCCCCCGGGGCATATCCGATCACGCCCCGATTGCCTTGAAGCTGAGCGTGTCTAATACACCGGGAGAGAGTCTGTGGAGACTGTCCAGGTTCTGGTTGGCTGATTCCAGAATATCCGAGCCATATAGGTCTGAGGCGAAACAGTATTGGAGGGAATTAGACCACTCGGTATCCCTAACTACATATTGGGACGCATTTAAGGCCTTCACTAGGGGCAGCTAGCAGTTTCATATACGTAAGATCCGTAAGGAAGCCTAGGGAGGAGACTCAAAAGGCTAAGAAAAAAGTGGCAGCATTAGAGGAGGAATATTCAGAGTCAGGGACTCCAAGGGCATACTCTAACATCCAGGCAGCATTGAGGGATGTTCTCCTGTTGCGAACATCAGCCACCAAAACTACATTTTTACACCAATCCCAAAGAATCTTTGAACATAGGGAAAAGACTGGTAGTATGCTGGCATGGCTGGCGAGGGAGAGCTCCTCCCCGGTGACGATCTCCAACATATGCGATTCGGATGGCACGGCTCTGACAGATCTCTCCTCCATTAATGACAGATTTGCTTCATTCTATCAAGACCTATATGGCTCTCGAATGAGGTGCACAGACGAAGATCTGACGACATACCTCGACGGGGTGGAGCTCCCTTGCCTGACATCCACGTTTAGAGAAGCCTTAGATGGCCCCATTCAGTTGGAGGAGTTACAGAAGGCAGTGGCTTCCTTACAAAATGGCAAAACACCAGGCCCTGACGGAATACCTGCCAAATTTCATAAATTTTATATTTTTAGAGTGCTGGTTGCTCATATGCATTTTTTTTTAACTTTACTTATGTGTTTTTTTTTTGTTTGTTTTTTGAGCGCTGCTTAAGCTGGAAAGAACCTATTTCTTTGGAACTTTTTTGCTTTCTCCTTACTGTGTGAACCCTAATGCTGGGTACAGTAAATATCTTTTTTTTTTTTAAATTGTGTTTTATTGATATTTGCAACACAAGGAAAACATTAGAAACATAGTACAGATAATATTCAGTTTAAATGTACCAATGACTCATCAACATAATTTCTGCAGATATAAAAAGTCAATTATATTTTGCAAATTATTGTAATAGATTAAATGTTTAGCTAATTTCCCGAACTATTGGGAATTTTTAACAGTTCTAAACAAAAACTTAAACAGCTAAGCACTTGCACATATAGTAATGCACATTAGAAACTTGAAGACAAAAGTCTCATCACTCAGGTACCACATAGAAGTATGTGGTACCTGAGTAATGACATTACGTCATGAGTCCAACTCACAGATCTGGGAATACACAGGTATCTGAAAGTTCGGTCCACTGACCCCAGATTTTCTCAAATTTACTAGCACATCCCCTAGCTTCATAGGTGAGTTTATAAGTTGGTAATACCTGATTAATCAAGGTCTTCCACTGATTGAGGGATATTGGTGTGGAATGTATCCATTGCAACACTACAGTTTTTCTTGCATAAAACAATAAGAAGTGTAGAAATTGTTTTTGATATGAGCGTAAATCCACATCCTCAAGCACCGGTAATATACACCACTTCGGACTGCACACATTGGGTAAATTAAAATTAGTAGCTATAAAGTGTGGAGTAAATCACCCGTGCCCTTGTGACATTTGTGACATGTTGGACTGTCTCTTCTATGCATTCAGAAGAACCTTTTTTTTTTTAACTTTATATCTTTATTGAATTATTTTGTTATATACTTACAAAACATACATTTCTCTCATACATTCATTCTTTGGAAAGCAATATGTCTAAGATAAACGGGATAAGAAAAAAAGAGACCAAAAAAGAAAAGGAGAGAAAAAAAAAGAAAAAAGGGAAATAACCGGGTGGTTCCTTATTTCTAGAGGATCTCCTCCTTCTATCTTGCAGTATTAGTCTCAATTTTTCATTTTTAAGCCATCAATAATCTCTCCCGTCATTCTCCCCACTCATTCTTCCATTCATCCTATACTTAGACTCTCTCCCTGTTCTACTTCCTAATTGCATACCCATACACCTTCTTCTCTGTCTGGTCCCCCCTGTCTCTTTCCTAGATCTCTATTTCCTTTATGTGCTCATGCATTCGGTTTCTTTTTTCTCACACCATTTTTTCCATATCTCATCAAATTTCTTAACACAACCCTGCCTAATATATAATGTTCTTTCTTTGAGGATCACCATGCTCATGTTCTGTTCCCATTCTCTGCTGGATGGAGGGATGGAAGACTGCCATCTCTGGGCTATAAGTTTCCTGGCTTGGAAAAGACATCTCAGGATTGCCAAGCTAGTACCTTTTGGTTTACCCTTCCCCTCTAGCCAGCCTAGTACACACGTCATAGGCTCTACTTCTATGGGTACCTCAAAGACATGGGTAATTATTTCCACCACCTCCATCCAGTATCGGAATAGTTTAGGACATCTCCAGAACATGTGGATCATGTCACCTTCTAGCCTTCCACACCTTGGACAAGTGGCATCCTGTCTCCGTCCAAACAAAAAAAGTTTTTGCGGCGTATAGTACACCCTATAAAAGTAAAAATAAGTGTGACATCCTCTGGGGCGGGGACAGGGAAACCCACTGGGCAAGCTCAAGGGTTCTTTCCCACTGGGTGGGGGTTATATTTCCCACGTCCCTTTCCCATTTCCTCCTAGCGGGTGGTTCCTGTTGTTTCTCCTTTCTTTTCCTATTTAAACTTAGGTAGGTTTTGGATATTAGGCCTTTCGTCGATCTTGATTCAATTATGTCCTGTAATGCCGGTATGTCGCACCATTCTATTTCTGTATCTCCGAATTGTGATGTCATTGCGTGTCTAACTTGAAGATATCTAAAGAAGGAGTTTCTCGGGATTGCAAATTGCTCTCTCAACTCCTGGAAGGACTTGATTTTTCCGCTTTGGTAGAGTTGGTGAATAAATTTTATACCACGCCTTTCCCATTCCTTAATTGGCCCTATTTTCTGTATTTCCCCCAGTCTACCGTTGTTCCATAGAGGTGAGTACTTTGTAAACCCGCTATATCCCAGGGTTCCCTTGGCCGTCTCCCATATTTTACCCATTAGTTCAAGAGTAGGGACCCCACGCGTTACCTTCCCTGCCTCTAAAGCCTCCACTACCGGCATCTGAAAAAAGTTCCCCAGTAGAGTTTTTCTTTGATCACTTCTTCCCATATACTGGAGCTGGGCCGCTACAAAGTAATCAAATGAGTGGGGGAGTGCGACTCCCCCTTCCCCGTTCGGGAGCTGTAATGTTTTTAAACTGATACGGGCTGCTCCTCCCTTCCAGATCAGCTCCCTAAATATAGTGTCTATCCTATGGAACCATTTTTTGTAAATCCATACTGGGGAATTGTGCAAAACATATAGGAGTTGGGGCAAAAAAATCATTTTAATTAGATTGCAGCGGCCCGCTGCAGATAGCGGAAGTTTCTTCCAGATTTTTTATTTTCTCTTTAAATTTAGTCAAGAGTGGGATTAAGTTATTTGCTAGATATTTTTTGGGATCCTTTGTGATGTACACACCAAGGTATTTCATTTGATTGACTATTTGGAGTCGTACAGCTTCCTGGGGTAGGGCAATTTCCGTCTCGTCTATTGGTAGTAAGCTAGATTTTCCCCAATTGATCCTCAAACCCGAGAAACTACCAAAGCTTCCCACTTTTGACATCGTTTCTTTTAGTGATCCTTGGACATCTCCAAGTAATAATAGGAGGTCGTCCGCAAAGAGGATCACCTTTTCCTCCTCTATCCCTCTTCTATAGCCTTTTATCGCTGGGCAAGATCTTATAGAAATGGCCAAGGGTTCGATCGCGAGGGCGAAGAGGAGGGGCGACAATGGGCACCCCTGCCTCGTCCCCCTCAGCAATCGAAACCTGGTAGAGTGGTCGTTGTTTATTCTGACCCTCGCCTCGGGTGATTTATACAGCAATTTAACCCAGCTTCAGCAACTCCGGGAGTAATACCCCCCCGAAGTGCCGATAGATCTCAACTGGTAGGCCATCTGGACCTGGTGATTTCTGTCCCGCCATTTCGCGCACAGTCTGCTGGATCTCTTTCAGCGTTATAGGGCTATCAAGCATGGCCCTATCATCTTCCGAGAGACCGGGGACCGTCAAATCGTTAAAGAAGGCGTCCATTAAATTCCCTCCTCCCTCCTGGTTGGATCTGTATAGTTCCTCATAGTAGTTTTTAAATCTGTTTACAATCTCTGGTGTATACGTAGATGTCCTGTCCTCAGTTATGTTTATTATTGGTACTACGGATGGTGGTGAATTTGTTCTTACTAGATGTGACAGCATTCGGCCTATACCTTCCCCTTCCCCAAATGCAATTTGTTTGTAAAACATGTGTTTGTTCTCTGCTTTTCTCACCATTATAAGACGGTATACTCGTTGTGCTTCTGCCCAGGCCCCTAAATTCTCGGTTGTCGGATCATTTATATATTGTTCTTCTAGAAGGGTAACTCGTTCTGATGCCCTTGCTTCACTTTCATAAAAAAAATTTTTTAATCTTGATATCTGTTGGATCAATAACCCTCGGAGGTAAGCTTTAAGCGTATCCCACACTACTCCTTGGGGGGCAGTGCCGGTATTTAAATTGATGTGTTCAACTAGGGCTTCTGATACTACCTGTGGATCTTTAATAAGTTCCAGCCATGAGGGACTAATTTTCCATTCCCTCAGGGAAGTACCCTCCCCTATATCCAGAGATACTATCACTGGTGAATGATCTGAGAGACCCCTTGACAAGTACTTTACGTTATTTACCATTATGGTCGCCTCCTCATTCCCCAGTACTAGATCAATTCTGGACAGGGTGGAATGTGTGCTGGAAAAGCAGGAGTACCCCTGGCTTTGGGGGTTGTATGTTCTCCAGATGTCTTTCCAACCTACCTCCCCCATTACCTGGGATAGGCGGTCGTCGGTCGTCCCTCCCCGTTTTGTCCCCTGTGGGAATCTGTCTAGTTTCTGGTCAATGACCATGTTGAAGTCCCCCACTATCAACAGAGGGACTCCCGGTTTGTCCAGCGCAAATTCCATCAATTCGTAGAGAATGTCTGTATTGAAAGGCGGCGGGATATATATGTTGGCCAAGATCATAGTTCTATTCTCTATTGTACAGTGTATAAAAATATACCGACCTTGTTCATCTATTCTACTCTGTAGACAATTAAAAGGGACCCCCGATTTAATCAGGATACTGACCCCTCGGGAGTAGGTTGTGTGGAACGAGTGGAACTGGGGCCTAAACCCCCCCCACCCCAATTGGGGTGCAGTAATATTTGTGAGGTGTGTTTCCTGTAGACATACAAGCGTGGCCCTTTGGGTGTTTACTGTTGCTAGAACTGCTGCTCTTTTTCCCCTGTCCCCCAATCCTCTTACATTCCATGAACATAATGTGATTTTCTTCCGTGTTATCTGTGAGGTTTCAGACATTAGTGTACTGCGAAATTTTTCCTTAGAAATTGTGATACTAAATATTTCCTAAAATTATTTAAACTTGTGCTTGTGCTAGCTTCCTGTGTCGTGCTAGTGTATAGAGAAAAAAACATTTACGTAAAACGTTATATTCTTTTTGGTGAACCTATTCCAATCCTCCCTCCACCTTTCGTTCCTAAATTCCATGTTACTCATTTCATTCATTTCATACCAGTTCATCCAATCGTGTCGTCCATACTTACTATTCAAACCTCTCATTGCCTTACCAGGCGTACCCGGGGACTTCTTACTGTGACCTTTCCCCCAAACCGTGGTGTGATTTGAAATTTTCTCAGAGTCCTCCCGGTTGATAAAACCATTAAATGTCCTGTGTCTACTAGAGTCTACTAGGGAAAAATCTGGGTAAAATGATATCTTGGAGCACATCCCCTATTTTCTAGCTTCATCAGTCCCACTAGGTATTATTTTAAGTTGAGCCGTGAGTTCACAACATGCAGGACCTCTTTTAATGAAGGTTCAGGGTCTCAGATAGTATCTCTCGGGTTGCCTCAAGTGTTTGATCCTGGGGTCTCCCCGTTGGTGGTGCGTTGTGACGGCATACTGCCACGCTGACTCATATAGTATATGCAGCAAATTTTCCGCCAACCCGCTCTACCTCAATTGCCCTCTTCCAGTAGACCAAGTTATAGCAGCTGTAATTAGTTATCTTCCGCAAGCCAGCCAGTGATACTGGCCTATTATAGAGGGATTTTTGAGGGGGAGGGAGATTTTGCGCGTGTTATTTGGCTCCCTTCTGTCCAAAATATCTCACCCTTAGACAATTAACTGTAAGGGTACAAATCAGTTGGCAATAGGCAATATACTTAGAAATGGATGAATAATGTCCTGTACAATATTAGGATTCGCCCCAACTAGGCTTATCCTTCTCTCTTAGTTCAATTTCCAGGTGTCCTTCAATCTGACTAGTAGCTGCTTACTTTACAGGGTATCTTGACAGTGTAAGTTCACTTACCCCTCAGGCGTCCTCGCAGACGGGGAGAAGCTCTCACTTTTCACCCCTTGGCTGTTGTATGATCCTTTCCGGGTGCCAGGGTAAAAGAAGGGGAGCGGTCAAAATTGTTGGTCCACGGTTTCACCCCTCCGGGGTCTGTTTTTAAGTCCCTTGTGGGCTCCCTCAATGTTCGTCCCTCCGTGAGGTTTTACTCCTTGGCCCCCCTTCGTCTCCGCTTTGTGGCGCTCCTCTCTCTCCGCTCTTTCCACTCTATACCGCTGCTCACATATGCCGACAAAGATTTCTCAACTTCCCGGCGCATACAACTGACAGAGGAAGGGATAACAGCCAATCAGCAAGCGCCGGACACTCTCTCTACGCGTCTGGCCGTCAGCTGTCTGTCGTGCGTGGATGACGGAGCAGGGAAGGCAGCCTATCACGCCTCCCGGATCTCTCACTCGTTAGCGCTCGGCGGGTTTTTCAAGCTGAATTGCAGTTCGGCGTCACCATATCCCACGGTCTTCACAAATCCATCACACGGCAAAAGTAAGGTACGTGGAGACCAAGCTCATAAACAGGTTTTTGTATATTGCACAATTCTCAGAGGAAAAAACGGAGGAGGCATAGAGAGAGGGACAGGCTTCTACACCTGCTCTCTCACACACACACCCTCCTCCATCCGGTCACGCCCCCTCCATTCAGAAGAACCTTAATGAAGTATAATATATTCTATGAAAGATACTTAGTTGTATTATCCTATCCCTAGCGGAAATTGTGGTGACAAAATACGTATTAAGAACCTCTTCCCAGTTTTAGTCAGAAAGATCTGGGATGTCCACTATCCAATGGCTTTTCAAAGTTTGTAATCGGGTGGATTTATGCTGCCCTAAGACCCTATAATAGGAGGAGATTAGACCTGTGTGTTCTGGCTGTAGTAGTGCCTTTTCCAAGGAAGAGTTTTGAAAGTGAATTCCCCTAAGTCCCAACTGAGTCATGCCCGCATGTTTTAATTGGAGATATTTAAAAATCCATGTATTAAGAACCCTAAATTCCTGCTGTAATACTGGAAAAGTCTTAAATTGGCCTTGATCATATGGTTGGTGTATATATTTTAACCCCTTTGATGCCCAAAGACAGGCATCAGGGAGACCATGAAGTGAGGAAATGTAGGATTAAAC